>VWPW01028072.1:0-346357 GCA_013389825.1 Crypturellus undulatus | reverse complement strand
GTTAGTGTCTCCCCTTCTCCTTCTCTTAGGACTTGCTCTTCCACTTCTATGCTAAATGACGCTCAAAAACTTGTACTGATGCTCCTGCTGCAAAGCGTGTTCAGCAGGTCCCCTGTCTGACCTGTGGGACAGTTGTGAAAACATGGGCCTGGACCTATTGCTTTAAGTCAGCTCAGAGAAGAGCTAGAAATTGCTATGAAGTCGCAATGTACTATTTTTTTGTTCACCATCCCGAAGGAAAATACAGCTAAATTATAAAGGCCGAAGGACACTGACCTGCTGGTTGGTCCAAAGCATCCAACTAGAAATTGTTAACCCGAAAGGTGGGGGGTGGACGCAGCTCGATGGTGAAGACAAGCAGCACTGATACAGCACTTGCCTTTTTGCAGACAGATACGTCCGTGACTGTCTTGGAACAGGGTTTGTGAGCATCTAGAAACACACAGCACTACAAAAACCAGCATTAAGCAAGAATTTCTCAAATCCTATTCTGAGCAGATGTTCTTTTGTGCCTCTATTCACAGCATTGTGAAGTCCAACCTATGAATCTGCCTTCCCTGCAATATTTCATTCCCTTGCCAAATCCATTCACTTTTGAAGTGATCTTCTCATCCTGCTCATCTCTTACTGCTCTCGTTTCAGTTGCTCACACCAGCTCTATCCTCACTGCTGAAGACCATCTAACCATATTGTGCCTGATCCAGGGCTCAAGGGATTTTGTTACTGTTCAGCCTGAGGAGCTTTGGATCAGATTCATCACTAAGAGCTACTGAATTCCTCCATAAGTTAAATTATGTAGTCACAGATGATTCACAGTTTGTGCTGTAATGTGCATTCTAGCAGACAGCTTCATTTTTTTAACTTCTTAGGCTTACTTAAAAGCCTAATCAATATAATAAAATACAGTATACACTGATGATCATTTTTTGGTTGTTTTGTTTTTTAAACAAAATTTGTAAGGCTGTCAAGGCATATGATTTCACTAACTTGCTTTGTTAACCTCTCACCAAAAGCAAGCATGGAAGGAACATTGCCTTCACACGTAGTCAGTTCTGATTTGAAGTAAGGATTTTCAAGAATTTGTGCTGCCTTTTCTTACCGAAAAGGTCTCCTATCTTCTATTGAGATAAATGTCTCCAGGTATGTATTTGGATGCAGGCAGTAGAGGAGAGAAATGAGTTCACCGGCAAGAGATTTCCAAGTACGCTGCAGCTGGTACACGACTTACCTACCAAAGCACAGACGAGCTGCCTAATTTGTTAGTAAAGTTCCTGGGAATTACATAAAAATGAGTATAGCAGTCAAAAGGAGGGTGGATTCATGCGGCTCTGTCATGATTGATGTGACTTGCCCGGACCTGACGTTTGTTAGAAGGTCTGTTCTTCCTCTAGCAAACACGATCGGAGGCTTCCAGGCTGCAAACAGCTCGTTGGCTCTAATACAAACCTCTTTCAAAATACCCAGATTTGTACTTTCCTTTTGTGCTACATCTGCACAGGAGTTGCAGGAGTGATGCAGAGCCCGTTACAGTCTTTCCATGGTCGGTTGTTTTCTTTCTCTGCCTAACAGTTTTCTACCCTGCCCGTTCTGTATATAACCTTGCAGGTTGGAGAACGGGCTTTACTCTGTGCAGTGCAGCAAAACGTACGAAACATTTGGTAGCTAAAGCGGCGAGTCACATCTTGACTCACAACAACTCTATCCCAAGCCCATGGAAGTCAGTAGAAAGCATCTCATTTATTTCTTTGGGTCTGTGTTCAGTGCTGTTGTTTCACCTCCTGCCAAGGGTTCAGGCCAGTGACTGGAAAGATGACGCGATCCTTGGCATATTTTCTGATCTTGGTTTTTTGACCGCAGCTTTGCGGAGACTGGAACGAAGACCCTAAAACGGGGGAGGAAATGAGCAGTGTTGCTGTAACGTGTCGGCTCGGCACCGAGGGGGTTAGGGGCAGCTCGGGCTGCGGTGGCCTTTGGAGGACTTGGCAGCAGCGATGCGATCACGCAGAGAGCCAGGAAGAGCCAGTAAAGGAAGAGGGCAAGACTGTTTATATCAAAAACGCCCGTGGCGGGCAGGTAGTAACTGTGTCGTGCTCTGTACTCCATGAGCAAGTGCTCGGAAACCAGCGGGCAAGCTCTGGGGTCCTCCTGGAGGGCCGTCGTTCTGTTTTCTAGAAGATGCTTCAGTTGTAAGCCCAGCGGCATCAGTGCGATCCAAACAGAGCCTACCCAGTTCACTTAAAAGCCAGCCTATTTTCAATTTCTAAATAATATTTTTATGCTGCCATTAATCTCTGCAGCTGTTAGTGTCACAGGGAGAGGCTTTAACTGCTGTTATTAGTGCCTAGCCCAAGCAGTGTTTACAAGACATGCCTATTTTGAGACTGGAAAAATGAATTACCGAGAATGAAGAAGATTCTACATTTAATATGCTTTCCGTTCCAAGCGTCGCAGCGAATCAGTCATGTTGCTGAAAGATCCTATTCTCTCCCCCGTTCTTTCCCACATCCCTGTTCCTTTTTAAATTTGAACCAGCGAGGAAAAACAAGTGAAGAAATGGAAGCAGCCGCGAGAGGTGGAGGGGAAGGATATTTCGGCCACAACTGTTTAACTCCAGAGCAGCAAATGTGCTTTTAAGGGGGCAGGTTTGGCTGCCAGAAATGCCAGTCACGAGAGGATGCGCTCGTCTCGGACGGCTCCCCAGTGTGAGAGACTGTCCAAGGCCACTTCCAGGAGCAGGGGCTGGTACCTCCAGGGAAAAAATCTTAGTGCCTTAAAAATACATTTTTAACCTATCCTGCTGATCAGCTAGTCGTGCTGAAACTTAAAGCTATTGAGATAAAGCAAACCTGCAAACACCGAAGTAACTTAGGGGAGTTAGTTTCATTGCAAGTCAGTGATGCTTTTCATGCTGTTAACAGTTTTTATCAAAATGAACTCTCCCTTTTTTTTCTATTTTTTCTCCAAAAAAAAAAAAAAGGGAGGGAAGGGGGAGAGGAAACAAAGACGGTGATTTCCTCCCAAACAGTTTGCATCTATGTGGCTGTGCAGTCATGGGAATTTGGGGTTTGGATTGAAATGAAAGGCAACTCAAGATTTAGTTTCAAAGAATATTCAGAAAAGTTCATTAAGTTAAAAAAAAAAAAAAAAAAAAACACTGTTTGCAAAGGCGTTGCGTATTTTTTGCTTGTTTCTTTCAAAGGAGTAAAACAAAGTAAATCCAAAACCACATTTGTGGTTAAGTCGGGCTGCAGTCGAAGTTTGTAAATAAGCAGCAAGTTAGCAAAGAAAAATGTGCTGAAGTTGTCGAGGAAAAAGCTGCAGGAGAGCCCTGCAAATGGGGCAGCGAGAGCCTATGCTCAGAGTCACGTTTCAAAAGGCGCGAACCTCTTGAGCGTAAGAAACTGCGATCAAATTTGTAGCGGTTCCTTATGTTGGGACGGGTGCCGTTGCAGGGAGCAGATACCCGAATGCATTGATTGTCTGAATGCATTGATTGTGTGGGTTGGTTGTGTGAAACACCGGAGTCCTTTCTGTGGTACCCGCAAGGTGCAGTTACAGCACTTTGCGTTGCCGTGTTCAGGCCTTTACAAAGGGAGCCATTATAGCAAGATATTTATTCTGGTGCAGTGCGTGTCCCACGGTGTCAGCTCTGTATAACCTCCGAGGGGATCCAAATCCATTTCAGCTCCGTTTTACAAGAATGGAAGTATTGAATCTCTTTTTATAATCCTTTGAGTGTCAGCCAGAGTAGTATCCAACGCACAAGAAAATGTATTTTTCTGTGATGTTTATGGCACAGCTCCCAGGAACTTGAATGTGCTTTGCGTCGGGCACTTATCCATTTGCTCTTTTTGCTCTTTTTTTTTCCCCCCAATGCACCAGGATAAGGTATCTTTAAATAAATATTTGCAATAATCTTCATTTTCTGCAGAATAAAAAAGTCAAGTTGCATAGACTAGGAAGGAAGCTATAATTGGAAAACAGTCAAATTCAGGCTTTAATTAGACATTTTTTTACTAACAATATAATCATTGAAAGTATTTTCCATTATGTAAGTAAACTAAGCCCCATTTAATTAAATTTTATCTCTGTAGGAATGGTCAGATGAAGTGTTCAGTCTGGCAACGAATTTGTTGGCACAGAACATGTCAAGGGATGCATTTCTGGAAAAAGCGTAAGTAGCCGTAGTATTTATTGCTGTGGGTGTTACTCTGCTATCTGCGTCATTTTCCTTCTCTTGTTAGTCATATTGTCATCTATTGTTTATGCTTTGATGAGCTGTCACTTCTGTAAACACAGGTTATCCTTTCTCATTGTATTCAAAAGGCTATTATCTAAACGTCACTTTAAAAAAAAAGTCTTGATAAGGTTCCTTTCACGAAGTACTGAGTCACAGTGAAAATACACTTTTTTTAATGCCATCTCCGCGCAGTACACAGTAGTAGTTTGAGGCTTGCTGCTTAAATACCAAGAATTCCAAGGTGACCTGCTTCTAGTTTATTTTCCTTTCTTTTGGTTATTGATCAAAAAATGAAAACCGCTGGAATTCCATTTTCCTTAGTTCAATATCTCTCGATTTTAGCATGCTTTATAGAGAAGCTGTGAGTGTGTTGGTTTGCATAGTGCACAGATTTCTAGCTACTTTCAGCAAAGTGCAGAAACTGTTTATGGCAAATTTTGGGGTGTAAAAAGAGCAGGCACCTCAGAAATGAAAATCTAAGATTAGCGAGTGTCTAAGGAATGATAAATGCACCGGCTGAGATGGTTTTCCTTAGATGATGTGGAGACAACATGGCCAAGCTGATAACTGGTGTTCAATAGCCTTTTGCTGTTACCAAAGGGAAGGTACCTTGTCCCTGGCTTACAGGATGGGTAGTTATGCTCAGCTTTTGGTTTTCTCTTGAACAGCTTATGGTTTCTGCTCACAGAAGGAGAATCATTCCACTAAGTGTAGGCTTAGGTTCCTAAAACTTGCCTCCCTGCAAGAAGCAAGTTTTCTGGGCTAAGCTGATGCCTACCTGCCTTCGTTAGCTGCATCCACGTTTAGGCAGAAGGTTCCCTGGCTGCTTAACTTCAGTCCCACACCGTTATGCAGAAGTGCCTGTTGTCTCCTTCGGAAGGATTAGTTGGCCCTCTTCCCTTTCCCCATCAGGAACATGCGTATAAAATGCCGGCTAGGCAGTGCCTACATCGGATTCCTAAACTACCTGCTAACCCCAGATTAGATTTCTATGCATTTCTGTGTGAGAACAAGGACAGAGATTCCTGCAGTCACCTCCCCACGCTGTAGGTGGGTTACAGGAGTGCTTTGATGTCACTGTTTCTTTCCCCCTTTGCCACTCAGATTCCCAGGTGTCTGGTAGACTTGGCTGACGGGGGTGCAATGGGGAGGACTACACACGTTTTCATACAGGATTCAAAGAAGGAACATTTTATCGCACAGTATAGCATTTTTCTGTGATTATTCAAGCAATATTAATTAAAGATGAAGTCACTGGACACATTGAGCAGACTGAATAGCAGGCAAGCATGGTATCCCTGTGTCTTTTCTTTTTCCACTAATTAATAAATCACTTGGGAACCGTTGGGTTTCCAGGGTCATTTGCGCAGATGCCAAATCAGATTCACTTAAGTAATCTTTGACTTTGAAGTTTAAAAATACTTGCCTCTTGTAATTACTGTACTGAGCAAAGGTTGGCCGCAGCCCTGTCAAAAGCCTTTTGTTGAAATAAAAAACCACTTGCCTGGAAGCAGAATTAGAAAGGCATTTCTCTCTGTAATATTCAGTCCCTTGCAGTATTGGAAGTGCATTCATAACAGGTTTGAGCAGATTTACTGTGATTTAGTGAGATGAGAAAAAATAGGGTTAATTTGGGGGCTGGACGGTGTTAATAAAAACTGGCATTCTGGATACAAAGTGCTCATTAATCTGTTGTAATTGTGCAGCCTGTTCTTGTGTGCGGGTACAGAAGTTAGTCCTGAAGTGCAGTAGTGCTGGAATGCCAACCACTGGGGTGACTAGCAAAGGATGAGTCCCTGGGGGTAACCGTGGGTCCGTGTTATGTCCGAAGGGTGCCAGCTTGGGAGTCAGTCTGTCACTGTTGGAATGAGCCCGTTTAGCTGCTGCTGGATGCACCCCTCAGCAGCCGGCTTTGCAGCAAGACCTCTGGCTTCCTGGGGTGGATGTGACCGTGGGGACAGCAACGAGTGCCCCATGGCATGGAGACTTTGGGGGAGAAAAAGGTGGCTAGTGCTGCTGGAGCGTGGCTGTTCTGCTGGCACGAATGTTTTGGTTTTGCTTTCACTTAAAGCTCAGAACCTCAGCATCCGTGTATTTTTGTTTTATTCCTATTTCTAGCCTTCTTGATTATAGAGGAAAACATAAATTGTGCAGTACTTCAAAGTTAAAAAGAAAAAAAAAGAAGTAAAAAGAAACTCTTTTCTAATCACTGTGATTTTTTTGTAATCTAACTCAGTTTGATTATTTTTTCCTAAATACTTCTCTGTGGTGACACAGTAGCACAAGAGATTCCAGTTTCCACAGGATGCACAAGACTAGACAAGGATTGGAGAACACCTTCCCTTCCTAAGCTAGTTAGAGCTTGTAGCATGTGCTTGGTTTTTGATGCCGTTGCAGGCATTGTGAGCAGGGAGAGAAAAGGGGTGTTTATAAGAACCATGACCAGTGGGTTAAACGAAAAAGTAAGAAAGTCTCTGAAACTTGTCAGTGTCACCACAGTTTTTACCAAATCATGTTACCATAAATCTCATTTATAAGTTTTAAATACGTTCTAGTGGAACAGAAAACGTGCTGCAAAAAGCTCAGTTCTTCTTAGGCTGCTTTTAGTCTCCGTGTACAAAGAGAACCAGCACGTCATAGCTGTAGGTCCAAACTCTGCTCATTAAAGCTCCTGCACGACTCCTGTTAGACTTGGAGTCTGAAGGATTTGGACAGAGCTACATCCTCATCCTGCTGCACTAGTGAACATGGGAAAGAAGTCAGAGGCCCAAAGATATGGGGATGCTCTAAATACTTAGTTCAGAAGCTGTGTAATTGCCTGACCGCAGACAGTTTCCCCTTGTCATTTTTATTGCTTAGGACTTCTAAGGTCTGGAGCTTGCTCGGGCCTGCTGTACACATTTACACTCTTGCTGGCGTGGAGCCCTCTCAGCTGCCAGCGATTTGACACCTTTTCAGTGGCGCCGTGACAGGGTTTGGGGTCAGCGTGTCCGAGGAGCACGCGCAGGTGCCGAGCGCGAGGCCCCGGGGAGGCAGGGCGCTCGCATGCAGCGTCCAGGGGGGATTTCAGTGCCGTCACTTCAGCCTGAGCATCCTGCCCCTGGGGTGCATCGTTCGTGCCTGCGTTCAACCGCCAGGAAAAAAAATNTCGGGCCTGCTGTACACATTTACACTCTTGCTGGCGTGGAGCCCTCTCAGCTGCCAGCGATTTGACACCTTTTCAGTGGCGCCGTGACAGGGTTTGGGGTCAGCGTGTCCGAGGAGCACGCGCAGGTGCCGAGCGCGAGGCCCCGGGGAGGCAGGGTGCTCGCATGCAGCGTCCAGGGGGGATTTCAGTGCCGTCACTTCAGCCTGAGCATCCTGCCCCTGGGGTTCGTGCCTGTGTTCAACCACCAGGAAAAAAAAATAACGTTTTCTCGAAGCTGTCCACAGGTAGAACAACAGCCGGCAAGGCGTGATGCAGAGCAAACTTCCATTCATAGCAGCGAGCATCCTCCCGCAGTGAAATCCGCTGGGAGGTGGATGTGGAGGAGGTGAAGCTGAAACACGGGTTAGGCTGACCTGCGCCTGGCAGAAAGGAAGGAGCCTCCTTTGGCAAAAGGACAGCCCGGGCCCCTCCGTGATGTTATGTGGCTTAGACTTGGGCCCTGGTGCGAATGCAAGAGGCAGCTCGCCGGGAGCATAAAGTGGCATACGCGATATTGTACGATAAGGTGGATGCTGCTTGACACATCAGGTGCCTTAGCCTGGTTGGAAAAGTTGGTTACTCATTGTCAATATCACGATAGGTTTTCATATAGCAGAAAAGAAGCGACTGAAACTTAGGAAGGGATCAGGGTTGGACTATGGGATTGTGTGGAGGAATATTTTTAAATGCTACAAAAATGAGCCAGAATGCTTTTGTCTCCACAGTTACACAAAACTGAAGCTGCAGGTCACTCCAGAAGGACGTATTCCTCTGAAGAAGTAAGTTCTATTCCTGTTTTTTTTGGGGGGTGGGGGTAGGGGGATAAATACTTTTTTGGAATGGACATGGAATCCTTGTGTCTGAAGCAATCGCAGCAAAGAGAGCAGTGGGGATTTTTGGAAATGACCATCCAGGGCACTAGGGGCCTGTGTGCGATGGCATTAAACTCGCTGAGGGCATCATTAAACTCGTTTGCATAAATGAGCAGCAAACAAATGGGAATGAATGTTGGTCACTGCTGACTCGGTCTGTGCCTGGACAGGACACCAGGAATAACAGCTAAATAGCGAACTTAGCTATTTAAATATTTAAATAGCTAATTTGAATAGCTGAAGACATGATCAGCTTGGAAGTGTTGTTGAATCTTTCAGCCACATGGACAGCATGGTGTCTTTGAGCTAACCCGTTGTTCCTTTCCATTTTGCAGCATATACCGCTTGTTTTCCGCTGACAGAAAACGGGTAGAAACTGCGTTAGAAGCCTGTAACCTTCCATCTTCCAGGGTAAGCACCTGAATTTATTCCTGGCCCCCACAAAGTGTTGAATCCGGCACCCATTCTCAGTAGTTTTATCACACAGAATTTTTGATGCCTGTGTGCAAATCAAGTATCTTTGCTTTGGAATTGTATAGGGAACAGGAGTGCCTGAAAGGAATGTGAATGGATGAAAGGAAGGGGCAGAGGGTTGTGGGTTCGGTCCTGGAGGAACCCTACAAGAAAAGACTCAGTGACCAGTATACAATTGTCAAGACATGATTCCGGAGGAGGATTAACTTGAGGTGTGACTAACAATGTGGTCTGTTTCCTGCTCACAGGAAAATCTATATTTTGAGTTAAGTGACAATTTAAGCCCAGTTTAGCTTGTCTAGAAGATTCATTGAGTGAATGTTCAAAAGCTCTACTTATAAACCAAGGCTGTGGGCGTGCTGCCGTTGGATGCTGCTGCTGTTGGGGCTCTACCACTCCCTAAAGAAGGTTCATTAAAGTGGAACGAGCAGATGATATTAATTAACACTGTAGAGAAGGCTTTGCCCATGGTCTTTCCTCTGAAGTGCAGATTTCCTCTCCCAGAAGCTTCTTCCAGGCAAATTCCTACCTACGGAGGTCCAAGAGATGCAGCAGAGCCCTCTGTAGTGGAGGAGAGCCTGTATCTCCTAATCTTTAGCTTTTTGTAGAAAACTCTGTGCTGTGGTGATCACCCGGCCTTTACTTCAAAGGTCATTTCTTAATTGAGTTGGTCCTAGCACTTCAGAAGAGCGATGGAGCAAAATCTTCACAAGCCAAAGCACAGACAGTGCTCACCAGTCAGGCCTTCTGTATCATTTGGGAGCTTTATTGTATAAAATGGTAGGGAATGTTTGTAAGATACGTGCAAAAATTATAAAAATCTCAGCTAAAATAAAGTACCTAACATTTTACTGTGTTAAATAGGTGTTTGACTAGTTAAAAAATGCTATGAGGTTAGAAACCTGAAAAGATGCATTTTAAAAATTGGGTTTCATTTAGTTGCTTGACACAAGAGATGTCAAAAAATCACCGAAGCATTGCTTTTTAACTAGGTTCATTTCTGGCTTCTGATTATTGAATTTCACTGAAGATTTTTTTTAAAAAAAAACTTACCTCTCACTGAAAAAAAATACAGTCACTGGAGTCCTTGAAAGAAACCACAACATTTTTCAGTTTTTTATTTAAGCAGAGTCAGTTTTACATAGACATGGCTGGATACTTGTTGCCGGGATACCGTCTTGAAAATTATTCATAATATGAAGTAGATACTTGCTTTATTTGGGACAAAAGAGAAATACGCTTCGTCCCCTCAAAGAAATCTTTGCTGATTATCTTGGAAGGAGAGTATTTTAGAAGCTAAGTGCTTGAAAAGCACGAAACTGGGAATTTCACGGAGATAATAGGTTAGAAGAAAATCAGTGCTTTGACTGCAGTGCTTTCCCTTTGCGTTCCTGTTTATGTGAACAACAACAAAAAAAATCCCAGCTTCAGCTTGCAGGTTTCCTGCCCTCTTGTAGCACGGGACAAGGGGAATTCCTCTAAAGCCCTGCAGAACACAGGGCTCAGCAGTGCTCCCATGAGTGTCAGGGAATCTTCGCCAAGTGGATTGAGCAGAATTACCCCGAATATTCCTGCAGGCTGCCGAGGACATTGACAGCTTTTGCTTTATGTTTCTTTGCACTCATGTTTTGTGAAAAATACCTCTAAAGAAGTTGTTTTGTTTTTCATTGAGCGTGATTTAAAAAAAAACATTTCTGATACATTAGAAATATGTGGGACTCGCTGGCCTTGGGCATCCCGTGATTCTTTACTGCAGCTCTTACAAGCTGTGAAACACACTCGGAAACCCTAAGCCACAAGATGAATTTCGTAGTCAGAAGTAAATGGATGCCAGGACAGCGTGTATCAGTCCTACCTCCTCCTGGCTCATAGCTTGGGACCTTAATAAGGGATTGATTCTCTACACTGCCGAGCGCTTCAGCCCGAATTCCGCCAAGCTGTTCAGCATGACTGCAGTGGGATGACTCATGGACTTCAAGTTAAGCACGTTTTAAAAGTGTGGATTTAATTTCTTTATTTCCTGGATTGGACCTGGGATGCTTAAAGTCTTGCAGCAGCTCATCTTCTGTGATCTTATTTTGCAAAGCATTCATTGCCCTACAGATCTGAAACGAGGTGAATGTTCAAGTGATCGTTTAAATGAACTCTCAAAAAATGCCACTGAGGCTTTAAGTTTGGGATCTGATTCCCCTAAGCACTTTTAAAAATCTTCTGTAGGTGTCTGTGTGTTTGTTTGTTTAAGTCAAAGGGTGACTTAAATAAAGAGCTTTATTTTAGTCGCTTGTCTGGCTACGAAGACACTCATTTCTGGTCTCTGGTTAGTATAGAGGTTGCAGTCCAGCACTGGTGAGTGTGATTGGTAACTCAAAAAAACCCAACCAGCTATTGAGTCCTTTCTGTGCAAATAATCTAAAGAACTATTTCACTAAAGGCTATTGAATGCATAAGAGGATGGATACAGATGTTACAAAAGCAGGCAGGTTACCGGACAAATTGTAAATCAACAGTGCTTGAAAGTAATAGAGAGTCTTAATCACAAAGTAAAAATTAATGCCAGTATTCTGCTAAGCCAGAAGATAGAGATGCCTCTTTATGTTACAGAAAGTTTGCAGTTTGCTCATTGGTCTCAAAAAAAGAGATTAGCGCATAAGGTATGTGGGTGTTTCCACTGATACGAGAATGGCTCAGACCAGGATGTTGAAAGGGGCAGTATATTTTAATCCCTTTTGGCAGGATTTTGTAATCCAAATATAGAATTTATCTGAAATTGTGCCTGGGGTGGCAAAAATATACAGCAAGGCTTTGTCTCCCGTCTGTAACTTTGTGTTTTGTAGCTGACATTATATTACCAGTAGGAAGTAAGTAATTATTAAAGGATCCTGTAAGCCTGCCCAAAGACTTGTACCACTTATCCTGTTCATGGATACGCATGTTAGGAGCTTGGGAATTGAGGGATATCTTTAAATCGGAATGAAGTGACAAATGCAAGTGTACCAAAGCCTGAATCCTAGGTTATCAGAAAAGACCCGCATTTTGTACGACGTTGACTACCTTCAAATTCCCTTAAAAGGGAAAAAAATTTACTCCACGGCCTCTTTATCCAGCCGCTATGGTGAGAGGTTGGTAACAGAGGCAGAAATGACGAATGGGGGAAAATGCATTTACCACCGTAGAGTGCCAGGGAAGAACCCGGGTCGCTGGAGCTTCTCCCTTCGGTGAAGCTGGGTGCTCCGTGCTGCAGGGCACGGAGCTGGGTGGGTGCCCAGGGTGTCTCTCCTACGGCCCCCTCTGCCTCCTCCTCTCCAAGGCTGCTGCCTTGGTAAAGCTGCTGCGCGCACGCTGTGCCCACGCAAGCAAACCGTGCTTGGAGGTGCCAGACAAGTCAGAAAGCTCTTTGTATTATCATTTCTTTTTTAGCTCACTCGTGTAAAATTAGTTCTCAGGAGCTATTTTGGTTATAATGTGTTGTGACTCGTAGTTTTGAGCGTAATTTGTAAATAATGTGCTTAAACAGGTGCAGCTGCGTTAAAAGAGAGAAATAGGTACATTAGTAACTGCCTTCATTTGGGGTTAAAAAAAAAACATGTAATTAGAGCAACATATGTCACCCAGGCATGCTGAGAGTCATCATCAAACATTTTGTCCTCGGTTTTAATTTGGAAGCTTTTTCTGGTTGAGAACAAGACGCAGCAGAGCAGGAGACGCTTTGCGTGGGGTACGTGTGCCCGGTGCGCAGCAGCAATCCCGGTTTGGCCGCGATCTTCCCCAGACCTACGACCACAGCACCAGACTGGGTCCCTTCTCCATCAGGAGGCCAGACTTAGCGGCACCGAAACCTGCCCGAGGCGCTGCCTGCTCCGGCTGAGCTTCGGGCTCCACATCCCGGCCGTGCACGAGGGAGGACCTTGGCGTCGGATAACCCCAGGATGGGCCTTGCTGGGCAGGAGCAGCCGGTGCCCGGAGCACGGCCAGCCCCGGCACCATGCAAAACCCCGGCAGCTCTCNGTGCTCAAGGGAGGACCTTGGCGTCGGATAGCCCCAGGATGGGCCTTGCTGGGCAGGAGCAGCCGGAGCACGGCCAGCCCAGGCACCATGCATAACCCCAGCAGCTCTCGGAGAGGGAAGGAGAGACGGGGGCGTCCGTGGCGTCTCGTTAGCCAGGGCAGGAAAAATATTGAAAAGTTTCCTTCCTGCTCCCGAAGGCTGGAATAGGCACTTCCGGTTCCCTTGGCAACTGCGCTAAACAGGCGGAATAAATAAAAAACAACCATTTCCTCCGCCGGGGGCTTTCTTCCAGCACGAGTTGATTCGGGAGCGTTTCAAGGGAAGCAGCTTTGTGCCCAGATCCTATTCAGTTTTTCTCCTCTGGTTCGGCCTTGTTTTGGAGCCGCGGAGAAGCAGAATAGGATTCTGTTCCGCTTCCACTGCGTGAATTTCCCAGCTTCTGCTAAAATGAGCTCAAGCAGAGGAAATGCAGTATCAGGGCTTCCAGGCGTGCATGCTCCCTGTTTTTGTGTTTTCATTTTTCCTTTTTGTATTTAATAAGGTTTCCTCTGCATGGAACAGGAGCCGCTTGCCGCTTTGGGTGCGCGTTGGCCAAGGCAGGGCCGGGGGTGCCCCACGGCACCGGGTGCTGCTCGACCCCTAGGGCCTTCCCTAGGGCTCTCCTTTCCCCCAGCCCCACGGAAGCGGCTGTCGGTGCCTGGAGACCTCAGCGGGTCGAGGAGCTGCGAGGAGAGCTCCCGAGGTCCCTGCAGAGCACCGGGGGTGTTTTCCCTTCCAATATTCCCTCCAGCCAAACTCACAGTTTCAGCTTTTTAGGGGAAAAAAAAATGCCATCAAGTACAAGGGGGGGGGTGAATTAGTACCAGCTGGAAGCAGGATTGAATGAAAAGTGTCCTGAATTCTAGAGGAGGAGCACGCAGGGAACGCTCGGCACAAAGACGTACGGAAAAGCGGCGTCGCGTGCGGCTTTCCCGTAACGGCCGCATCCTCAGCGCGCGTCTGCAGGAAGGAGCAGGGGAAACTGCTGCTCCTTTCGGAGAGCCGGGCTGTTAATAGTGACTCAGTGACCCAGTCCATGGCCAGTTGTTTGAAAGAAGACAAGTGATGGGCTCTTCCTCTCGGCACCGTCGCTCTGTGTCCTGCACCCCTGCCCGGCCGGGTCCCCTTCGCTCCCGCTGGGAGTCAGAAGCAGCACCAGAACTGCTTCACCTTTGTGCTTAGCCCACTCACCTCTTTACACGGGGGATGCCCTTTCTTTCTTCCTCATATGTGCTCGGAGAAAGGAGATAACTTTGCATATGGAAACTGATGAAGGAGTTTGCATTTTTGACGGACGCATTCTTTGCACTGCTGGGTTACCTGGGAGCATTTGGTACCCTGGCAAGTCTGTGTTCCTCAGAGTGACAGGAAGGGAATCCGCAGACGCGCGGCAGGAAGGGCTCCGTTCGCAGACCGGGGATAAACGTGCCGTTCCTCCGTTCACTGTGTTTTTCCCTTTCACAGAACGATTCCATCCCTCAAGATGACTTCACGCCCGACGTGTACAGGGTGTTCTTAAACAACCTCTGCCCTCGCCCGGAAATCGACCACATCTTTTCCGAGTTGTAAGAAGAGACTCTCGTTTATTTTTTTCTTGCCCTCCGCTGATGTTCTGTGCTAAGGATGGCAGAGCAGGTTACCGAGCCTACAGCACCATGCAGTGATTGCCAAGGACATTTCCAGTGTCAAAAGGGGACTGTTATTTAACCTAGGAGCAAGAGGTCCTTTTTGCCCAACCTTTTGCCTCTCTCATGAGTGAAATTTTAGAATAATTTGTTCCTAGAGGAACAGACCTGCCAAGCCTTGATCTCTGTATGGGTTATGATAGTTTAAGCCTCCATGAAAGTGGAGGAAGAACGCTAAGCAATAAGAACATGCATTAGGCATGAGAATATGTAGAATCACTCCCAAAAGCTTAATTAGGAGCTGCAAAAAATGTAGGAACATTTAGGATTTGCTCATCACGAATTTACACTATGAAATTAAAATAGCAACCAGTTAAAGTCAGTTCATACTCAGTTGCAAGCTATAAAGCTTCTGTTGCACTATTTCATGATGCTGCTGCTCCTTGCAGCAATTTACTGTGCTTCCCAATTTCAGCAGAACCTAATCAATGGAGGCGGAAGATGAAGCAATATAAAGGCAAAGTAATTCAGAAAATACATCCCAAGACTCCCAGATGAATGCATATTTGCAACCTGAGCATGCATACCTATCCCTTTCGTGCCTCTTTTCTGTAAGGGTGAGATTTCAGTAGAACTCAGTCTTGATATAGTCTGCTCCCACTGAACCTCCTCTCAGAATGGAGCTAGGCCAGCAACAAGCACTGTAGAAAATCCTAAACACGTCCCCTCTTGAGAAGACTTCCCAGATCTCCATCTGGGTGCAAATTGTACCCAAAATCTGTACTGTTTTTGCTAATTCTGTAAGTAGGCATCGTTCTGCTTGCTCTGTAAAGTGCCTAACATTTTTTTTTTGCATCTCTATAAAACAAGCAAATACTAGAAACATAAAATCAGGGCTGCTGTTGCTCTATAATAAAACATAATAGTTAAGTCTGGAGTGCTAGTGGAGCATTTGTGGCAATATCAGTATTGCTTTCTATGTGTCCTTTTTAAAAAAGTTGTGTTGGAGCAATTTAGTAATGATAAGCTTTTAGATTTGGTCTAACTTTTTCCATTGAGGCCAGTAATGCTGAACGCTTCTAAAAATCTTAACTCCTCAATGTTTAATGGAGAATGTTTGTCATTACATGCTGATAAGTTAAATTATTCTGGAAACAGAGCAGGGTGCAATTTTTGCTGTGTAATAGTTTGAGTCTTGGTTCAGTTTCATACTGGGAAATGTGAAAGTCCCCAAACTGGGAAATAAGAATATTGAACAAGATTTTAAAGAAACGTATTGTAATCACTTTGCTGTTGCTTCAATTTTTCTCTAGTGGTGCCAAGAGCAAACCATACCTTACTGTTGATCAGATGATGGAATTTATAAATTTTAAGCAACGTGATCCACGATTAAATGAAATCCTTTATCCACCGTTAAAACAGGAACAAGTTCAACAACTGATTGAGAAATATGAACCCAACAGTAATCTAGCAAAGAAAGGTCAGTGCTTTTTATATTCTTACTCTACTTGGTTTCTGATTTGAAACAATAGATCTATTATTTTACAGTATAAGCTAAAGCAAATTAGTTGAGAATCAAATTGTATTCTTACTCTCTGCTTTTGCATCATATGAGCCTGTGAGATATCGTGTGGTTAATTTTTAAGTATGTTTTGTTGGAATCAATGTAAGAAGGATGGACTAGTTAACTGTGTAGTTTGCAATGTGTATTACTGGTGGTTTATAACAGTTGTCTGGTAGAAAAATTTCAGCATAAACTTTAGTATGTCAATTGCTGTTTACTGGCATTTGAAATGTAAAATTTAAAGAAATAATCAGTGGCAATGAAATGAACAAAAAAATAGTAGTCATTTAATAATACTAACAACTCCAGCCCTCTACTTTCTGATAAAATGAGATGTGAGAGAATTTTGTGCTATAATCACAGGAAATTCCTTTTTGAAAACCTTAAGTGTTGCTGGGGCTTCACTGAGCATTTTGCCAAAATCAGTGAGTGAACTCCTGCTCAGATCCCTGCACGTAGATTTTTACTACCACCGCAAGTCTTAAAATGGCACTGAATTTGTGTTTGCCTTCTGTTTTATTCCAATCCACCTATCATAATGACTACCTCTGCTTTTAATGTGTTTATACCTCAGAAATTTTAAGGGCATGGGAATATCTGGAAAAACAGAGCTGATGATAGGAAAAATTGGTTTTAGTTGAGAGACTTTGGGCCCAGCCTCAGGAGTTGCTCAGCGTCTGCTGAGAGCCCCTGGGCAACCTGGACTCCACGTCCTTGGTCCTTTGAAGAATCAGGGTCACAGTAGCCTCAAAGAGACAAAGCCCTTGAATCCTCAGTTAAATAAACTATAAGGCAGGGTCCTGTCAGGCCCATTATAAACAGAAAGACGGCTGATATAAATGACAGTGTGATAAAATATTGCCAGCAGCTTGTAGGCAGATTAATTAAATGGAGACCTTTGCGTTTGTAGTACAGACTGACACAGATGCCATTCATGAGCTGGCTGAAACATCTCCTTTCTGGTGCAAGTGCAGGGCTTTGTCAGACGATGTGTCTGGTCTGCCTGGTGTTGCCGTTGGCCCGTTGTGCTTCTTTCACCCTTAAACCGGTGCCTCCACAGAGCCCAGCGTGTCCCAGGTAGGCAGTGAGGGTTTAGGAGGCAGGAGAAGCTGTCCTGTTCTGTGGCTTTCCAAGTCCTCCCCATTCGCTGTGCGTGCAGAGGGCTGCCCCTTACACATAAATAGATGCCTCCTGCACGCAGAAGCAACATGCAGCGTGTAATACGAGCACGACTGGGAGTGGAGGTAGGGCAGGAAGGTGGTCAGCTGAAGGCTCTAGCTACTGGGGAGGCTTTTGCAAACCGCTCTGTATTTTGCCTCTCAAAACCTGAGTTTGGAAGGGGATCTCAGCAGTGTGTCTCAGGCAGCGATCCAGATGCCTGCAGAACAAAAATATTCTGTTGTGGCTTGCTAAATCCAGCCCATAGGAGTACTTAAGAAACAAACAAAACAGAAACAAAAGGCATCTTTTCCAAAAGTCTTAACTTGAAGGCATTGATCGTGGTGCCTCTTCCCACTCCCCTCGTACTCCCACTGCACTCCCTGGAAGCTTGACCTAGATGTCTCCTTGTAGGTAAATTGGAGCTCATCTCAAACCAAAACATTTGCACTTTTTTGGAAAAGGCTTCTTTTTTTTTNGCAGCGATCCAGATGCCTGCAGAACAAAAATATTCTGTTGTGGCTTGCTAAATCCAGCCCATAGGAGTACTTAAGAAACAAACAAAACAAAAACAAAAGGCATCTTTTCCAAAAGTCTTAACTTGAAGGCATTGATCGTGGTGCCTCTTCCCACTCCCCTCGTACTCCCACTGCACTCCCTGGAAGCTTGACCTAGATGTCTCCTTGTAGGCAAATTGGAGCTCTTGATTTATCGATCATCATCTCAAACCAAAACATTTGCACTGTTTTGGAAAAAGCTTCTTTTTTTTTTTTAGTCCAAATAACTTCAGTGCTTCCAAGGATTGTAATTAAGGGCTTGTTACCTGCTTGTTTATCCTACTCATGCATGTTTTTCTTTTAATATCAGAGTAGTAGCATGAGTAGATGAAAAGGTGTAGCTTTCTCTCTCATCTTTGCAAATATTAAGCTCTTTGCTTACCTTATTTCACATCAGCTGCAGCAAAGTCTGGTACATAAAAGATCATTCTTCCTACCCAAATATTGGCACTTCATATAAACCAAATAAAAGATTTATTAGAAGAAGGTGTGCTAGCGTGCAGGCAGAATGAAATTGCATTTGCTTAGCAATACGAGGAAGCAGGAGACCAACTCAGAGAGAAGGGTCCTGTGGTGGTATTTGCTGTTTGTTGGCACCCTCCGAGTGCAATTTGTGGAGCATTTCCAGCTTCCCCTGGTTTACACAGATGCACGCATTTGCTGCAGGCACTTGCTCTTCTTTAGGAGCCTCTCGTCCTGGGTGTTTATATTATTCTTACAGAGCCAATTCTCACAGAAGAGCCTGAGTTTAGAAAGGGAAGGTCAGGTGACAGCTACTTCTTGTAGAATTTTTCTGTTCAAACTTGTGCACTGATTTCCATCAAGCTGAAGTTATGTAGCTTAAAACTGTTTCTAATCAGCTTTGAACAAACAGTTTTAGGCAAAATAAGAACATCTAAATGTAGTTACTATGTTTGTAATCACAGTTTAACTTTGGCCAGTGCAAGACGGAGTGTAGATACACTCTGACAATCTCCCCGCCTGCGTGTATTCATCAGGACCATCTGGAAAATGGGAAATAGATAGCCACAGAGCCGAGGAGTTCCAGCTGCCAGTTAAGTTCCATCTCTAGTAAATTCATCTATGGTCAGAGCCCGATCTGAGCTCTCCCCAAAGTCCAGAGTCATACACTAGGCAGAAGAACAACTAGCGCTTTGCATTTTTTAATCAGCTATTTTCGTTTGGTTTTTGGATTCCCCAAATCTTGAAAATGATTGATGAAGGATAAGCAAGTAAAATAGCTGTATTCTGCAGCGAGAGAGGAGTTGAGAGGTTGTGTTCTGTGGTGCAAACAATTGCAAACACATTTATGTATTTCTATACTGAAAAGAGCAGCAATGTTAAAGGTACCTGATTGTAAAGACTGTGCTCTTTCTCCTCCAGATCTTCTCTCAGTTGAGGCAGAATACATATACAAATTCTGCCAATCATACCCCAATGCATATCTGCAACCTACTGTGTTAGAATTATAGGAATTGGCTAATCAGGAGGAACATGGGGATGATATTTTCTGTACATCTGCTTTAATTTGGGGATGCCAGTTCAGTGTATATTAAATGAAGTGTAGGTGTGTGCTCAATCCTACACCCGTAGAGTAATTGCAAACAAATGCTGCATGTCTGTATAATGTCACCAAAATATAGCAGTGCACATTAAAAATAAGGATTTAACCTCCTAATGTGGCGTTTTAAACGGGATCGTCACTCGGGCTCCCTGCTGTCACGGGGAGGACTGTGCACAGGTGGGAATATACGGAAGGGCTCACTACAAGCTGTGCTCACCTGGACCACTTGAGCAGAGGTGCTGTTTTCGGTAGCCCTGCTGATGTTCAGGCTGCACTTGCACGTGATGATGCACTGTGACACGGCCACAAACTTGGCGTAACTTCCAAGCTCTGCCGCTTAGACCCTCTGCTGCGGTGCTTGTGGCGGCGGTCAAAACCTCTTCATTGCTGTGGCCAAACTAATCTGAGAGGTAAGGGTGGAAGCGGGAGGCGTTTCGAACGGCCCACGGATCATCAGTTGAAACAGCAAGAGCAGAGAGAAACTTGAGGGTACCCAGGCGCCCAGGTAAAGTAGGAAGAGGGCGGTAGCCTTCATCCTGCGCGGCTCTCGGAAAGCAAGGCCCAGGAGAGCCATGAGGAGAGATGGGCTCAGGGGGTTGGTCTCTGCGTGCTCCTGCCTTTCGGAGGGGGTTGGAAGGGATCCCAGATTAAAAGCTCCTTAGAATTAATGGGGTGCAACAAGAAACAGAGGAGAAGCACAGAGAGGATGTGAATAGTGGAACAAGGCGCACCAGGGAAAGGTAAAATGTGAGAGAAAAGTGATGAGCTGCAGCATGGGAGAATGAGATACAGGTGGCTTAATGAGCTCCTCGCTGTTGGACCAGCATGATGCAATTAAACTAATTGGACTTTTGGAGCAGAGGAGAGAGAAGGGGGAACAGCAAGTTTTGCAGAGGTTGGGTTTGAGAAGCAAGCTGGAGGGATCGACAACATAGTATTTGTATTTGTTCCTCCCTGGCAATGCAAAGTCAGCCCTTTAATGTGAATCTTGGATAAAGATACAGAACCAAAGAAATACCATGAAGAAATGGAAAGCTCTTTTAAAAGCTGGGATTTAAACACAATATTCCTTGGCATAGTGAGCAATTTAAAATACCTTGTGGTGGTAGAGCCGCCAGGACAGTCGTTTGCACACATTAGATGATATAAATTGTGCTTCTTTGCAGCTTTTGTGCAAAGCAGACGCTCTTTCTTCAGATTGTTGCATAGTGTGAACATGTGCACCCGTGTGTGTGTGTGTGCAGGCAGCTGGGTGCACGTGTGTGTGTGTGCAAGCAACTGGGTGCACAGGTGCCTCGTTGGGTGTCAGTGCACGTTCTGTCCGACAGGCTCTGCTCGTAGTCGTGCTACAGGTTGACTCATTATTGAGGGAATTCAGTATATTGCAACAGAAGTTAAATACGAGCATATGCGTAAATGGTGAAGAGCTGTCCACTTGCATGTTCATTTCTGCGTTTAATTATTTTAACATCTGATTCAGTGTTCTGAATTCCCACTGAAAAACACTGATTAATGTTCAACATCTTCATGAAAAAGCCAAGCTCTTCTGTTGCGTTCTAACTTTAAAGCCTCTGTAGCTGTTTTTTAAATTGTCAAAGAAAATTACTTTTGTAAACGCCTGAAACGAAGTCAGTGACAAATGCCCTTATTTTTCAGGTATTCTCTGAAGACACAAGGTCTAGACTTTAATCATTTCTCACAAAGACAAAATGCCTGTTATTTTGTGCACAATAGTGCACAAATGTGGAGGTACAAACTTAAACCAAACCTTTGCACTTTTGGGGAATTAAAAGCATTTGCTGAAAGCAGTTATGTTGAGGAAGCAAGATTTTGTATTTGCAACATGGAAAACATCCTGGCCTCCATACAGCAAATCACTTAAGCATATGTTTATGTTTTCAGATGGTGTGGGAAGAGGGGATATAAAATCTGTTATGCTCCATTTGCTGGAACATCCTATTAATTCTTTACTGAAGCTCAATTCCCGTAATTACCTATTTCCCAACTTTGTCAAAGTGAAATTTCAAGGCAGTTCTGTGCAAAGTCATGATCACAGGTACGTGTGTCACTTCAAAGAGTGATGTATGTACTTCATGGCAAATAAAATCTGATACATGAAAAGTTCTTTTAAATAGAATAAGGATTTTTTTCTCTTAAAAACAGGAGTTATATGGGCATCACTTTATTTTCCTTGTATTTGTTTTCAGTGAGAATTTTTAATTTCTGTCACTAGCACCACCTTTCCCTGTTGCACCAGCCATGCCTTTTCTCAGCTGAGAAACTCAACTTAAACTCATTAACTCATTGATCCCATCAGTCTGTTTGGAAAATCATTCTAGATTTTCAGATGATTATTCTAATTTCCCTTCTAACTTTATGATCTGTGTACACATTCTATGTGTCAATACTCTATTTTAACTTAATTCTTCTCTCATAGTAAATTGCATGAATTTATGTAGAATGGTCATATTGCCTCTCAACTTCCATAGCATTAAATAAGAACGGTTTTGTCTGAGGCCTTTGATCACTCTAACAGCTCTTTTTCTGCAACTGTTCCAGATAAATTGCTGTGCTTTGAACATAGAAAGCAAGAGCTGTACACAATATTTTTAACTTTTATGACATGGCTATTCAAGTTCCTTGTAAAAAAATCATATGCCTCTGTGTTTACTAGACCATAGATTGTACAGTTTTGAGTGAAAAGGCTGCCCCGTGCTTCTCTGCATTGCTAATGTGTTTGCTGTGGTGTTGGGCTGTGATTGAGCTCCNGCTGTACACAATATTTTTAACTTTTATGACATGGCTATTCAAGTTCCTGGTAAAAAAATCGTATGCCTCTGTGTTTACTAGACCACAGATTGTACAGTTTTGAGTGAAAAGGCTGCCCCGTGCTTTTCTGCATTGCTAACGTGTTTGCTGTGGTTGAGCTCCTGCAGCATCAGCAGATACAGGGTCTTGACATCTCCATAGGTTAAGCATATGGAGTAGTGTTTTACTGCGGCTGAAGCACACTGTTGTGATTAATGCTTTGTGTCACACGGCGAAGGAGATGGATGTGCTGTGGGCAGCGTGCTCCGCTATCAGGTGGAGGCAGAAGGAAGCTCCTGGTAAGGCTGAGCAGGCTCTCACTGTCAGCAGAAACAGAAACGTGCTGTGTGCCTGTTAGACCAGGCTAAGTAATGTCCCCAGATTCGCGAGGCCAACTGATTGGTTGAAAAATTCCTTATTTGCTTTAATTTTTAAGAAGGCTTATATCAAAATAAGTTGTTCAGGTTCTTGTATTATAGGTCAGGGATAGGATNATTCCTTATTTGCTTTAATTTTTAAGAATTTAATTTTTATATCAAAATAAGTTTTTCAGGATCTTGTATTTTAGGTCAGGGATAGGGCAGCGGTGCAAATTCCCAGTGTCTTTGCTCTAGGATGTGCAAGCAGGGGAAGATGCCTTGTTTCACAAATGCCGTGAAATTCGGCATATACATTCCACAGGAATTCAGGCAGAAATGTGCTAGTTGTTCTTGACTTTCTGGTGCAGTACATTTCTAAAAGTTCTTAAGTTCAAAAGGACCCAAGGGCTTGAAGAGCTCAAATCCCGTTGCCTCAGTTTAAAGCTGTGCTCCTGAAAGCAGAAAGTATTTGGAAAATCCCTAACAGAGCCTTGAGTCCAGAGGTATCCTCTGTCTCCTAAAGACTTCACTCGCGTAAGAACAAAAATTCTACCTGTGTACCAGGCTAGGAATGAAGACTGTTGCTTCAGTGCTTGCTTGAGAGAGGACACCTGAAAAAGCTAGATTTCCTCTTAGTGATAAAGGACATGCTTCTTCAGTCTTGGTTGGTGCGAGCAAGAAAAGAAGTAGGTTATCCCTAGCTAGTATTTTGATAGTGCTTGTTTTTTTTTCTTTTTTTTTTTAATTGGGAGATTATTTGACTGTAACCTAAGCTTTAAAGATGGAAGTTAGAGATTTTCCTGTCCAGTAGATCAGTTCACCAGCTTCTACTTACTTAGAATACATCTTTGAGATAAGTAATGGAATGAACATTTTTTTTCTGTCTCTTGAATATGCATAAATAATATTTCTATCTATTTTAAGGTATTCAGGATTGGGTTGTGTGGCATCAACTGAAAAGTTAATTGGTTGACCCACAAGGACAAAATCTTTCGATCTCCATAGAAGAACTTTTCTTCTGATATTGTGTTTTTTTTTCCAAATTTTCTCAGCTGTACCTGTGCCTAAATAGCCTTTGTTTGTTGTAGACAGACATGTCCATAGAAAGATTCTATTTCATGACCCACTCTGAATTTCAGTTTTAATTCTGCTTTGCTGATGCAGATTTATTGGCACTTGTTGTGCAGGGCTTCTTCAGATAATAAAATAAGCAATTAGCATTAGATTAAAATATAATTAATTTTATTCTGTATTTACTACATGTGTTTTTTTTCCCATGGCAGCATTAACACCAAGTGGTATCCACTCAAATACAAATGTATCTTTCCTCTATTAAACATCAACACATTCAAATCACTGTGGTCCCATTACATTAAATTCACCTTTATTAACTGCCTAAGAATAGTTACACATTAGAGTCTTTTGATGGCAGAAAAGGGTTATTTCCTAGGCAACAGATTTTGTTGTCACAGACGAGCACTTTTAAGACATCCTTTAAAATATAGGTCTATTTAAAATGTGAGCTCTGGTGTATAAACCATTCAGTCGAATGTAGAGGCTTTCTGTCACTAAAACATCTGTAGGAAGTGTTAGCAAGTGTCAAAATGCTTTGGCCTCCTAGTTTTTACACTGGAAATTAAGAATATTTATCAGAAAACCCCCTGACTGTGGTTCTCGATGTGTTCCAGTGTTCCATCATTTCAGTAGAAGACCACGCAGGGTTGGTTCTTACTTGCGAATGAAGACAGATCAATAGATCCCAGGCAAATCGAAGTTTATTACTCTCTGAAATTTGTAAGTCTGTAATTTATAAGGCATAGAAGTCCTAGACTATCTCATGATCTCACCTGTAAGTTCTACATAAGTTAGCTTGCCAGAAAGCTCTTTTTTTATTTTTAAATATATATATGCAGCAAGTATTAGTGTGAACCATAATTATTAATATATCATCATAAATCAGTTTGTGGATACTTCTCTTGTCAAAATAAATCAGCAAAATATGCTTCTGTAATACGTTGTATTTTCTTCTTAATTACTTGTTTCTGAATTACCATATTGTAAATTCACTTGAGATGTTCCAGTGGTCCAGAAGATAATATCTCAAGTAAAAACTTGGATTCTTAAAATCTTTCAGAATGTAAAAAGCCTCAATTATCATATCCTGTAACTGCCTTTTTGGATCTGCATTTGAGATGAAGTTTCTCATCTTTCTAACTTAACTGTAAGGAGCTGATAAAGATCATAAAATGGAACTGTGATGTGGACTGGTAATAATGGGTTTTGCAACAGTGAAAAAAAAAGACATAGGGGTGGCAAGATAACGTTATCTGACTTAGTAACAAAGCAAGATTGTTATTAGCTTTATACTTCGATGAATTTTTAAAAGATTAGGACTTGGTTTGGAACTGAGACCTATGTGCTTACCCCTAGAGATAGATTTTGCTGTTGCCCTAGCATTTAGAAGAGTATTCATACCCGAAATGTTTAGGATCCCAGGAAGGGAAAGTTTCCTAGTCTTCAGTGTATAATAAGATGTAAGATATAATAAAATGCTTTGAAAGAAGCATGAGGTTTCCAGAAATGTATTCTGGGATTAATTCTGCTATCTGGTACCAGGAATAGTGCCAGGTCTAGATACAACAGTTTCTTGTAGATGGGAGATTCCATTTTCCCTATTCATGACAATCCCTAAACAGAGACATATGGTGGAATGCATGTCTTAAGATCTCCAGGGCAAAAAATAATGCCGATAGTGTAGAATAATTAGTTTGTTATAAGGTTGTATCAAAGAGAAAAAAGTGCTGATTTTGGTTGGGGAGGCACTAGCTACTTGCCATAGAAACAGATATGCACTTGAAATCATCAAAACAGATGAAATCTTCTTTGTCCAGAAGAAGTAGGAGGTCCTCCTGCTATTAAATTTTGGTGCAGTAATAGCCAATAAGAAATTCTTATCTCAGTACACTTGTCTGCTCAAATTCTTCCTCCCTCTTCTCATCCCCGTCATCCTTTTGCCTTGGAAGAACAGAGGTTTTTGATGGGGTGTTTACAAGTCTCGGTGGGAGAAGGCTGACTTCGTCTGGTATCATGATTTTTTTTTTTTCATCAGCATTTTTGTTTCTTTGTGGTTTTTTTGTCTATGCACATGTGGCAGTAGCTCAGAGGTATGTGGAGCTGCATGTCACAGAGATCGAACGACCTGCTTTGCTGCATTCTAAGTGCTCCCCAAACTGATCTTCTGCGGCTTTCCCAGCCCTCTTCCAGGGCATCCCCCTCTTCTTTCAGGGTCTACGTGGGATGAACCAGACCTGTGCTAATGTCTAAGCTGACCCTCATAGTTAACTGCTGTCCTTCATCCTAGAAACCTGATGGTCTCCCAACCTGGAATTCCCCAGGCACTATCCAACGTGCTGGCTCTGAAAGTGGGTGAAAGACCCTGGGAGATGGACCTAGGGTGACAGAGCTGCAGAGTGAGCATGGATGGAGATGTTGGAGTACACGTGGCTGCACCATTCCCTTCCACGGGAGCACTTGGGATAGATGTCTCTTGGGAAGGTTTTACATGAATCCTGCATTTCAAGAGTTAACGAGAAACTCTGCTGCTGCTCCTGCCGGCCTTTATCGTGCTTGACTTCGCCTCAGACTGTCTGAGCCCATAAATAGAAAAGTTACTTTAAAAGCAAAACAATTCCTTTTTGCTGTTGCTGTCGTACTGGCTCTTTTATGAAACGCGGGGAAGTATTCAATTTTAGTAGCAGCATTTATTGAAGATGAATATCAGGTAGAGTCTGTTTCTGAAAACATAACAGCAGCACAGAGGGGGCCAACTGAAGGAAAGAAATGTAGATAAACTTGGAGTGAACATTGCCTCTTCATTATGACTGCTACAAACGCAGTGCTTTGCAGCTGCAGAGGGCCCGTAAGGACAAAAGGACTAAAGACTCTTGTGATCCCATGAAGGAAATCTAGAGCTGGAGGCAGGAGAGTGCAGTTTTCTTGGCACCGATGAGCTGAGTGACATTTATCAGCTCCTTTTAGTGCACCTCTTCATTTGCCTCATCCTTTGGTTGGTTTTTCTAAATAAACAGTCAGTCTCTGCCCTGAGGAGCTGACAGTCTCTGGGTCTTTCGGTATGTTTGGGAGCTGTCATAACAGGGCTGCAAACTTCGTTGGAGCCTGGGTGTTCCTATAATGCAACTACCATGTGAGGAAATGTTGCTTATAATATCAGATGTAATCACCCCTTGTGGTAGTGTGTCTTAGCTGGAGAATGGCTGTTGCCTATAAATACACAAGGGTTAAACACTGGGAAGGGAGAAAGTAGTAGTAAGCTAAAAGACAGTGTTGTCGTAAGAACGCAAGGGTTATAAATTTGCCTTGGATAATTGCTTAGGCTGGAAATTAAAAGCAGTTTCCTAACATTATGGTTCTGGCACAGCCTCCCAGAGGTAGTAAAGAGGGCAAAAAAGGCAATTATGAAGATGGAGCTTGGTTTGTCTGTGAAAGAGATGGTATAATGCAGCGCCTGCAGCTGCAGGACCAGCCTTGAGGATGAGACAAGGAGATCCCTGCCAAGATTATCTTTTTTTTGCTTATTTGGATTATCTTTGCAAAACCATGACTTTACTCTTTTCCACTTCTTAATAGGGGTTTCTTCAAGTGAAGGAGTTTGGGGAAGTAAACACATGAACCCCAGCCGAAGGCTGCTCCCAGTTTTTCTCACACCTGTAGAGGGTCCTGCTCCACTCTTCTTTCTTACCACAACAGCTCAGAATAGACCTTTTGGCAAGGGCTGCAATAGCTTATGTAGAGAAGTATCACTTTAGAGAAAAAAAAAATGTATTTTTAGATGTCTTTTAATGCAATTTAGCAGTTGGAAGTAAGCCAGCCTATAACATTATTACCTCTTCCAGGATTACTAGTAGGCCTTCTACAGAACATATTTTTCCGAGGCTTGGGAAGACAGTGATGTATTCCAGTAGTGGCACTCATTCAAGATTCTGTCTGAAATAAATCATGTATTGCCGGGATTAATGGTATTTTTATCTGTCTGATTTAACATCTTGCCAATTATCTATTTGTCTGCCTGCCTTAGAAATCCCTTGTGTCATAACGTGCTCATTCCCCTGCTAGCGAGGAACAAGTATGAAGGTGTCTCCGTAGTGTATCTGTAGATTCAACTGAACTTAAGCTATCTACCTTGTCGTATCCTCTAAAGGCTTATTTATCCTCTCAGAAATTCCCTCTTACACAACATCTGTGCTGAAAGTTTCGAGTGGCTAGACAGCAGGGCTTCGTGTGTAAAACATACGTAACCCACAGGGCTTTTGTCCACGGTAATCACTGCAGGTGGTTGTAGTTTTGAGTTTAGAGCATGAGTTTAGCTTGGAACAGCCAAGCTCAAGATACCAACTAGGAGGTTAGGGTGCAGTTCGCTGCATTTTGCTTAATCTGTCTTGCTATAACGAGTGAGACCTCGAGTGAGATGTGTGAAGCTCTAGCACCTCCTCCTGGGTCACACACCAGACCTCAACCCAAGTCCATCCAGCAGCAGGCACGTTGCCGTGTACGTAACAGTGATGGTAGGAAAGTGGGTCTCAAGGACAGATTCTGCCCTCTATTTAGCTGACACTGTAGGGACATATTTCACCTCACTGTGTTGCTCTGCACTGCCTTATAACACGAGCTGAAATCACCAGGACAGAGGTTCATTCTGATTTTTCAGGGCCAAGGTCCCGCTCCTGGAAGAGAACCTGGAAGACAGCAGCGGAGCCTTGTTAATGTAAAGACTGCATAAATCAGGCCAACGCTTTTAAGCAAAATTAGAGTTGGCCAGGAGACAAAAAAAGTAAAAAGTAGAAAACTTAATGCTGCCAAGAAATATGCTGCAGTTCCTTGTGATTTGATAGCTAACTTTAGATGCAGCATTTCGTAAGCGCCCAACTTGAAGATGATGTTGATCATCATGCACGAGTCTGACTTAAAGAAAATGCTTGCTCATCTACTCCAGAATGGAAATCTTCCTCGTTCCTTAAAAATATGTCTTCAGAAATGCCTCTGTATGTGTGTGTTAACGATTCAGAACCAGTTTTGGCTTTAAAGAAAGAGCTGTCTGTGACTGAGGTGAAAACAGTGGAGCTAAACTGAGTATCAGGGAAAATCTAAACCATTACTACAGCTTTTTAGATAAAGTAGTGAGAACTTTGAGAGTTTGATGGAGGAGGGATTCAAATCTAATAAGCAGGATATCCAGAGGACATCAAAGGGCTATAGAAATCTTGTTGGATATTGTATGGAAATATGTACAGAATGGGAAATAACCAGATGTAGTATTCAAACTGAAGATACTGAAGTACCACCTCATTATCCATAACCACCTCAATGAAGATAACATTGATACTAACAATATTTGGAATCTATATTTATGCTTAGTATACTAACAAAGTGAAATATAAGAAAGTTCATGGTGGACTCAAAGTAGAGGATCATGACCATTAGGAGATAGAGTCATGTTACATATAGTAATATATATGTTTTATATATATATATGTAATATATATATATTATAATATGGTAATATATAATATATGTATATATTGTTTCTCTAGTGTTACTGGAGAAGAATGCAGTGAATTTGTAGTCCCTGTAGGTCGCAGCTCTCTTCTGAGAATTTGAAAAGGACTTAAACACCCTGTAACTTCTGATAAAATAAACAGCTTGCTCAACGTTGTGCGACTGCTTTAAGATCTCATTAGAAATGGCTTGTAACAAAAGACTCCAAGGAGATTTGAAAACTGCTGCTGTTCTTCACAGATGAAACTCCACTTGCCTTTGCAGTTGAGATGGCAGCATCCTTGGAGCGCCTCCAGAGTTTTGGTTTTCATTGAAGAAGCTGTTCATTAGAGAGATGCGACTTTTGCTCTTTAACATGCCTTTTCTGAAACCTTGTAGTAAATGCGTGCATCCCTAAAAGATAACAAAGTGTCTTGAGATACAATGCCTCTTCTGAACCCTGTCAATACATCATTTTTTATTTTACACTCTTTTTCTTGAGCTATCCAATATTAGTTTTCTTTGTGCATCCATACAGATGTAAAATGTAAGTAATAGCTTCATTAGAATGACAAACATTTGTGATTCAGACCTGTTTAATTCTACTTTGTTTGTTTGTCCTTTCTCTGCAAAATGCTCTCAATCTTACTGGTCTTGGCCACATGATGTTTCTGCGTGGGTTGTATGAATGCTGTTTAAGCACAACACATTTCCGATGCGTTCTGTACCTGACTGCTTGTCGTTCAGTGTGCATTTAGTTTGGCTATTATACAGAAGATTCCATTCTCTGATTATATTCAGATTTTGCCATGCTCCATTGCAGTGAATCTTGCTCTATTTCTTTCCTACTGCTTTTTGTTGTTTTTGTTTCTTTTTCCAGAATTTGTCACCAAAGAAAGCTTGTTTAGCGTTCGTTTTGGTTTGTGGCCAAGTTGCTCTCATTCTACAGAGTAGCTGAACAAATACAACTGAGAATACTTTTTGTTTGTTTCTTTTCCCTAATATGAACATCTGAACTGAGATTTGAACATAAGAGCATAGTCTTCTGGAGTATCCCAGGTTTGGTTTGAAGTGATTTAAACAATCAAACAACCGATAAATCTCATTCATCTCTTTCTTACTGCACTTGTTGACCATTATATTATTTCGACTTAGACTTTAATATGTTTCATTTCTTTCCTATGTTAGTATGTATTATGGCACATGTTATTAGTCACTGCACTTATCTAAATAGACTTCTATATCTTGGCATATTTCAGATACTAAGTAATGAAAACTATATTCATGAGACTGAGTACAGTGTCAGTCCTGTGAAGTCCTTGAAGCCGTCGATAGTTAATTTAGTTAAGTATAACATTATGTCCATTAAACCTGTGGGACTGCCTCTTTAAATAGGATTCATCATGCATATGTACGTTGGTATATTTGATGCCATGCGTGTTTGCCTCTATCATCAATGACTTGATAGCAAAATGTCCTGGCAATTAGATTTATCAATGATAAACTGTGTGAGTAGCCTGAATTTTTCTCTTTGCTGATCACTGAGGAAATTACTAAAATGAAGAAGTTGGAACCTTCTTCCTCTTTTTATATAAGTAGCATATGGTCGCTCCAAAGATATTTGGAGGCATCTACAGATCCTGACATGAGGATCTGACCTGAACGTCTTCTCTGTATGTCCCCAGTTACTTTTTGTGACATAGAGTAGTGCTGACGTTACTGCAGTTGTTTTAGGGATCACTTTCAGTCTAGGACAACATTACACCATATTCCAGTCTTGTGTTAACTTTGCTGGTAAGAGGATGCTATCTGGATAATGTTTTACTCTCCTGCCCTAGGTTACAAAGCTGAATACAGCCAGAAAGCCCAGTTACACCATAGCAGTACAGCAGCAGAACACTTGTCTGGAAAGCTGAGTGCAATTTAGCGTCACAAAAAAAACAAAAAATGCTGCGATGCAGATGTTGCAGGGGTCATCGGAACGACCTTGGGCACATTGTGTGTTGGGTCTTGGGAGCTTCTCTGCTGGCTCCCCTGCCTAGAAAGCCCACGGTAGCTGACGTGCAGCCTGTGTCAGGAGAGACGTGGGGGATACGTGCCCTCTAGTCTGCACCATCCGTGAAAATGTGCTGGTTTGTGCAGTAGGTTTCCCAGCGGAATGTATGGTACAGATATTTTACAGGATTATGAAATATCTGAGATACATGGGGTTTTTAATCTTTGAGTTTGGAGGACTGCTTAGTTGTATGGGATTATAATGAATGTGATTAATGTTACGCATTTTATTGAAATAGGCCTGATTTCTCCATCAAACAAAATGCCAGGGTCATTTAGTGTTGCTGACTGCGAGATAAGAGGTGCCAATCAATTGTCTCTTTTCTTTTCTTATTTGTTTGCTATTTTAGTGTAACAAAACTTGTTGGTACAATCACGCTTTGCAGATACCTTGTAACTGAGTGAGCAATAGCAGGGCTTAGGCAAATGGAAGGTGCTATTAAATGTGCATATATATGGAAGGAAATGTTCAAGATCCATGCAGCCAAGCAGACTGACATGGTGTAAGCAAATATGCATTTTTAACTGTCCTGCAGAAAAATCCACAAATCTGAAGGGACAAACAACATTAAAGATCCAATATGAAAATAGTAAGAAAAGTGAACACATCAGCGGTCTTGTCTGCTGTCTCTTGTGACCATCTTGTTTTCTGTCCTACTCTATGACAAGATCTTGGCCAAACAAAGGTCTCCAGAAGGCCCCCAGAAGGCTGAGAAATTTTCAGAAATTTTCTCCAGATTCCTACACTTCTGGGTTTTCAGTGCTATCTTGGGCCCCTGCAGAGGATATGGACTGGGAAAGAAGCTTCTTTTAGGGTAGATGCTCATCCCTACTTGCATCTCACGTCTCTTAGCTTATGTTCAGCATGGCAGTGATGGTGTGGAGAGCCCAGGGCTTGATTTACATCCTGTGGCTGATGAGTTGTCAAGATCCCAAGGATCCAAAAGCATTTCCATATCCAAACCCATGTGGCTGTCGTGTTGGCACACTAATGAGGTTGAGAAAGCAGGAATTTGCGGAGTTATTTATGTTTCGTGTGTCTCAACTAGAGAGAGATTTTGGTGTGTACTTTTGCCAGGCCTGGAAACTGCATGAGCATGAGGATATTATCTATGTTTAGGCTTGCACAGGGCACTGCACTATAAAAAATATTCTGTGTTTGTCTAGTCTTAGACCAAGAGTATTTTTAAGAGCCTGTGGCAACACTGTAAGTCTTTAAATGGAGCAATCTTTGAGGAGCGGATGTGTGAAGTGTGCCCTATCCTATCAACCCCTATCCAAAGCCGGTTTAACTGACTGGCTGGAATTCCTGTTTCAGAACAACTTTGCATGCATCATCTCCAGGGAATGGGGAGATTCTAGGTCTGATCAACTGCAGACAGTCAAGTTTCCCTGGTGAATGCTAGCAAAATGTAAGAAGAACGCACGAAGCAGAAGGAAAGAAATGAATTAATGGATTCACTTCATTTCTTACATAGCTTTTGTGATTTTCAGTAGAGCACTGGCTAGAAACATGCCACCTGCCTGGAGACGGCTGCCAAGAAAAAGGATTTGGGATGACAGAAGTGACTTCTGTTGCCTTTTAGCACTGGCAAATGCTGACCACGAAGGAGACGTGTTTCTTACACAGAAAGTCACAGCTACATTTCTATATGCTTTCCTTTAAACTTTTACCCATGAACATTTACATCTTCCACCCAAATTTAACAGATCTTGAAAGATATTTGATCACTCTGTTGTAGCTTGTGTGGACATTATTTGAAATACTCTGAGCTTGCAACTACATTTCTCCCTTTTCTCCCTTGGGCTTTTTCTCCCTTGTAATCATTTTGGAGCAGTCAGGGGGAGGGAAGTCAGCAATGCAAAAACAGATAAGGCTGCTGCACAGACACTTTATATGTTTCAATTAATCTTCAACTCAACAGAACATGTTGGAGTCCCTATTAAATATACTATGCTTTCATTAGGAAATTATATCCCCTTCGCACCAAATTTACCAGAAAAAAAAATAACAAATTTGGCTGAGGATCTGGTGATCCTTCTTTGATCTCTCCATGAATTTCACCACCAGGCAGCTTCACACAGCTTGCTGCAGGGGAACATTTTTGGAGTCCTCTGTATATACTTCCTCATCAGTTAAATTGCTTCAATACAGTATGTTCCGTGAAGGAAAAGTATCCAGATGTTAATCACAGAATAAAACTGCACAAGCCTCTTTCCTTCTCTGTAGCAATTAGATAGTTATGACAGGCTGCGGTAACCCAGCTGTGGCACATTATGCAGTTGCTTCTTGAAGAGATGTGCTGAGATGGTAGTTGTCTTTTGAGCAGAAGGGAGTCTGAATAGAGATGAAATCTGAAAGATTGATTAGAATATGCTTCATCTTCTTTTTCATGTCGCCAGTAAACTTTGAGATAATGAAAAAGAATCACTGTGATATGAATGGCATCAAGGTTACATTCACAATCAATAGTTAGATCTTTGTGCTTTTTTTTCTTAAGTAGGTTAAATATTTAGCAGAATGTATTCCAGAAGCACTGTAGACAGGAGTTAAGTGTTGGGCATTTAAACAGGCCAGAAACCACGAGGAAAAGTAGGAATTTTTACATTTCTACTGATTTTTTTTTTTAAGTAAAATACCACTATCTGATTCCATAGGGAGATTCTAATTAACCACATAAATTTAAAGGAAGTATTTGAGGAAAAATACAAAATCCTTGTACCAGTAAACTCTGAAACCAGTAGAGGAAAGTTTCTTAACTGAGTTCTGTTAACGTGGATTCTGGTATGGTCACATCCTTAGAGTTTGTTCTTCTTGCTCCAACACTGCCACAGAGCTAAGAGAGAATGATCAGCACTCTCGTCTCCCTTTGCATTGCCGTTAGCATTATTTATTAAGATCTTGGGCCAAAAGTGATTGAAATTAACAGTAGCATTTCAAGAAACCAAAGCAGGCTTTGAATCTGCCTTTCTCTAATACCTGACATCAGATCAAATTTACATGAGGCAAGAGTGAGTGAAAAGAAGAAGAGAAGCCAGTTTAAGCCCAGAGATAAAAATATATAAAGTTTATTAACCATATTGAAAGTTATATCAAAGACAGAGAGTTCAGATAATCTTAGAATCATAGAATCGCAGAATGCCTAAGGTTGGCAGGGACCTCTAGAGGTCATCTAGTCCAACCCCCCTGCACACGCAGGGCCACCTAGAGCACGTGGCACAGGACTGCATCCAAGCGGGTCTTGAAGATCTCCAGAGAAGGAGACTCCACAACCTCTCTGGGCAGCCTGTTCCAGTGCTCTGGCACCCTCACCGTCAAGAAGTTCGTCCTTAAGTTCCCGTGGAACTTTTTATGCTTCAGTTTGCGACCATTTCCTCTAGTTCTGTCAGTGGCCACCAGTGAAAAGAGGCCAGGACCATCCTCCTCATTGCCTCCCTTGAGGTACTTATACACACTGACCAGGTCCCCTCTCAGCCTTCTCTTCTCCAGGCTGAACAAGCCCAGCTCCCTCAGCCTCTCCTCACAGGACAGATGTTCCAGGCCCCTGATCATCCTCGTGGCCCTGCGCTGGACTCTCTCCAGCAGCTCTACATCCCTCTTGTACTGTGGGGCCCAGGACTGGACACAGTGCTCCAGATGTGGCCTCACCAGGGCTGAGTAGAGGGGCAGGATCCCCTCCGTCGACCTGCTGGAGACGCTCCTCTTAATGCACCCCAGGATGCCATTGGCCTTCTTGGCCACGAGGGCACACTGCTGCCTCATGGTCAACCTGTCGTCCACCATGACGCCCAGGTCCTTCTCAGCAGAGCTGCTCTCCAGCAGGCCGGTCCCCAGCCTGTACTGGTGTCTATCCCTGTATTTGTGTAGAGGAATACATGGAACCAAAATACTGGGCTACAACAGAAACTAAGTGAGAATTATGACCTGCCTGCTTCTGTAGGGGCTGAACCATCTGCTTATCTTTGTGCTGGTTTCTTCTTCTTCATATTTTATTTCTAATCATATCATTAAATCTTCCTAATATGTATGTGAAGATAAAAGGTGACAGCTGTTATTGAAAGAATGGATCAGAAATTATTTTTTCTTGGAATGGTCTGAAGTAAATTTGTAATATACTTAAGAAGATAGAGAGCCAATCTTACAATAAATTGAGGCTATTTCATTTTGTGTGACTATCCACAGAGGATTGTCCCTCTCTGCGGCTGGCCTCAGAATATCATTGACACTGGTCACAAACAATCTACTCCTTAATATCCAGGATGCAAAATGTCTTTGACATCTGCCATCTCTGCTCCACAGTCAAACTCTCACCACTGCGATATGGGCTGTAATTGAACTTGCAAATTGCTTCAGGTTCTGAAATGCTGACTGCTTAATTATGATGGGGAAAATAGCATTCTACAGCCATAAGCTCAGATAACTGTGTAACTCAGAAACTCTGTAATTATAAGTGTGAATAATACGTGCCGTGATTTATGTTAATATCAGCGGTAACGTGCAAAAGCACCACTCTGCAGACCTTGTGTTATTTCAACTTTCTGCAATGCAGAAGGACACAAAGAAGCAGGATGAACCACAAAATAGGGAGAAGGAGGGAAATGCAGGCCTCAGCATTGCTTCCTTTAATTCTGAAGAGGTTCAGCTGAGTCAGGAACTCAACGAAGGCTCAGGAGGTTGTGCGTTTCACTTGTCAGCTTCACCTGCAGATTTTCTGTGGAATATTGGTCAGTCAGTTTATCCGTAGCTTCAAGTTTCCAGCTGTAAAACAAGGGCTGCAGAGTCCCTTTGTTTCAAGTGTGCTCTGAGGATTAAAAGCAGAGACCACACGGAGATGCTTGGATACCTGGCCTATATGAGTCTACACGAGTATGTGTAGAGCAACATAGAAGCCTTCTCTTGCTGAACAGTTTTTTGATGCCTCCTTAAAGGATATGTGACAGCCACTTTGTTTCATTTGAGGCTGGAGTAGGAATGCCAGAACCTCCTTAAGGTTCCCATCCTCACTGAAAACACTCAAACCAACACGGAGATCCCCAGCAAGACCTATCCAACGTGGCTCTGTTGAGCTCTCTCACGAAGCCGGAGAAAATGCTGTAATGACCTGGCTTGACTAGTGCCCCAGGCTCCAGCTATCCCATTCAGATCAAGCCCATTTTTCAGTACATGTGTGGGGTGTTAGTGCAGGGTGTTTCTGTACATGGATTTAGCTCAAGCTAACTCCTTGATAGTGCCTAGTGCTGTTTACACTTACCGTGTGTATTTGGTTGATTCACGCAGCAGACTGACTGTTGGTAAATCTTTGTGTCCTGGGAAACCTCAGTAGTGTTTGCTTTCTGATTTGCTGTCATGTAATTTTTTCTAGTGAAAGGAAAAGTATGTAGGCTCTGTCTGGATGATTAATTACTCTATAACAAAGCAGCTGTGGAGCCTGACAAGATTGCACTCAGACTACAGTCTTAAAATAGTGATGCTTGATACTTTTCCTTCCAATTGTTGTGATAAGAATGAATGATAATTGTGTTGCTCTGTGTTATCACTATATTTTTTGTTGTATGAATAGGTTCATTTAGTGCTACCATCAGGGGTTCTTTCCAAAATGTGGCATCAGAATTTAAAACTGTCACATCTTTCTTTTCTTCTCTGATCAAGAGCCAAATACCAAGGTCCTAGTACAGGTTTAAAGTGAATAGTTCACATACTACATTTGCATCATGTGTATGCAAGAAGCTTTACAAAAGTACTAGAAGTTTGACCCTTTCTCTTCCATACACTAAAAAAAAAAATGAGTATAAGATTGTAAGTTTTGAAATAAAAAAAAACTTACGTAATGATCTTAGAAACAGTTGACCCTAAAGGCAAGAATAACAGAGTTACCTAGAGTTACTGAACTGAGGTCTCCCATTTTTCAGATCATAGTCTATTGACTAGCATTTTTGCATAGAGATACTGTGCAGAATATTTGGGGATCGGGCAAGAGGTAAGAAATTCTCCTTATTGAGAGACACCAATCATGTAGCCAGTTCGTGGTTCTTCAGAGATACAGAAGTCCTGTTCTATTGTAGTAAGTAACTGAATTAACTCCAACTGAGCAATTGAGAAATCAACAGAGGAAAGCAAGAAAAAAATAGTAAAAATATCAGCAAGGAAAATGTCCCAATTTGATTCAATAGAGCTTCAAATATAGACAACTGGTTCCTTCCTCCCTTTCTCCCTTCCTTCCTTCCTCCCTCCCTCCCTGCAATCCTAAAATCAACATTCAGGCAAAAAGGTTGATAGGAGAAATTTGTCCTGATGTAGTAAACACATCTCCACTGAGATGGTTGCATTTGGGCTGAGAATGGAAGTTGGCTTTTTACGTTGCTTGCAGCATGTAAAGTGTTCCTTTGTGCTGGCATTGGAACACAAGTGAAAATTGCACAAGAAAGTTTAGTTTCCACTTGCTTTGCAGCTTATTTCCATTCAGATATGCACCCTGGATCAGATTCAAAAGAGAGTGAAATTGCCTGATTTTTTTTTCACGTGACTCTCTGTTTACTGGTTTTCTGGTCTCCTCTGACAGGGATGCTTTCTCCTGTCCCTGAAGAGCCCTTCCTTGGTATTCCATAATTTATTTGGACAATTCTTTTAGCCATTTATATCTCCGATTTCTCTGTGGCTTTCGTTATATGTTTATATGTGATACTTAGTATGAAAGGAGTTCTCTTAAATGGACATCCACAGCTTACATGTCTGAAAATGAGGTAGTTGTAACAAGAAGGCTGGGTTAATAACTAGATGAAGGCCTTCTGACTGCTGCCTGTAGAATGAGATTCTNGGCATTGGAACACAAGTGAAAATTGCACAAGAAAGTTTAGTTTCCACTTGCTTTGCAGCTTATTTCCATTCAGATATGCACCCTGGATCAGATTCAAAAGAGAGTGAAATTGCCTGATTTTTTTTCACGTGACTCTCAGGTGATGTGATTCTTTCACATCACCTTCAAAGGAATGCCTCCTATTTGGATCATCAGGTTATTTGGAAGAGAGAGAGAGAGCTACCCAGCCATCTCTGCTCTTCTTTCTACTCCTTTTTGCTTTTTCTTTCAGCGCAGGAAGGGGAGAGGCTCAAGAGCCGGGGCTGTTCGGGCACAAGATGACTGCACTGACGGCCCAGTATTGCTGTAAAGGCAGGAAGGAAAAGTGCTTTTTCCTTCTTCGTTTTGGGCAGGGGAAAGGCTTCGCCTGGTCCTGTTGCCCCTGCTTGTACCTTCAAGAATCTGTGAGGAAATGAATAAAAGCAACAGTCTGAGCTCAGCCTTATGCCAACCAGGACGTGGTCTTATTTCTCCGACCAAGTCAAGTTTCCTGGTAGGGAGCCGCTAGTCCCACCACCCGCTGATCATTCCCACCAGGACAGTACGTGGTGAAGGGCCATCTCTGCAGGATGTTACCAACAACAGAAAAGAATTCAGGAAAACATAAAAAAAACCCCTCTCAATAGCTTGCCTTTATGGTCCAAAATGCAATGTACCGAAATGCTGGCTCAGAAACAGTGTAGCTGTCCATATACATCTCCTGTTGAAGAGATGCTTTTTTTGCTCTTTCTTCCTAGAAAATGCTTTTATATGCTACATCAATAAGGATAAAAGCCAAACCAGAGGATCGCTTTTGAGGACAGAGCAGTCTTTACTAGAAGTAGAGAGAGAGATGAACCAAGACGGATGGATTTTATTTGGTTTTATTGCTGCGTTGTTTTGTGTCATTAGGCAGTTCACCCTTCAGTTTGCTTATACATAGAAAATAATTCTCATTTGTGGAGATTTTTGAGCCTTTTCAATTAAGAGATACTCTGTGAATGCCTTACCATCGGTTGCATCATAGATTCCTGTGGATTTTCAGAAGTGACAGAAAAATTGAGCCATGTGTCTGTATTCTTCTTTCTCCAACTGGTGAAAGCATGGACCATATGGAATAGCACCCACCTTCATTTGGGGAGAAGTCGGCAATGATTTAACAGCACAAACTAGATATATTTCTTTAAGCTTAGAACATGAGTCTTGCTGTTGTTACTATCATAGCTCCATTGTAATCTCCTACTTCAATTTAAAAAAAAAATTAAAAAAAAATAAAAAGAGAGATGCAGGTTTTCTTGCTATCTGGAAAAGTAGTAAGACTCACTTCTACTTTCAGAGGAATTGGGTTACAAGAGACTTTGCTGAACCAGTGATACGCAATAACTTGGTTCAGAAGCACCTCAGGTATGCTTTTAGGGGCAAAAATGGAGCCCTATCCTAAAGGCCCTATATCGGAGAAGTGGTGTGTCCTTAACCCTACTTGAAGATTTTTCTCCAGCTAGTCGAGTACCAGGAAATCTGAGTTTTGTCATGATGAAGCTCTGCTGCCAGCCAGGGTATCTCTACACGGCGCTGCTTTTACCTTGCATAGCCACTCTTTCATCTTTGATGCTGAATTAGTGCCTATTTTTAAACTTCTTGTCAGAAATTGTGAACCCAGAAGATTGAATACCTGTTTGCCACTGGAGATGCAGTTCCTTCAGGTCAGATTTTTTGTGACATTTGTGCAGGCCTGGGCAGAGGAAGTCCAGTGTTGCATAAATCATAGAATAAATAGCAAGACCTCGTGACTTCACAGCTGAAATTTCCTGTAAGAAATATTGCATTAACTGACTTTCCAGAAGGATGAAAATAAGCTCAATTTGCTGCTTAAATTGGCTTCAAAATTCTTCTTATGAAAAATTAACCTGTTTGAAGCTGTGGCAACCTATTTAAAATTTTAAACATGCTATAATTTCTTGCTAAAGTTAAATTAATTTTTTAGCACTCCTGTTTGATGTTTTGAAGAAATTTAAACATCCAAAGTGGAAGAAGTCCCTATGTAAGCACTTCAAACATGTTTTGGTATCTGGATAAACTAGTTTCCAATGACCGTAACCACTTCTGCAGGAACAGCAACAATCTTTCTTTGCTTCATTTTATTCAGTGCAATGTTATAACTTAACTCATTCAGAGTTAAGTGAGGAAAGGCAAGAAGAACTTGTTTTGTTCTTCAAATGTGCACAGTAGTGTAGGTAGCATGTCCTAGTTAGCAAAAAAAAAGAACTGACTGAGGGTAAACCTCATTTTTAATTACAAATTTCAATGTCTTGTTTCTTTGCTATGATTAACAGTGCTCTCATAAAATAGAAAATTTACTCTGTTGTCTTAAATAAAATATCTTAAATATTTTTGTTTGTGATTTTTAAGTAATTACAGTATTTAATAATTCTTTAAATCACTTCAACCTGTTCCAGTCTATTTTACAAACTGCTGTAAATATACAGATAGAAACCAGGCCATTGATTCTGTAGGTACAGAAGACGTGTACAAACAAGAAAAATGTAGGCTGGCTTTTTGCAGCCTGAACCCTTCTCTAATTTGGGTTTGATTGTGTTATTTCTTTATAATTCCAGGTGAAGAGTATTTATCTTTTTTCTCTAAAGGGAGACTTGTTGACTCAAAAATTTATTCTCAGTCCCTGCTACATATGAAGGGGTTTGAAAAAGAGGGGGAGATAAAAGTGTAATTAAAACAAACTTGAGTATTTGTTCTTAATACATTAAAAACTTGATGTAAAAATGGTCCTTAGCAAATGGTATTTGGAATGATAAATCTGTTGCATTGTGCAAAATGGAATTTTTATGCCAAAAAAGTTCATCCTATTTGGTCTCTGTAATGAACCAGCTAAATTAAAAGGAAAACCTCTAATTCTTCTACGCAGTTCCTTACTGTGGATTAAATGCTCATTTGTACTTCTTCCTGGTGGTAAAAGTTCCTTTAAAACAAAAAAGCCTTTTGAAAACCTGACTTTAGGCTCCTCATGCTCCTCACAAATGTTCCATATGATCCTGTTTTAATTTCCTAAGTGCAGGAATCTTGCAGAGGTGCTCAGTGTGCTCTTGGGCTGTGAAATTTTCTGCCATACTGTATTTATTGAATCAGAATGGTTAGTGGGGAATCTGAAAAAGGTATGTAAATGATGAAATGATCCCTTCACCTAGAAGATTTTAATAAGTTTAACCCCTCTTGTCTCGAGAGAGGTTTGCCTAATCTATCTGTATTTGGGAAAAAAATTCCCTGAAGGTGTCCACTGTGGTGGGTTAATACATTTCTGTGATTATTCAGGTATTGGCTTTTGAAATAGTTGGTGCATCTCTTGGTGGGTCTCTAATGACATTAATTTCTAAGAAATTAAATGTAAAAATATGAATTGTTAAATTCATCTGTGTACATGCCTGTGTAAGGAGGGTCTGCAAAACATGAAGGTGGTATTTTAATCCTTGGAACTGGCATATTAAGAGAAATTATTTCCGACATGATGGAGGCTGAATTAAGGCCACTTAATTCCATGGCTTTTCACACATAAGATAAAAATTTGCCCCTCTCTGTACAGTTTGCCTTTCAAGAATGGTGAGTTCTGTTTTGGGGCACTGAAGTTGCTACTTCTAACTTCTTCTTGACAGTATATTGACAGTGATATGTAGAAGGCACAAAAAGTCAAACTGTAAGTGATCTTGCCATGTATTCCTCTGAATATCTACCAGGTGGGATAGGGTGAGGGTAGATTGAGTAGATGATCTCTTGAGGTCCCTTCCAATCTCAAGCATTCTGGGATTCTGTAGTGATTATGTAGTCTTTCATGTATCTTATTGCCAAGTGTATGTGGAATATAAAAATCTTTATGACTCAAAATCTGTTCTTGAGATTAATTGGTGCTTTCCCTGGATCTGTGTTTCTCTTAGGACAGATATCAGTGGATGGATTTATGCGATATCTGAGTGGAGAAGAGAATGGCGTTGTTCCACCTGAGAAACTGGATTTAAATGAAGATATGTCTCAACCACTGTCACACTATTTCATAAATTCCTCACACAACACCTACCTCACAGGTACAGCGTTAGAGTTATCTCATTTCTTACTTTACAAAAATTTGTAGCATATTTGCGGGGTTACAAAAAGATAAAGCAAAATCATGAGCGCCGATGATGCCAGAACTTAGTCTCCAGGGAAGCACGGGTATTTCTTCTGGGTGTTGTTTGAACGGCTTCACACATACATCAAAGATACTTTTATTGACAGGTTAGAAGCAGGTAAAGTTGTTCAGGTAAGGTCTGATCTGAAGCTCCGTGAAGTCCCTGGAAAGTTTTCTGCAACTTGGATAGAATTTCAGAACAGATCCTTATTTGGAGAGGAACGGAGTTGTTTTTTTTTTTTTAATGACAACCAAGGTTATACAAACAAGTAAGCAATCCAGAATATGAGAGATGTCTCAGGGGCTAATAAATCTGCCCCTGAACATCAAATTTGACTTTCTTTGAGGTCAAGAGTTCAGTGAAATTTTCTTTGACTTAGAGATGAGAGTGATTTCCCAAAATGGCACATAGCTCTCTGATGCTACATTCCTATCAGCGACAAGTGGAAATCTGGTGTCTGACCGTATCTACTGCCTCAGTTGTAATGTTTAAGTGCTGTCATATTTTAGCACCCAGAAGTTCCTGCTGATTTTGAATGAGTTAACAAGTCTGAACTGTGTCCTTTGTGCACTAAAGTAAGCAAAACAGTAAGGCACAGTTTAGGAGTAGAACTTCCAGCACTCCTTTTATAATCTTAAGATTTGCTACTGTGAGAAAATACACAACTTTAGGTTTGTTTGATTTATGTAACAGCAAGTATTTCTGACAAACAGATGTGTACAAGGAATTTTCTTGTTGCATATGATTTCATGTTTCTTTGTTTTATATTGCATAAGTAAGGTAGTGCAATGACATCTCCTAAAAATATTTCTTGTATAACTGTAGTCTTTTAATGTTATTTAATTAGCCGACTTGCCTTGACTGAGTGAGTGAGTGAGACTGCAGAATGCCAGTATGCAGTAATCCAAACATAACCCTGCAGTGGTGATGCCCTGCTTAAACAGAACATGTGGTTGTTGAGTCTGTTTTGTGTTTGGGATAGCTCCTACTTTCTACAGCTCCTCCTAGTACTTACATTAAGTGAATGAACTGTCATTGTTTCCATTAGACATCCATTTTTCAGAAGTTTATGACTTGGCTGTAAAATGTGTTTTGTTCTAAACCGCATACAAGTATTCCACTTGACGGCTACTTTGTTTCTTTGAATTACAAGAAATGGAAATCAGTATGACCACTTTCAAGTTATGACTCCAATATGCAGAAATTTATGCTCTTTGGAAGAGCACAGATATTTTCTAAGCAAAAGCAATTTTTAATTATGATATTTTGCAGGCCTCTCACCTCCAGTGCGGACTCTGTTCTGTCAGTGAGGATTAGGACCCACTTTAGCAGAACACTGCAGCGTTAGGCGGAATTCCAGGAGGAATTTGGTTCAACAGCAAAGCTGTTGCCTACAGATTTCTACAAATGTAGGAAGCGTCGCCCACAGAGAGGGCAGAACACATGGTCTGCTTAAAAGTTTGTTTAAAAACATAAGAGAGAACCCTCTCCTAACCCTCTCCTATACAGACATGAATTTATAGCAAGTACCACACTGCAGACTTTGCTCACATCTGATCAGGAGAGTGATGTTCTAAAGATCTAAAGGCCAAAGAATAGTGAATTGAGGATGCAATCATCTAGTTCAACTCTTTCTAAGCTTTTTTAAGCATCTCTGCACCATATGTGACATAACATGCTTAATTATTTTAGCAGAAAGAAAGTTTACCTTGAAACTATTTCAAATTTGCTTTGCTTTTTATGAGAAAGTCTCTGTCTTGGATTGCATCTACAAATTTTTTGGCCTATATTTTTAAATAATTTCAGAAGCTTCATTTAGAGGTAGTATCTTCGTGTTCTTCAGTGTTATTTTAACATAAAAATCCTAAGTAAACTGGAGAGAGTAATTCAGAGTGAATTGGAAGGGAGGACAAATTAAGCTGGAGCTAGTTTCAAATTCCATTTGAGAGTGTGTATTTTAACATTTAGAGGCACAAAACACATGCCCTTGCCTTTTAGTGGGTTCATTATGTTCAGCAAATATGTGACAGCTGGCTGGCAATGGGATTAATGATTTGATTTTTATCTGTGTATTACAAAACCTGCCTGCCTCTAGATCTCGCTTTCAGGCTAGGCGAGATAAAACCACCGTGTTGCCATTAGCCTTCTTCCCACCAGGACTGCATTCAGGTGCAACCGGTACCACGGGTGGTATTAAACTGCTCTCTCACCCCAGAGGATTTCCAGGATGCTGCTAAAGTGCTCGTGCCATCGGAGGGGAAGCTTCAGTAACACCTCTGCCCTCATTTGAGTTAAGAAAGGACAACTACTTGTGTGATAATTATTAGGTAGTAATACCTTGTGTGCTTATAGCCCTACCAATTACCTGTCCGTTTGTTATTTTTTTTTTTTATCACAGAACAAAAGATCCACAAAGAAATAACATTATAACTTAAAAAGAAACATGTGCACACACTGAATTTATTTTTAATTACCCTGATCATTTTCCTAGACTTTAGTGGAAACCCTTGGCAGTACATCAAGTCCTGATTATTTATTTAAAAGTGTTACTGCTTTCTTTTTTTTTTTTCTAAAGGAAATATAATTTTATAGAACAAAGGTAAAAATCATCCAGAAAGAAGTGATTTATGGTGATCCAAGGATGGAGGCCTTCTTCACCCTCCCTAGCAGTATCTCCACGGTTTTAGAGATGGCAGTGCCGTACGGAAGGGGAGAAGGGCTGGGTGATACCAGTTCCATGTGTGGGTTTAATAACACCCTTAAGAGCAGTTTGCGGCTGGCAAGGAGTGCTCCTCGTGCTCCATGGCCACAAACCTGAGGTAGAGTCGTGAGGTTCCTGCAGGATTTGGGAACTGTGCCCGGCAACATGGATGGAGTAGGAGGGTGGAGGGATGAGAAGAAGTAGTGTTTGGTTGTCCCCTTCCATCAGTCAGCAGCTTTGGGAGGCATTTTTTTACTTCACAACTCTCACTGTTTTTCACAATTCCTCTTCAGAGTATCATAAAGGCCCATATGACAAGGAAAAAGGGCTGAGTTTTCAGCAATTAAGTGAATTTGAGCACGGTAATTTCACCTCACAGCAAGGAAGCTGCAGACTCTCTGCTCCCAATGGCCTACTCAGTGCAACTGTGGAAGCAGCTACCGTTTCCCAGTTGTCTTGTTGAAGTGACTCTTTATTAAAAAATAAATCAGTGGAGGGAAAGCTGTTGTGCTTTATAAAGTGAAAAGATGCTCTGCGTGGTCTCAGGTGGAGCTTTTGGAAACCCCAGTTCTGTCCCTTGCCCCAGAAAAATTTCCTGCGTATCCTGGAGGAGGGCATTGCCTCCCCCAAACCCTGTGGGTCCCAAAATGTGGTGGAAAGAAGTGCTCAGAATTTGAATACTTAGCCATTATATTAATGAAGATTATATCCAAGATGGACAGATGTTTGTAACTGTGATATAGTACCATATGGAGTCAGATTAGCTAGGATTAAGATTACATGGACTATCGTACATTGATACACACATCTCTGCAGTACTGCAGATGATTCCTGTCTTCCCACCCTTTTATGTCTCCCTCTTTGTTTTTGATTTGTTTTGTGGGAAGATAGCTGTGAAATTAAGCAGACCTCTGTGTAGACAGGGCTTTGGTCATTTTCAAGTTTTTGTATCATTGCTCCAGTTTTGGTGCCTGAGTGTTTATACTAGTGCTATTAAACTTCAGTTTATCTTTTTATTTTATTTACCGGTGCCTGCTCTCCCCTTAACATCTTCCCTCACGAATTTCCTCTTTCTGAAGTCACACTCAAAGTCAGTTTGCACTTTTAGAAGTGAACAGAAACATCTTGAAAAGGAGAGAAACAATCATATAGATTGGGTCCTCAAAGCCGAGTTAATTACTCTAATTCTTAGCAGCAGTTGGCAATAAAATTTTCAGAGAAGATTCATCTCTACTAGCAACCAGGGTTACAAAAACAGTCACTGTTTGGTCAGATCTAGGTTGCTAGATTCTTGGGAAGAAAAAAGAAATCCAGTTCTTCAAAACATTTAGTTCCCTTTAAGGAATATTCACTATTTCTTAATAGTGACTTTTCAAGATATTTAAGCGTCTGTTCTTATTATCCGCTTTAGTGTTTTAAGGCCAACTAGTTGAAGCACGCTGAAATAACAGAACTGTTGTTTTCTGAAACCCTTTCTTGTGGGAGGATTAAACTCTGCTGATGGTTGGGTAACCTATCTCTCTCTAACAGCAGCGTTTAGTGATCTTCTTAGAGCAGAGATCTGTAAAATGAAGATCCGGAGAGCCATCAGCAGGAGAAGGGCTGCCTATGTAGGTCTCCATGCCCTGTTTGGGGGCCTTGCCAGGGCTATGCAGGTGGGTCTCAAGGGGACTAGCAGAGTTAGTCTCAGCAGCCTGAGCAGGTCCCATAGCACTGTCCAACTCATCCTGCGCATGGCAAAATCGCTGGCAAGGAGACTTAATTCAGATGAACGCAGCGTGTCCAAGAAACGCGGCCGCTAGCGCCTCCTCTCGCTGCTGGAGCCGAGAGCCTGACACGCCGCAGTGCAGGGCTCTGCGCTCGCGTGTTGCAGTTTGTCGCGTGCGATCCAGAGCACTCATTGCTTTCCCAGGACTTCCCCTAGGAGATGCGGGTTCGGATCGGCCGGGCAGGCTCCTTCTTCTGCGTGCCCTGGAGGTGACACTGCGAGGACGAGGAGGCGCCCAGGGGTCACAGTGTCAGAGCAATGGAAAGTCACGTGGCTGTAAACACCTGGACCCAAATATCCTCCCGCTTTGGGAGGATACATGTCTTGAGAAAATACGCGTTGTTTATGATATGTGGGATTCGACACTTGGTTTTAGCAGACAGAGTTGATTGCCACTTACAAATCAGAATAGCAGGAGCGTATTTGAAATCTGGATTTTGCTTCTCTTAAATCAGTCCTTTTGGGGGATCAGAATGCACACAGGGACACAGTAGAAAATTTGGGAAACCAGCAGTGAATAAATCCAAGAAGGATGCCTTGGGCTGAGAAGCAAGTATCTTAAAGCTCTAGAATTGAAGAGCTGATATATATAGGAAAACATGGGTCAAATTCTCAGGTTATACAAATTAGCACAAGCCCATTGACTTTAGTGTCTGTTCTGGTTTATGTCAGGTATGATTTGGCCCAGTATATTTTAGAAAAACTAACTTTTATCAAAATCTCCTTATCCGATGCAATATAAGGTGATAAATATGCTACTGTGTCACCGTAGGTGCTGCATGTATTATAGAAAGAAATAAAAAGTACTTTCAGTTTCTAGCATTAAAACTACGATCTGCACACAGGATATTAAAAATATACTGCAAGTATTCCCTTTAGTGTCTATATGAACACATTCAAAATGTGTCTGTTAAAGGGATAGCTTGGAAGAGATGCAGATTGAGATTCATGCAGCAGGAGTTTAGAAAAATGTATAAAAAACATTTGAGAGAATTTCTGCTGTTTCATATTTCTGATATTCTTATTGCATATTTAGACCGTTGAAATATTTGCTTCCATTTTGTGCTCTGCCTGGGAGCTTTCTGAAGATTGAATGTTATGGAGGTTGAATATCCACTCATCCTTAGCAGAAATCCTTCCAAAAGGGCTGAGTTTTATTAATCAGGCAGTGTGGAGAAGTGTCATATGGCGAGTGATCCGTGTCATAATTTACTTAAGGACTCCGAAGGTCAAAGATCCCATAGTCCAAAATGTAATGGACAGTAGTCTCCAAGGAAATACAGTAGAGTTTGTTAATCATAAAATATTTTGTTAATCAAAATTCAGTATCTTTTAAGGGGAAAGAAAGGGTACAGAGGGAAATGTAAGCAAACAGTTTTTAAACAAATGCAGTTGTTCAGGCAGCACAGTTCAGAGGATCCATATAATCGGAGCTGTTTTCGGAGCCAGATTATTAGAATGAGCGTACAAAAACCTTTGGTGTTGCACCTTGATACATGCTTGTGCTTATCTGCATCCTGCAAGAAACAGAGCAACTGCATATCCTACACAGCGTGATTGCACCAAAGAGAAGCATTGGTGGGAGTAAAGCCAACCTGCCATAATCAAAGGAGAACCACAGAAGGCAAATGAAGTAAAAAAAAGCACATATTAGCACATATTTCCCATAGATTCCAGTAGAAGTAGTGTGAATTTATTGTGGAGCATTTGTGATGGTTCCAGATCATGTCCTGGATGCACACATTAAACAGGAATTTTCAAACAGAAGGGTTTTTTAGTTACGATTTATAGGAAAGGGTAAAAACACAGAGAAGGCAGACGATGATATTTAGTGAAGCAAACCAAAACATGTAGTTCCCAAAATGAAATTTGAACACTGAACCAAAGAGATCATAAATGAGGATTAGAGCAATCTGCATTACACTATGTCAGTGTGACTCAAGTATTTATATGACCCCCATCAGGGAAGAATCTGTAGAATAAATGAGCTCCCTGCTTGCTTCAAAAACAAGTGAATTCCATTCAGCAAATCCAGAAATGCTCATTCAGGAAGTCTGCTACAAAGCAGGAAATTGCATCTTGTTCTCCCCATAACCAAAACACTCGCTAAGCCATCCTTTTATTCTCTTTACCTCTCTGTTGCAAGAAATTTGTATCAGCATTACTGGAACCAAGGTGAAGACAGCCTGGCTCCAAATCCTTTCATTTTTATTTTATTTTATTTTATTTTATTTTATTTTATTTTATTTTATTTTATTTTATTTTATTTTATTTTATTTTATTTTATTTTATTTTTTAAACAGTTTGTGACTATGGAAAGAGCTGAGTTTTTCCCTGTTTATTTTTAGATTTGTATTTGGAAACTTGTAATCTCTAATTAAATTTCTCACTACATAATGCAGTGTCACATCAAGAAATTTAACTGACCGATTCAGTGTGGTGATTGCTGTGTTAAATATTGATTGGAGGCCTACTAGTGGTACCATTAATAACTGTGCAGGAGGTTTGTTTAATCTTGTGTTAAACTATATCACATGTGATGAGAAAACATAATTCTGCTGTGTTCGGTTGTCTCTACGTGTCACATTGCTTGTGTAAGGATAGCAAAGTTTTTAAGAACTGAGACAGCCCTTTTGTTTTATTTAATTGATGCTGTTTCACAAAACTTTTGTGTCGAGATAACCATATGGGCTTCTATTCCATTATTCCTTCTCACTCACCGTAGCTTGACTGCAGGCAGAATGCAAACTATGTCGTTGACTCAACTTAAGTCATTTCCATTAGGGTTTTTTTTTTTTGTGCTTTTGAGTGTTCCTACTGTCAGCTGAGGATAAAAGATGCCGTTAGTCTTAATTTTTATTAGATTATTTGTATTTATTCCCAAGGCCCAAAAACGACTTCCCTTTTTCCCGTGTTCTTGTTGTGTCGTCGCAGCTGGGCAGCTGGCCGGGAACTCCTCGGTGGAGATGTACCGGCAAGTGCTCCTGTCCGGCTGCCGCTGTGTGGAGCTCGACTGCTGGAAAGGACGGACGGCGGAAGAGGAGCCGGTCATTACCCACGGATTCACCATGACAACCGAAATATCCTTCAAGGTACACGAGTCCAGCACACGGGGTGGTCCCCTTCAGCCTGGGCCGTGTCTTTTGCCTCGAGCGCACGGCAAGGGCATCGCTAAGCTTGAAAAAATATGCACTCGGAGGTGATTAATGCAAAGGTAGATGGGAAGAATAAGGTGGGAGTAAAAGGACATTTTCCTAGGAGATTTCGGAACACGTGCACGGTCGCTGGAAGAGGAAGTTGTGGTGTTCCTGCCTTTCACAGGAGGAGATTATTGGTGGCCATGGAAATCTGAGGAAAAGGGATTATATGAGATGATTGCCTGTGGTATCCGTGGACTTGACTCAGTGTCATTTCCAGGGCGCTCTCCGATCTGTGCCCCAGTGCACGTGTGTGCAGAGTGTCTCAGGGAGAGGGATAAAACAGGCCCATGCAGTTTAGAGCTGGAAGACCAAGTATTGCTGCCGCAACTGGTTTTGCACACCAAAAGGGCAAGCGTGAAGTGGATCTAGGAGTAGATATGGAGCTAGGAAGACTGGGAGGCAGGGCCAGTATGCAGTAGAGCTACATTTCTCAGCACAGGAAGGGAATCCTGCATGCAGCACTGTGGAGGGACCATAGCACACAACGTTTCTATTCAGGCTGCCAGTTTTCACTGCCTCAGACTCGTATCTTGCTGTGTGTTGTTGGGTTTTTTACCTTCCCTTATGACATGCAGCAATTTGTGAAGTTTTGTCAGTGGCCGCAAGCATGTGACTCTGTAGAGAAACAAAAACATTTTTCATGGCGTAGCCAGGAGTCTGTGTGCGTACTTGGTGTATACCTTGGAGAACTGTTTCAGGTGAGTCATTCTGCCACTGAAGTAAGACACAGAACTTACCATTTTGTCTTTTCCTGTACATAAAGATTTGCATTCATATTAGAAGACACTGCAAGACTGAATCACCAAGATGCCTGTTTCTCCAGTGAACCAATGTCTTGAGTTTCTGATTCCCAGATTTTGTTTCAGCCTGGCTTTAGTCTTTAAGGCTATTTTCCCCCACATATGCTGAATATTATCTTTTTCTTTCCTAGTTGAGAATGCAATTGAAAATAACTTTAGGAAGTTATTTTCTGTAGCTGGAGCAAGACTGCCTGCTTCTACATGTAGGCATGTAGCATAGTTTTGCTCTTATGTGGAACACCACTCCTGTCTTGGTTCAGCTCTGTTGTATAAATCCAAGCACAGAATTTGCTCATGGTATCAAAGCAATGTTAAAAGTGTGACATATGTTGTATCTTTCTCTGAACATAAGCTGTTGGTCCTTTAGAAACAACTTGTCATAGATTTCCAGTTTACCTTTCTAAATGGTAGGACTGAGGAGTCTAACATTTCTAAGGAGAGGAAAATAGCCACTAAATCTTGGAAACATCATAACATGCCCTCTGCTCTCTGCAGTGCCTCTCATGTCCAGGCTCACATCTTCCTAAGCACTTGGTCCATAACCAAGGTGAGGTGCTGGTAGGTAGAACCAAGCTAATGCCCGTGCTGTTGGTGGAAAGCATCTGAGGGAGAGGATTTAGTATTTGTAACCCCACGTTCAGCCCTGTTTTTCACTTGCAGTGGCAAGGTTGCCTTAGATGCTTTTAAAAATCCCACCCACAGTGGCCAGTCCGAGGCAGAAGCAGCACTTGGAGATTTCCTGGAGCTGGAGAGCAAGCGAGAGGCAGGGATGACTCTAGAGGACACCCCTAGGTCTTGTCCCTCAGCAGGAGCATGATTGCTAGGACAGTGCAGCTCCCTGCCTGTCTGCATCCAGCCTCCTGCACCATTCCCTGCTCTTTGGGTAAATGCTTTGCCTTCCTTTTTTCTCCAGAGGCTAGAAGAGATCTTAGTTGAAGCTTACAATTGCTTAGTGATATGTGAAGTGCTTCAACATTTGGCAATTGCGGTTTATTAAATGCAGTCATTCATCATGTGTCGGAGTGCGCTGAAGGAGCTGGTTTCTCATCTTCTAAGGGGTACTATGGCAATTTGTGCCTGAGCTGTGTTTCTGCTCGAGTGAAGCTTATGTGAAGTCTAAACTGTCTCCTGCTTATGCAAAGACCACAAATTCTGGTATATCCTAGCTCATATCAGCAGCTGTGAGAGAGCTTGTGCTTTCCTTCAAGCTCAGCTTCTCCAGTCTGAAATTGTAAGAATGTCCCATAGGCACAGCTTTCACTTTAGGAAGGGCATTTCTAATGGTTATGCTTCTGAATTGAACTTCAGAAAGTACAAAAGACAAGAACTCCAGAGGCCTTGATTAAAGTAAATAAATCTTGCAACTTTTAGTCATCTTTAGGATTTGAGAGGGAGCGGGCTCATGAGGTCTTTCACACTACAGATGTTGACAGCAGTAAGTCTTTGGTGCCCAAGTTCCACTGAAAAGAAATCTGAGTAGCTTCCAACAGTGATGCATTGCTAGAGGATATGTTGTGCGCCTCACTAAAATTAGTTTGATAATTCCTCTGTCAAATTTACAGTTGCCGTCTGCCATCAAAGCTGAAAGGAAGCTTCTACAAAAGCTCCAGGTTCTGAGCCCTGTGTCTGATGACTATTAGAGTCAACTCCTGCAACTGAAACACACTTTTTCTGTCTTTTTATGCTTTTGAGAGTTTCATTTGTTATATCAAAAAGTGGAAAGGAAAACTTGGGGGTCAGAGAAACTAAGGATTTTACAGATGAGTGCTTGTAGAAATGATGCGTAGAAAATGTAAAATATCAAAGCATGTTTGCTGTTATGCAAAATAATTCACACCAACCATAGCTTTAGGCATGGAACAATTCCATGCAAAGACCGAGTTTTACATTTAAACTATTGATTTAGTTGGATATAAGTCATTTAATTTGTGGAGTAATATAGCACTAGAGACTATTCAAACATTTTGAAGGTCTGATACAGTTCAGACTACTGAAAAATTTGGTGGCTGCTAAAGGATATCCAGAGCTTTCTGGGCCATTCAGATTTCAGGCAGTCTGGGTATGATATCACCTATCTTCGGGTTCTTTTCTGTTTGTTTTACAAAGACCAAAATGCCATTCCTTTAGAAACATAGATTTGTAACTGTATGCATTTTAATTCTTCAGGAAGTAATAGAAGCTATTGCTGAGTGTGCATTTAAAACATCACCTTTTCCAATCCTCCTTTCCTTTGAAAATCACGTGGATTCGTAAGTAATTACCATGTTTGCTTTTTTAGGATAATTTTTTTTCAGATAAACACGGGATTATGTATATGTTTGTGGTAGTTTTATTACCTGACATTATCAATAGCTCTTACCCCAAAACTTATACCAGCCTAAATAACCAGAATAAATTGTGCATGTCCTTGAATGCATTTCTGAACTAGAATCTTTCGTGAAAAAATGAGTGTTTGGATAATTGTGAGTGAAATTCTGCCAAATTTGTGGTCACAAGAGGCACTGCTTGAGTGAGACAGTACTTCACCGGAGAAAAAGCTGCAGTATTTCACTCACAACCCCATGCTGTGCTGTAGACATATTCTGTGTTCAGAATTTGGTCTGTTATTCTAGTGATTTAGAGCCCAGAACAATATACTAGCCAGGATTACAAAAGGGTCAGCATGGACATTTTTAAAAATTAGGCCTTTTTAATGTAAAATAGAAAAAAAATCTTTAGCTGTTAATGTTAATCATATAAGGCAAATCAGAAAAGATATTTTCACATTTTCTGCTCAAACACAGCAGAACGTGAGGATTCTCCATTGCTTCAGGAAGAACATTCTCATCACAAGAGAAGGAACTGGTAGAAAGGGCTATGTAAGAGTGGTTTTGGGAACAGATATGACTATATCAAAAATGACGTAAATGATAGAAAAAATCCGAGATGTGAGATATTCCACGTTTGTAGGCAAATAAGTGCTAGCTCTGGTCACCCTTTGAGGCCACGTGGTTAGGACTGAAATGGCAACCTAACTGTTAAATCCTGCTTAATCAGTTCTGACTCCTTGTGCAAAGACCCAAAGATGTATTTAATTCCAATTTCCAATTCCAAATTCCCTCCCTCTTCTCCTTTAAAAGATGTTATATCCTTAGACTCACTTAAAGTGACTTACAGCTATAGGCTTTATGTGTTTCACAGTGCTTCCAACTGTCCTTCTTCAAAGCATCATATTCTGTATTCATTCTTCTGTATTTTTTAAATTCATATTGACTGGGTTTCTGTAAGGAAGATGAGAAAAATTGGCATCTGATGTATTTTAACTGTGAGTAAATATTCCATTTTTAAAAATGAAGAGTTAAATCTTCAGCTGTTCTAGGATGGTCTGATTTTAGGAAAGTAAAGAAGTAAATAAATTCATATCAGATATGTTATCTATGAAAGTGGCTCTAAAACTGTAGGATAAAACTCTTGTCAGAACTGAAGGTGTTGTGAGACTACAGGAACATCTCAAAGAGGGAGAAAAATTCCTGCTGCATCGCTCTCATCTCTGTAATATACCCCACAGAAATCATTGAACCTTTCTCTTCAGAAAAATCTAGCCATGGAAAAATCAATCATTCCTAACTATATTATCTGATAGCTTTTTTTTATGTGTTACTACTATGACATTAGCAATTTTTTAGTAAAGCAGTTTTGATAAGACAGTATCTAATATTTTCTCTTAACGAAGCCTCATTGCTATTTATTGTTTTTGGTTTTTGTTTTGTTTTTTTTTTTGCCGCAGTAAATCATCAGACTTAATGTATGTGATTTCTAATTTTGCTAATTCCGAAAATAATTTCTAGTTATTTCTAGTTGTTTTACTGACTGTTACAATTATCCCTTCATTTCTTCACTAGTTACTAGAGAAATCTGCAATTAGTCATGCCACTCAAAGAAACCTTCACCTAATTTCATGGAATGCTCCTTTTGTCTTTTCATTTACTTGGAATGTTGTTTTTCTTCTAGATTTGAAAGATGTTTTTGGCCATGAGTATTATAAACAAAGCTATGAATGTTTTTTATAGAACTGCTGTCAAACAAATTCCCAAATATCAGTTCTCATTTCTTTTGCGTGATTAATTTTTCTTCTGATTTTCAAGTTATGAGGGTCGATATTCATGGGTGAAATGCTGGTACCCTGTAAATCAGTAGAAATCTTGCCAATGACTTAAGCACAAATATGGTTTTACCTGTGTTCTGTATTCATGTCTTTTATTTTGAAAGATGGTAGTTTTCAGAGATAAATATCTTTTAAATCGTCTTGTTAGATATGACACTGTTAATCTCCATTACGGTTTAATTGCATTTTTTCTTCCTTTTGGTTTGTGTTCATGAGAATATTTTTAACGCATTTTCTCTTGTCTGCCTAGTGAACAAATTACTTTTTAGCACTTAGTATTAATCATCTCATTTTGTTTTCTTTCAATGTTTTTCCTAGGATTTTTCTGAAATTGTTTTATAGCATGTGAATAATTTTTACTTTCTTTACTGTAAATCCAGTATGTAGTAGGTTCATTCTTGTTTAAGTCGCTAGACAAGTAACTTGCAAGTTGTTACTAGGTAGTAAGAAGTTCAGAACTAGAGGTGAGTGTTCAGAACATATAAAATATTATGGGTAATATCAGTTGTTTTGATTGAAGCCACAATGTGCATACTAAAAAAAGACAGTACTAAGAAAAGACATGGGTCTGTCAAAAAAATAAAAAAGTGCCCTGAAAATGCTGGAAAGACCTCGAGAAGACCTTGACGTTTGAAATTGGGCTTGCAAGAAGATAAGCTATCTGCAAATCTGAGAGCAGGCAGTCTATAATTAGAAATGCACTGATGACATAGCAAAAGGTTAAGTGATCCTTGAGCAGTATCCATATAAGATTGCTTCCAAGATTAAATTTAATTACAGTTATTCATATTGCAGCTTTCTTGCTGGAATTATTATTTCAAAGATTAACAGGATTTTTATCACTTTTTCTTCCTACACTTTAAATCATTTTAGACATTTCTGGGAAGAATCTGTGTCTTTATATGTGTCTTACACAGGCGAATGATCTCTGCAAAAGTTGTAAGACAAAGTTAGGAGGTGAAGTTCTCCTGTAATGCCAAAGAGCCTCTGGGTCTGACCTTCATCACAGGCACAATGCAAACATTGTAAAACAAAACATAAGCAACACAGTAAAGATAACAAAATATTTTTCTTCTTATGCTGTATATTTCCATTTCTCTAAGTACAATGTCCGCACTTAATCTTGTCTTGCCCCGACGTCTTTTTGGGGATATGTATTTATTCTATGTGCTACCAATCCAGAGACATATAGTGAAAGTCGTATTGAGTAGACAAAATCAACTTTTTCAAGAAAATCAATTTGCAGTAAATTACATGAATCTTGACACAATTTTTCATAGCAGCCATTGAGGCCTTGCTTTTTACTTTAGGAAATACCTGCCTTTTTGTTTCGTAACAACATAAGTGAGGAATGATGTTGATGTAGAACATCATGATGTAGAAAAGTGGGTATCTCAATCAGTTGTTCTGGTTCATAGTTTTGAAAAGAAAGGAAAAAAGAAGTAACATTCTAGCTTAAAATGATCACAGTGATATGTGATTTATCCTGCTAATAACGAGATATCTCTTGAAACAATATATAAGTAGGGAACACACAAAAAATACCACTCAGTGGAATGCTGGTGCTCCCAGGGAGAGCACTTGGGACACACGATGCTCTGCCCAGGGCTGGATGGGGAGTTCCTCCTCCCTTCTAGTTGGAAGTACTGACTCTGGAATTTGTTTGCTAAGCCAAAGTAGGCTGCATGAAATTATTTTCTTCTTGCAAAATGAAAGCACTCACTGTGCTGTCTTTGAGATAAATATGTAGTGATACATGGAAGAAGAGAAGAATTGGTTCTAACAGCGGTGATTTTGTGAAAATTATTAGATTGGGCTTTTGCATTGTACTCTCTGTTCCCTATGGTGAATGCTTTTTGGAGTTGATGTGCCCACTTAAAGAAGCTGATGTCTGATCTCATGTGTGCATTGAGTGTTAAATAATTGTGCTCTTTTGATTTGGGGATATATCCTTTGAACTTCCTGCGTGCGAGGAGCATGGATTCCTTCAAAATATACACTGGTGGAGAAGACTGAGATACATTTCCTTAAATTTATCTCTTGGAGGCAAGAGTGTTAGCGAATACCCAGTCAGCTCTCTTGAGGTTATATATTAAAGTAAAATGACATGCCTTTATTTTCCTTGGGAGCTGGCAAGTAGATATTGTCACTGCTTGATTTATTCTTTCCATCATCTTACTGGTGGGTTTAGCCCTCCTGGCTTGCTCATCCTCCTCTGAATTTTACAGCTTCAGTTGAAAGTGGCTCTTAACTTTTTTTTGCAGAATCATCTGCGTGTGGAGGAGAGCGTTAATGAAATAGCGTAGTGCTGTAGACTGCGTTTTGTCCTGAAAAATAACTCCATAATACCATAATTGTTTGTACCATTCATGTAGCTTCCATGATATAATTAGAAATCGGTTGAGGAAGTTATATTAAGCAACATAAAGCTGTCCTTTTTTAATTGAAACTTCCCATCAGGGTATCAAAAATAGAAACTTTCAAAGAGACCTAAGCTCAGATGTTTCAGCTCTTAAACAGGCGTATAGAACAAAAACACATGGTTGTCTGAAAGTAGGAAGGGAGTGACAGTAGCACTGAGCTGCGTTTATGATGCTGATATAACCTATCTTCAGTCCTAAAACTCCCATCACTGTGACATGCAGGAATTACTTTATTCTTGAGTTGCATTTTGGGCGAACTGATTATAAGTAAAGTTTGCTGAGGTTTGGCTTCTCCTTCAGAGGATGTCATGAAAAACACCAAAGTAATTTACTATGGTAAAATTTGGCACAGTATCTGATAAAAAAAAGGAATCTCACCACTGATCCAAGCAGTGAGATAAAATTATCATCCAGCAGCTCCACCTAGCAGCTTGTTGAATCCAGGTCGTGGCCAGGAAGGCTTTTGTGGTGGGTTTGTCCCAGTTATGTGCGTGTTACATGCACGTAGTTTGAAACGCCGGCTGTGCACATAGAATATGGCTATGCCAGTGCTTGTTCTCCAACACAACGTTGCCTGAAGGAGGCAAATTCATGTTACAGTTATTTCCATACACTAACAGCTAACATACTCATTTTTTATTTTTCATTAAGATGAAAATATACCTCAATCTTATGAGTTCTGTTTTACTAGTATTCAAGTGAACAGTGCCTTTACCTTAAGTATAATCCTTTTGATAAGCTCCAGCCGAGAACTCATGTAATTGCATGATATATTTACATCTCTGCAAACAATTTAGAATGCTAGGATCAGAAAATGTTATCTAGGTTAGGGATGTTAGATGCTCTACTGCTGCTGTTTTCAGTTTGTAGCATGAGCAAATCTCAATTATTTCCTTTTTTTTTCCTCCTTTAGCCCTAAACAGCAGGCAAAAATGGCAGAATACTGCAGATTGATATTTGGAGATGCATTGCTTATGGATCCATTGGAAAAATATCCGGTAATATGGCTTGGTATTTATCAGATCACAAATATCTCTGTGAATTCTTAAATAAGCATTCTAGTTCTGTGTCATTTGTCATTAAACCCTTCCCGTTTAGAAGATGAAGGAAGGAGTTAAGCAACATGTGCTACTGGTGACTTAGGCAGATGATTTCTGATGCAAATGTTATTCTGATATTCTGAATTGTAGTCCTCTCATTGCAATTCATCCTCATAGCTGCCATTTGATAATGTAGGCTTTCATATCTGAACTAATACTTATTGCAGTCATTACTGTAGGCACTTTATAAGGCATTTTTCTTTTCTTTTTGAATGTCCCCAGTAGCCTTGTTTCTTTTAGTAGGGTGGTTACCTCTTGCGGAAAACACATTTCATTTTAAAAGGGCTCATAGAGGTTACAAAATTGTCTTGCACCTAGCAGACCCTAAGAAATTGCTGTAAGCTCATATATGATCTTGTTGCTATAAATTTCTCTTCCTTTCCTGCAAGCTCGAACCTGGGGTTCCCCTCCCAAGCCCTACGGATTTAATGTACAAAATCCTGGTGAAGAATAAAAAGAAGTCACATAAGTCTGCAGATGGAAGTGCAAAAAAGAAACTCTCTGAGCAAGCTTCTAACACATGCAGTGATACATCTAGTATGTTTGAACCTTCCTCCCCTGGAGCAGGTAATAATTCACTTCTCCCTTCTCCTCCTTCAAACATAAATGCTTAATTAAAGCTGTGCTTTGCAACCCATTTGCGTTGCTCTAGCAAGGTAAAGGTATAGCAGCGCGGGCCTTACTCTGTAGGAAAAAGGGTACCTGGCTTTGTTCCAGGAGACTAGGAAAGCTTCAGGCTACAGAATCACTCACACGGTGACCCGCAGCCCGGTGATGTGTGCGAACATTTATCTGCTCTGCTTAGGAAGCTGGGCACGCTGACAGCCGCGCCACCTTTGGGTGCCTTTGCCGGGTGCCCCGTGCCAGAGGCAAACACTGCTCGTTGTTCCTGGGCATGCCTTGCATTTGGTGTCCCTTCAGAGCCTGGCTGCATCTGACTTCTTTGCAAAATCAGAAATTAAATAGAAAGATTGCTTTAATTTACCAGGTAAATTCTGGTGATGCGTATAGGATCTGCAGGGGTCCGTTGTGGCTGCTGATGTGCAAAAGTACAGGAAGAGATGGTCTTTGCTGTGAAGAGCTTAAAACATAAATAGGAAAGAAAGTGCAAAGAGAAAGTATTTAACCCACAAAAGCACATCAGCAGCAGAAAAAGCAATGAAATTCGGTTATCGTAATTCCCAGCCCGGGGCCCATTCCCCCCAGCAGAGTTCCTTTTTCCTCTTAAGACTGGATTTCAAAACTGCTAAGAGCATACATATTTATGCCCTAGTTTTAGAATACTTACAGTGTAAGATTGCAATCTCCACTAGAAAACAAGTTCATTACCGTTTGCCATAAGAAATTCTGTTATTCCATTGCTTACACTTTCTTTTTTTCCCTAAACTCTGATTAATCGAGCTGAAAGATTTCATGCTGACTGTTTCCCTCAAGCTGATTTTTTAAACGATCCTGCTGTATTTGTGGATGTCATTGTTTATCCTATTAGAAGCAAATAAAGAAAGAATTTGCAGCCATTGTTTAAGAAATTTTAAGAAGGTCATGCTTTGGGGCAGGTCTTGAATTTCAAAGGAACATTTACCCTGGTGTCAGGAATGTTTTAATTCAGTTTTCATGATTTGCTTTAGCAGATTGCAAGCGTCAGAAAAATAAGTGTGCATATGCCAACCCACTCCTTTCCAAAACTTGAGATTGACCAGAGGTCAATCTGAAGACCTAGGACTCTCTATTTTTGTTGTCAGCACATACTGAAAAACTGGTGGCAAAGTGCTTGTCTGCTGTTTTTTTTTTTCTGAGTGGCCTGTGTGCATAGAGAATAATAGCTTGGTGCTTCAGGAGCTTCTCCATTAGCCCTGTTAAGAAGAGGCATGGGCTGTGAATCCAGATGTTAAGGATGATGTAAAGGAGGTCAGTCTCGTACTAGGGTACCTAAGTTTAAAAATTAGCTGTGAATATTATGTTTATATTACATATCTAAGAACCTATGATTATCATAGGTTGTAAAAATAAGCACTTAAAACAGAAAATGCTGGAATTGAGAATGGAGGATTAATTTGGTCGCTTTGTTCATGTGAGACTGCCAAGATGCATTACACACAATCACTCTATTGGTCTTTGTTCTCCTTTAGGGCTAAAGACTCTTACAGAAAAAGTCAATGTTTGCTCTAGCAACACGCAGAATCTGATTTTTAAGAATATTTTGAATTTTTAAGTATTTAGTGCACAGCTCCAGGGACTTCAGCTGCAACTATGATCACTCTAAATTTCTGGAAATCAGATACCAGATTTCTGTCGGTGAATATTTTTTTTTAAATCACCCACTAGTTTATAAGAAAACTATGCCAAGATCAAGTGTAGAGACTGCCTCCATGGGGCAGTATTCAAATGGTAATCATGACACTCTTCTCTTCATGGCCTCATTCCTTACCTGCATCTCAACATCTGCAGCATGTAGAGCTGAAGCCATGCAGACATTCTGCTCCTCTGCAAGGGAGCAGACTCAGTCCCAATTTACTTCTATAACATGAGAAGAAGAATGTAATTAATGACTCAGTAAAAGAAGCCTAATTCTAATATTTTTAACATTAAATGTTTTAATTCTGCTGTCTTAATATACTCTTTTACATTTAGGAGGTTGGGTGTTGTATTCACATAATTCTCTTGTACTCTATTGGACCCGTCAGAATTACTGCTGATCTCCAGGAGACAGTTGTGCACATTGAACTTTTGGGGAGGTTTTAAGTATGTTTTTTCACAGCAGTGCCAAAATTATGAAGATCCATACTCCAGGTGATAGCAAGCTATTCTGTGCCTTGTACTGCTACATCATTACTCTGTTACTTGGGTTGGATCTGCTGTCGGAGGGAGAACTTGAAAATAAGATTTGTTCTCCTTGTTTGTTTGTTTGTGGGATTTTTTTTTTTGATTTATGTATTAATAAATGGATAATGTGTTGCATATTTTCTCCCTGGCCACTTTTAGTAGGAACGAGCTGTCGTGCTCTCGGTAGTGCAGCAGTGCAAGCTGGCTGACATCTGCCCTTGTCTCCCATTCTGTGCATTATGAGAAGTGTTATTTTGCCAGTCTGGATAAATAAAGCGAGAGCTTCCCATGCAAAGACCGTCGCTGCAAATCCTGTGAGAGCACGGCTGGCTCTCGTTGAAGTTCCCCGAGCCATCCCTTGAGCCTCTTGAGCAATCATGTTATTTTCTTCAATGAAATGTTCGGGAAGAAATATGTTCGCGAATAAAAAGCATGACATTTCAACATCTGCATCTGGAAGGAAATTCAGCCTGGGTAGTCATCCTTTGGTTGTGAAAGGAGCACTCGTTATTTAAATCATATGTGCTCTACATGTTCTGAAGGGGCCCGCTGGGCATGATTGAAGACCTGTTGGAATAAAGAGGAATTTCTTTATGGGTTCAGCAGGCTTTGGATTAGGCCCTAAGTTGGCATAAGGAACAGAGAGGGAATTACCATTCTCTTGAGAGCTTGGGAATGCTGCACAGTGGTTCAGTTTCTGCGCTACCAAAATAAAATTGCTACTGCTAAAGAAAGCTGAAAGCTGTGGGCAATAAGATCTTTAAGGACAGTTGTTAATCTCATATGTGCAAATGGGTGATTGCAGTGTAAGTTAAACTTCTGTTTTCAGAGTCTTCTTAATACTCATGGTGTATACTTTATGAGAAACAAAGCTATGATAGGAAATAGTAAAGAAAGACAGAAAAGATAGGAGAGAAAGAAAAAAAAAGATACTACTTGATGGATTAACTGAATCCTGGGGCAACTGAATCAAAATATTTTGTTGGAAGGAGGGAGGCATTTTTTAATTAACGATAAAAAAAATGAGTCTATCCCATAGGAATCTGACGAGTATCCTGCTATGGGGAATGAGGTTTAAATGTCTTTTATTTGGTCCCATTTATGCCTTCAGTGCATTTTCAAGGAAGAGATGAGATTTAGGTATCTTTTTCACATTACTTGATTTGCACTGCCCTCAGCTGGTGAACTTGAGATCTGCCGTCTCAGTTCGAGTAGGAAACTACCCCAAGCCAGTCTCAATGAACGTAGCTGAAGTCATGATGCTGAAATCGGATGTTCTGGTGCCAGCCCATGCCAGCTTTGCCCTCAGGTACACACAGGGTACTAAGACTAAGACAAGTGGATTTGTCTGGACAGTCCTTGTCACCACAGTACCTAGGAAGCTCAATTTCCGTGTAAGATTTGTTCATCCTGTGAACACTGTTCCCTGTCCACTCATGGCTGGGGTGAAGGAAGGATCCTGTGGCACAGAGGAAGTTAGAACTTGTCTTCCTAACCCCAGGGTGGTGACCTAAGGATAGGACTATCTTTTCAGCACGCTATGCACACCAAGGACTCTCTTCTCAGATCTGATACCCACGCCGTGATGTCCAAATAATGACCATCCAGCTGCTGCAAAGGAGGTTTTGTTGTTTGGGATGGTAAGAACACAGATAATTCCCTTCAGATCGTGTGTTTGATTTGTCTTAATGACAAACAGTACATACATAACGTGGTATGCTTAAGCCAGTTCTATATTTTTCAAGTATATGCCAGATAAATTTATAACTGTTACTTCAACCAATAATAATCCTGTGCTTAAAACATTTCAGGGGAAGCAGAGATTGAGAGCGACGATGATGATGACTATGATGATGACTGTAAAAAGTCCTCAATGGATGAAGTAAGCCTGTAGATTTGTTTTATCTTGATGGGTCCATTTGAGCAGTTGAGAGTTGACTTGTCTTACCAGGACTTGGACTACCATCTAGTGGAGAAAGGAAGCAGAGCACTGGGAAACCTGCTGCACCAGCTCTCTCAAGTTGGTTGCTAATAGACTCAGAAGCACGTTTGTGCTTTGTTCATTTATATTTTAATTTATTGAAGAATAAGAATTCATAACACCCTGGCAGATCTGTTTTAGCCAACTGCTTGTGCTTTATTTAACACCGTTGGAAGTAAAAACTGGAAAAACTAGAGCAGGATATTTATCCTGCCGTTGATACTCAGCACCATGTCAGTACCAAGGTAATACCCTCCCTTCCCTAGGAACCCTGTAGACAGAGGGAATACAGCATCAGCTTAATTTGACCTTAAAAGATGCAGCAAATTCTCTTCATTAGTATATGAAGCTTCTTGTATGAGGCATTGACTTCACTTAGCCAGTATTAGTAGAAGACATCACGAGCATTGGTATTTGTGGTTGCTGCATTGACGGGCGCCCTGGCTTTTGGTAGGCTAAATCTGCAACGTTTTCCCTTCTCTATCGCAGGGAACTGCTGGAAGTGAAGCTATGGCCACAGAAGAGATGTCTAACCTGGTGAACTACATACAGCCGGTGAAGTTTGAATCATTTGAAATATCAAAAAGTAAGTTAAGCGTGAGCAATATCTTACGGAAAATTGCTGAAAATAACCACAGATAATGGGAGAAAGTTCTGCAGAAGTGCTAGCTCTGCACCCCCTCAGTTAGCTGCAGACACAGTGGTAGAAAATGTTCTCTTGGTATTAAGCGTAATAGTTCCAGATCTATCTTGAGACCTGCATTAGTCTAGATCTCAAGCTTCATCAGCAGTAATTGCAGTTTCAAAGACATTTCTGAAAATGTTATAATTACATTGTGTTTCTTGTCCGTGACTGAAGAGCAACTAAAGGAACTTGAAGGAGGAGATTGTAAATATTCCTTTAGCTGGTGGGAGAGCATTTATATTTTGCCTGCACTACTTGAATAAAGGATTTAACAGAGAGTTTGCCCTTCCCATATGCAAATTCCATTTTTCCTGCCTCTGTGTATTGTATAGAAAAGGCCATAACTTCATCCCCTGCTGGCTTTTACAGAAGATGCCTTGCTGGGAATGCACTCTATGGTATCCTTAATGAACACTGCAGCATCTTTCGCTTCCTTAGAGCAGAACCCCCTACTGTTTGCCTGCCCTTTTTCACTTTGTTTTGACAGGTTACAATATGTTCTTGGAGCTTTTTAGTTAAAGCATGTGGCTGTTTAATTTATTACGGATTTATGGAAGCCTTGGCAAAGGGCAAGCAATGGGTTCCTAAGTCTGTGTCTATATACAAGATTTTCCATTTATTTCTTTTGAATAATAACTAACAATATGATCACAACTGCCTAATTAGAATAGTGTTAATACATCCCAGAAAAGAAGTATTAAAAAAATGTTAAAAAGTCATCTACCTATTTATATATATGAGTATATACAGGCATATATAGAAAATTCCACATAATCATAAAGAGTGCTGTACTAGTCCCTTATAATAGTGTCCCTTGGATGTTTATAATTTCCATTAGCTCTAATGACACAGAGGGAAGGAAATGCTTTTTCTGGCAAGGAAGCCTTATGAAGCCTAGCAAGTTGGTGCAGCTGTTGTAAAGTTCTCATGCGTAGGTGTCTTCTGCCCATGCCTTTTTGAGGTATATACATTGTAAAGAACTATTCGTGTCCAGATTGTCTACTGTAAGTCTTGATGTGGCCTCGTGAACTCATTCTTAAGGAGTGCATATTTCTGATGTTTGTATAGAGAAAAAAAAAATGTAGTAAATGTTGCTGGTTGGTTAAAGCAGTGGCCTTTACAGCATGACTTCTGGGTTTTGCTCTTGCTCCTGGCCCTGGCTTCCTACTGAACATCCACTTCATTAAATTCACTGAACATCAGCTGAATAAAAAAGAACTAGATAAGTATTTTCTCAAATTAAAAATAACAGAAAACTAAGTTTTGTTTGCTTGGTGCTAATTCCTCTCCTGTTACTAAAATGTTTTATTTGTACTTGTTTCTTTGATTTAATTCCCCATGGTTAGTTGAGTTAATGGTTCCATTTTTCAAAGAAGATTTTTTTCTGGTTGTGTTCTAATTGAGATATGCCATTGCTAAGCAAACATCATGGATAGATCCTTGAAACTGTCATCATGCATAAATGTATTAAAATTTCATAGGTCAACAAAATAGCTGTATTTTGACTCCTCTTGCTGTTTGCATTTCGCCAGCTATGCTGCAAAATGATTTGGGTATATCTATATATATGCATTAATTGTTCCTAGTATTGGGCATCTAAGGCTGTGAGTACTATGAATGTAGTCAACATGTTAAAAATGCATTCAGAAGATAAGCTTTTCTTTTGTCCCACTGAAAAACCTTTGTGTTGAAATGCTATGGGTTTAAAACAACTAAGATCAAAGTGATAAAAAAGAATTTACTCTTTAATGCAGGTAGTTTCATACACACCTAAGTATGACCATATATATAGTTTAACTGGAGACAGAAAGGCTATTCAAATACCATTACCTACCTGCAGAATCAGAAGCCTTTTTAAAAAATATTATTATTTGTAAATATCACTTTATCACCACAAAAAAACACATTATCACCACAAAAAACTTCTTCTGCCATTTTGCCACCTATGCACTTGTTGCCCAGTTTGTATTTTTGTTCACCTGACTTCTTTTTCCTAAGTGTCGTGTGATCTTTTCAATGTTATAGGATTTTACTAATGAATTATTTTCTAATTCAGAACTTGGTTTGATTTGTGAGCCTCCGTAGTGTTTGCAGCACTTCACTGCTCCTGTCTCTTGACACATCTGAGACCTGTCACATCTGAGAAATATATTTCATAATCTTGCAACCACGTTGTTAATGAAAACACTGAATAGAACTGGGTCTACCACAGACCCTTGCTAGTTATGTTCCCTCTGTCTGACAGTACATAATTGATTTTCCTTTAGAGGTTTTTTTTCAAGTTTTTCAAGTCTGTCTACTCTATAGTGACTGCCTTTTGATGAGGTAGCATGCCATAATGCATCACTAGCCAGAGAAATGTCCTTCCTGGACAGTCTCCTCTTCAAATGGGTTTCTAAGTCCTTTCTAGATCCTATAAGATAATAATTGTGCTTATTTTAATTATGATTTTGATTAATCCATGGACATGCAGTAGCTGAATCCTTTAAGAACAACAAATTCTGTTTTTCAATGGATGCTCTTCTATTTTAATACAGAGCTGAGAGACACAGTATATCACTGCAACAAATTATGGCACCTGTATTCAAAATANATGAGGTAGCATGCCATAATGCATCACTAGCCAGAGAAATGTCCTTCCTGGACAGTCTCCTCTTCAAATGGGTTTCTAAGTCCTTTCTAGATCCTATAAGATAATAATTGTGCTTATTTTAATTATGATTTTGATTAATCCATGGACATGCAGTAGCTGAATCCTTTAAGAACAACAAATTCTGTTTTTCAATGGATGCTCTTCTATTTTAATACAGAGCTGAGAGACACAGCAACAAATTATGGCACCTGTGTTCAAAATAGCCTAAAAAGCATGCTCTTATTTTTTTTGCTGGGTTAATAGAAAATTGTTTTTCATGCTTTACAAAGCAGTCAGACTGTAGTCAAATAACCATGGAGGTACAAAAGGTCCAGTCACTATTTCTTAGTAGGCGAGAATTTAAAGTAAATAAGTAATGATAAATGAAGAAGAGGAAGACTAGGACAGGTCAAACAGAAAACCAGCGATGTGGTCTGATAAGATTTCAATTAATTCTTTTTTCTCTGGGTAGCCAACAGCTGAAGTGTTTCCTTCACGTGATACAAGCAAGCAGACCTGCTTGTTAGAGGCTCCAGGGAAGCTTCCCTTCCTGGAATGTGATTCAGTTGATCATTTCTAGGTGATTCATAAGAAACTCATAATTCAATTAGCGAAAAGTGAACGTGGAAGCATAAATACATGAATGCCCCTTCACTGACGAACTGCTTTGTGACCTAAGTGGTACACTGGCAGTCACCATTAGCACTGTCCATGTGTCGCTAGTGCTGTCGCTAGAGTGAGGTTGGGGAAGAGGGACTACAATGCTGGCCAGAATAATCTAGCTCCTCTCTTTGAAGCCTCTGCTTTCCTTTTGGCTTCCTCTAAGGAAATAGCCCACCTGTTTCTGTCCTGCTGCTCCCTCCAAGACAAGTGCTGTTCTTCATTTTTTTGTGTCTCCTGTGGCTTCACCGTTTGATTTCAAGGAGCTGGCCTCCTGACCATCCCTGGATTTCTGCAGTCCAATTATTTCTAAAGGCAGATGAGGGCAAGCTTTTTCTCTGGCTTATTGTTTGCTTTCAGTGGAGCAGTGAGGCTAGAGAGTTCATGTTGTAACATGTGCAATATTTACCTTGTTTAAAGAGAGTGGTGCCGGCACATTTAATGGGCATGATCTCTGAGTGCTATGGCCCCTTCTAGGCAATATACAGAGCTGATGATGTGACGACATCAGAAGCTCTTCTCTACAGGAATCCGTACTTCCTCTACAAAAGTCTAAAGGAAAAAATACTTTGACTAAAAGGTTTTGACTTACAGGCTTTTTGCATCAGCGTCGGAAAGCTGTGCGCACATCGGGCAAGACTGAGTAACAAATGATGTACAAATGAATCTTTAGCCCACTAACTTAAAGGCTTCGTGTGGGCTGTTCATGCGAGCTCACAAAGCTGAACCAAACTGAAGAGCTCATAGAAGCCCCAAATAATTCTAGGTTTCGGGCTGGGGACGTGCTGGGACACAGGAGGGCACCTTTGGTCATGATTAGGTAAGAATGTTTCAGACACCGTTTGAGGCAATTGGGAGCTTCCCCAGCCGTGCTGAAGGTAACAAGAAGCACTGCGGGCGCCACTAGCATGTGGCTTAATTTAATCTGATAGGACATTAGTTATGAGCATAGAGATCCCCCAGGACCCTCTGTGTTCCCCCCAATAGCAAGTCTGTCACCCCTACTCCTCACCCGTGCGCTTGGGGCTCTGCCTCCCTGCACGCATCCACGTGATGTTCTGGAAGGAACCATGAGATGCCTCTGCCCGTGCACCGACTTTCTGGTGACTTGCAGCCAGTGCACCAGGTCAGCACCAATCCCCTCCGCCCAGGAGTGTTCGTGTGGGCTTGACAGGGCCCCCGAGCCCGGGCAGAGTGAGCTCGCTGCGCTCAGCAAGCGACCGCATTGACGGATCCTTTGAGGTTGCTGTGAAATGAGCTGGCGAGCAGGAGGTGGGTTAGAGGCACTGAGGCTAAACCGGTTCTTTGCAGCTCATGTGCAACATAAGATTTCATGCTCTAATATGTCACCGCTTTCTTTCCTCTTCAAAATTACAGAACGCAACAAGAGTTTCGAAATGTCTTCCTTCGTGGAAACCAAAGGGCTCGAGCAACTTACAAAGTCTCCTGTGGAATTTGTGGAGTATCCTTAACTTCCAGAAAGTTGCTTTCCTAGCCTTTTTATTATCTTTGAATTGCTACAGGGCTTTCCTGGAATTTGGGGAGAGGAGCTAGGAAAATGGGAACCCTAATAATATGTGTAGGCTTGACTGTCCTCCTGGGTGAAGGGCTGAGTTCTGATGAACTGATTTAAAAGCTGGCACGAATCCTCATGACGTGGCCTAACTGTAAAAGGAATAGACTCCATACTGAAGACCTGCTGCTTTAGTCTCATTGTTGAACCAGTCATCCCATGGAGATGGTGGCAGTTATGGGGACAAAATTGTCAAGATGGGGATAACTTGGGTTTTCGCAAGGGCGAACAAGAGAGTGTGCTCAAACTCTTCTTCCTCTGGTCCCAAGAGCAACTTTTATCAGCAGCCGCTTCCTTTTTAGTTTTTCTTTTGTAGCTTCTAGAGAAAAGCTAAGGGTCTCTCTAGAGCTTTCAGTGTTGCTCACTGTCTGTTTTCTGGCAGCGGTTCTGAAAGAATGATCAATATAAAATAATGCCTTAAAGAAGATTAATGGACAGAGATAACCTGCTATGGTGCCTGAGATTGATAGATTTGGCTATGAGTACATACTCATCCTTTCTGTCTGCATGTGGACACTAATTCTAATGCTTATTTCAAAAGAGCCCTTACTTTTTAGCTGAGCACCTCTCTCCCCATAAGTGGTTTGCTGGTTACAGCTAATTAGTCTCTATAAACACGATCTTAGGAAAATCACAAATTAGTAATTGTGATGATACATGGAGTTTTATGAACACTATCTTTTTGATGAATGTGCCTACGCTGTTTCCTTGCTTACTTCATGTACTCTGCACAGGAACAAATGGCACCTTTAATCATGCTGTGTTTATCATGTCTTCAACAAAATTCTGGACCTCTGAAAACATTCTGGTTACAGGAATTTAAAAGGCAAAGCTGTGGCATTCTGTAAAGATCATCTGCGCTTGAATAATGGCATTGTGTAACCTCTCTGCAAGGTAGTTTTCATCACGTGAACCAAGTCTTAACTACTCCCACTTTAGATACAACAAAATGCAGCTAAGCCGAATTTATCCAAAGGGAACGCGTGTAGATTCTTCCAACTACATGCCGCAGGTCTTCTGGAATGCCGGTTGCCAGATGGTTGCTCTTAACTTCCAGACTGTAGGTAAGTTGTGATGGTCGTTTGATTTAGTAAGCTGTACTTTTCCACTTCTCTGCAGGTTTTGGTGGGGAGATAGGAAAGGCTTTATTCACCAAAAGGTTGTCTGCAGTTGAATTATACTTAATATTAGTTATGTTTTTAACCAGATCCAAAGAACATTCCTAATTAATGTGCTGTAATAGTACAGTGTACGCACACAATGATCTTCATGTTAGCATCATTTGTAATTGGTAGCTATTGAGCAGCATTTGAGATCGGTCATGACTTTCTTTCCTGTGTCTATGAAAGCCTCAGGATATCAAGACCAAAGTGGGATAGCAAATTCCATTTTAAAAGTGAGAGTTTTGAAACTTTGTTTTGTTTGAAAACAAAGAGATTTAGGCTCCTAGATGCACAGGTCCCTGTTGAAATAGGGTCTGTTGTCTTCCAGGGCCGTGGCTGTTCTAGATATGTACGGGTCCTGCGGCTACTGCATCCCGGTACATATCCCTGCCACCCTGTCCCTAGGCTGGTTTCATTGCCTTGCTCCTTTCCCAGTCCTAGCCACGTGCTGCTGCCTCTCCGTGGAAAAGAAAGCCCCATGCAGCCCACGAGGAAGCTGTGGCATGTGGCAGGACTGTCAAGGAACATGATACCACGGTGTCAACATAGCCTAAGATTAGTAGACACCTCTTTCAGGCCTCTTTCAACCAAGTATCAGGCATCAGGGATCCTATTTTGGAAGAGGTTAGAGACATGAGTACTCTGCTAGGTCTGGACCTGAATCAGTGCAACACCCAGGAACAGAACACCTAAGTATAAATGCACCTTCTAACATGTGAAAATGTTATCGAGAAAGTAGGCCCTGAAAGATGTCTCTTTTCTTACGGAAAGAATCCAGGAGGATGGCTGCAGTCAAATCTGAAACCTCTTTTAACAAATGGCAGTATTCATGGCTGTTTGCATTATATGTTTGAAATTACAATGCATTTTCTTTATGCAGTATTATAAAATAATATTTTATTGCTTGTTGATGATTGAGATCTACTCAGAACTAATCTTTATCAATATTTTTACCGCCTAGATTTGTCTATGCAAATAAACATGGGGATGTACGAGTACAATGGCAAAAGCGGATACAGGTTAAAGCCAGAATTCATGAGGAGACCAGACAAACATTTTGATCCCTTTACTGAAAGTATAGTGGATGGAATAGTAGCTAATACCTTGTCTGTCAAGGTATGTATACAACCCACGAAAATGCTCTCTTGACTGGGTCAGAACATCCATATCAGTTTTGCAGTGACCAGCAAATGCCCATACTATCTGAGGAAAATAAAATGCATTTACTTTCAGGGAGTGAAATTTATTTTTTAAAGTGTGGAGGATCTTGTCCCGCATTTCATATTGCAGGTTAGGGTATTTTATTGTATATATTCTCTTTAAGACAAGTAATTAGGAAGTTACTAATTTAAGAGTAGTTTGGCTAAGTTTTTAGTAAGCTTGGTTTCAGGTTTAAAGTAAGATGTAGTAAACACCAGCTATTTATTAATTGTCTCAATTCGGTAGCAAAACTTTATCTCTGTGAAGAGTCTTAATATTAGGATACCTGTTTTCTTTAGCTTAGCTTCTCTCTCACAATAAAAGGCACATGCAGTTTCCTTGCTGTTTGTACCTCTTTTTGTCCAGCATTATCTCCTCAACCCGTGGTTGAAACTGGCTAGAAATTGCAGGTCTCAGAGATAATGTCTTGTGAAAATAGGCAGGCAGATTGATAAATGAGACCCAAATTAGTGTTGCTGCCGAGGGAAGGCCAGCAGCATGGTTTTAACCACATTATTACTCACAGGGGAATACAGGGGCACGAGGTCCCAGAAAAGGAGGCCTCCTAAGTTGTTTTGCTCTCTGCAGTGTTAGACAGTGGCTTGTTTATTGTTTGGGGGAGGTTGTGTTTAAGAACACGTGCTGTCTTGTCATTAATGAGAACTACCCATCTGAATTTCAGATCAACCAAGATCATCTCTAGTGATCCTCATTTGTTTTGGTTTTAGATAATTTCGGGTCAGTTTCTTTCTGATAAAAAAGTTGGTACCTACGTAGAAGTCGATATGTTTGGCCTGCCTGTGGATACACGAAGAAAAGCTTTGAAGACTAAGACCTCGCAAGGCAATGCAGTTAATCCTGTGTGGGAAGAGGAGCCCATAGTGTTCAAGAAGGTTGGTGTAACGCTCGTGTCCCAGCAGCACACTGTGCCTGTTTGATCTCTGTCCAGGAGGGTAATTCCCTGTTTCCAGAAACTTTGCATTTCCCAGAAAGAATATAAAGAGATTCCAAATGTTAGAGTTGTTTTTTTTTTTTTTTCCTTTCCTTTGCCTGTTCACTGTCAAGCCCTTCTGGTATAACATTTCTACTGTAGCCACGCCAGGCTCTACTAAAATAGGTCAGGTTAAAAGTGACCTTGTTTGTGTCACTGCCACAGCTGGAAGCAGCAAACACGTCAATAGCCAGATCTCTGGGACACGATGCAGCGCTGTGCAGAGCGAACAAGCCAGCACGGAGCCCAGCACTGGTTCTGTTGAGTTTCTGTGGCATTTTGCCTGGGCTGAAGAGCCTTGCTGAAAAGCAGAGCCTCTTAACCTGCAAGCAGCATCCCATGTCGGTAGCTGAACTGGTCAGGCGGTCCAAGCTGGCACGTTCAAAGCAGCGTTATCTCTGCTTCGCACTAGGTCGTGCTGCAGAAATCTAACCCAGGTGATGAAATAGCTAAATGCCATCCAGCTGAAATGAGATGTAGGCCCCTGAGGCCTCGTGCACTCTCAGCAGCATTACTCAGACTCAAATCTCCCAACTTGCAGGGAGCAGAAAAGCTAAGCCCGTTTCAGCATCGTGCAGCACGGCTGCCTTACTGTGTTTTATAAGAATGCACACAGCCACTTTTCTGACAGGAGCTCCGCTGTTATTGAGATTTTGTTTATTGGACAGTGTGTTTAGTGCTTTCTGAGTCCCAGTATTGGAGGAGCAGCAGCTTCTCTCACGGGTAGGCAAAGGCAGTTCACGGGGGGATGCTCACACACAGCGTGCAGCCCTGCTTTCTAGGGAGCAGCCCTCCTCCCTGAATATTTTGCTTTCTGAATGACTTTCTTTTGGCAGCCTGCCGGAGCTCAGCTTTGGAAGCATCACTAGCATTTTTCTTCTGCGAGGAACTTCTAATTAGAGTACTTCATTTCTCTATTTAGTTATGATTATGCTTGACTGCCTCCATGCCCAGAAGGAGCACGGATTACTATTTTTAGTCATGTTGAAAATAACTGATAGAAACTCTTAGTTTTGGATTGTTGAGTGTTTTTTCTTTATCTAGATAAATTTTAGCATGATACGTTACTCAAAAAAATGCATTTAGGGTCAAAATGCATGTACATGTTTTCACACTGACAAGAAAACAAGATAAATTATGTTGGACATTTTTTAAAGGCTTATTCACAGGGCAGGAATAAAATTAAGATTGTTTTACTTCTCTAATTTAAGAGTATATCCAAAGTAATTCAGGTTGTGGGGCAGTGTAGGAACCTGTCTTGCATTTCTTGATTTCCTTTTTTTCTTTTTTTTTTTTTGCTGTTTGGCCTTTTTTCTTAAACAGTTGACCACACCATGTCACCAGTGCTGCCAAGCATCCTGCCTAACTAAACCTCTTAGCTTTGCCAGTAAATGGACTACAGCCCTGGAAAGCTCCCTAGGGTTGACATGTCCGTGTAACTCATCCTTCTGACACTCTGCAAAACATGTTGAGTTGCTTATTGAGTTTTCAGCACTAGTATAGCTATCAGCGACCGGTCTCAGAAGTAAGAAATACCACTGGCACACGCACAAAGGAAGAATAATCAAACGTGGGGTGTGAGAACAGAGCGCGCTCAAATGTGGTAAAAACAGAGCTGCCCAAGTGCCTTGCGCTGCTTCTTAAAATGTTTAATATTTCCTGCAAATGTCCAGATGCTGCTACCTGCTGGACAGAACCGTCTCCTTCTGTCTGCAGCATGTCCTGTATCTGGAAGCAGGTGCTTCATTCCAAGCAGAGCATTAATAATGTAACATTATTTCCTACTAGGTTGTTTTACCTTCCCTGGCATGTTTGAGGCTAGCAGTGTATGAAGAAGGAGGAAAATTCATTGGTCATCGGATATTACCCGTCTCAGCAATTCGGCCAGGTAAACTTGTTTCTCTTTTGGGACTCACACTGCATATTAAAAGGCAGCAACAAGCCAGAATTTCAACTACTGTAGATCAACAGCAGTTCTGCAGATATGTAACAACTGGGAATTTGAGTAATATATCTTATTTTCAAGCAGGAAGATACCATATTTCACCAGAAATTTAAATCTGATGTACACTCAAATCTGGTTTTCTCATTTAAACAAACCAGGAAAACCCATAGAGTTAAGAACTGGAGACATGGTTGGCACTTGCTGGTCTACAGTAGATCAACTGCTTGTTCACGGGTTTATGCTGATAAGCACAATCACACTCTTTTGAGAGGAAAGAGGGCAGCAGCAGGCAATTTTGGTATGTCGTCTTTGTGCGAATGGAAGAGCGCTGGGAACGAAAGCAAGTCCTGCTGCCGTGGTGCAGTGTTTACAGGCCTGTTTACAGTCCTGCTGTTGTATCTCTGCAAAACTTCTAAGTGAACCAAAAATTATTTTCTCTTCACTGTTGAAAATCTTAAAGATCTTTTCGGATCTCTTCCAAATCATATTGTTACTGTTATTAGAATTAGCATGACCGCTTAATCGAAAGTTGTCTTGTTGAGAGCTCAGCCCTGGCGAGTTTTCAGGCAAGGGCTGTGCTTGTTGGTGTCCTTCAGAAGGATGTGGCGACCCTGGCTTTTTGAGCAAGGGAAATGTTAGATTTCAACACCAGTTTTCCAGTGATGGGTGGCTAGGAACCCAAGATGGGGCAAGCGTGCGGGCCATGGATGTATCCACAGCCTCAGCCGCAGTGGAGCAGGAAGGAGGACTGCGTCTGCGCTCACCTTGCTACGCTTCTCTGCAGAGTTCGTCGCTCAAATTACCGGGTGGCAGCTTGGAGAGTGCCAGAGCAAGGCAGGAGGTGGAAGGGGAGGAGCAGGAGGAGGGTTTCCCTCTCCTGGTGCAAGCGAACTCTTCAGCTCGTAGGATGCCCGTCCCTTTGAGCAGCACAGAGCCTATTCAGAAGGACGCTCCTGCCTGTACCTCCTTCTAAGTTCCAGCTTTTTAGAACAAAGGCCACTGTGTTAGACCATACAAGCACTTCTGAGAGCTCCTACCCACAGGGCAATCTTCTGTCCTGCTGACTTCAGGGTTATTTGCTTACACCATGTGATGGGGAACAGTGGGATGATTTGAGCTTCCAGATATGCTGAAATACTCCTCAGAGGAACTGAGAAACGTTTTTAATATGTAATTTCTATTTCTGTTTTAATTTAATTTATTTCTGTTTTAATTTACTTTATTATTATTTATTAATTTATTTCTGTTTTAATTTAATTTCTTAACACCTGAATGAGACATTATTGAAAACTATTATAGATTATTGAAAACCATTATACTTTTGCAGAAATCCACAGAATTACCATTATTCCCAAAGCAAGGTTTGAACCAGAACATATTACATATTCCATACCATTACATATTAGTTTGTCCCAGAAAAGGCCATCCTGCTACTGACATATTCTTCCACTACATGTGCGTACAGCTCCATAGTCCTGCCTTAGGAAAGAGCTGCCGTTTCTGAGGCAGAGGATGCAGCTCTCAAATGGATAGGAAACTTCTCACAGTTTCCAGAACTTGCTTTTTTGAAAGCTGAGCTTGCCCAGGTGTCCACCTACAACATCAGACAAGTGTCAATGCACAGCAGCGGGCGCAGGAGTGCGTGGTGGGAGGCTGGAAGAAGGATCTTGGAGCCGACCATTAACTTGGCTCATCTGCACTGTCATGTTGTGCCCTTACTCTTACAGGACAGCCCTCAAAACATCTGCAAATTATGTTTTTGCAAGCACCTTCCTAAGGTTGGTCACACAATAGGGTTTGTTCTGACCTGGCGTTAGAGGAGAGGTGCCACGTTGCCTTGGTTGTTTAGTTAGATGCTGTGTTCTGGATAAACTAGGACATCTCAGTTTTATCAGCAATTGAGATTCCTGAGTACGATGAAAGTTAGTTTTGAAAATAAAACAAGAGCTGCAAGACTAAAAAAATCTAGCCAGAAGGAATAAAATAGAATATTTCAAAAACAGTATAAATGGCAATTTAGCATCCTTCAGGGACTTAAAAATAAAGCAGAAATACTCTTCTAAACTGTAATATTCTTCTGCTTTCCTAACAGTCCCTTGTTTGTATGCTTATCTCCGAAAACCTTAAGGTAAATCCTGCCCTATCGGAAGTTTCTGGAGCCGCTGGCTCAGCTGGAGCCACACTGTCAATGACAATTGATAACAAGATTACACTGGAAATACCCCGTGTACGCTCTAACCTCAGTGACTCTTATTGTGCAGGCTATCACTACATCTGTTTGAGGAATGAAAGGAACCAACCTTTGACACTGCCAGCTCTCTTTGTGTACATCGAGGTCAAAGACTACGTACCTGATACTTACGCAGGTAATTTTGTGATTTTTTTTTTTTCCTATTGGGAAATATAAAGGTTAATTGACATGCAAAACGGATGGCATGTCTGTGACCTGACGTAGTGGGATAGCAGCGTTTTGAACAGAGCACTGCATCGGATGGGTCATTTTGACTCATCACTCATGCAGAACAGCTCAATTTGTAGCCGTCTACCTGTGGTTTAGGATCAGCACAAACTAATTTTCAGCGAACTTCATGTGACTCCAAAGGAGGAAGTTTCCCAGACATTTGTCATTGAAACTTTGTTTACATGACAGTCGTGCGTAGCTGCTCTTAGGAAGAAGGGAGTGCTGGGCCGTAGGTAGTGCTCCTTGTTGTGCCCTGTATCTTGGAGCGGGAACCAAGGTGGCCACTGCTGATTTGTGATGAAAATCCGTCATAAAACACCACGTTTACAAAAATGCACGTCCACGTCACCCAAGCACAAGCTCAAAGACATAGTGAAAAGCTCAGCCAAAGCAGCATCTTTTGTCTGCCCCATTTTGCTCTTAGCTCTCGGTTAAAAAAATGGTGAGCAGGGTCAGTGAAAAAATGCTGCCAGCACATATGTTGCCTTTGCTGGAGTTTGATCTTAGAGAACTTGCACGTGATATAGCATGCTCTCTGCCAGTGTTGTTTCTGGAGCCTAAGAATACCTCTAAAGAACAGATCTTTAGAGAAAACATGTCTTTTTCTTAAAGCCTGAGGTACACTAGGACAGGGCCTTGCAACTGAAGTATTTGCTTTATTTCTTAGATGTGATCGAGGCCTTATCCAATCCGATTAGATATGTAAACCTGATGGAGCAGAGAGCTAAGCAGTTGGCAGCATTGACACTGGAAGATGAGGAAGAGGTGAAGAAAGAGGTAAGGGAGTTTTCAGAATCCCTGTGAATTATGTTACGGTATGTGAAAGCTTCTACCTTGCCTAGAAACACAAATTTTCAAAGTCTCTAGGAAATATATTTAAGCACCTTTAAAAATCTTACCCAGAATTAGGCTTGGATATATTTTTTTAACTGAGGAACTTAGCACTGTGTATGTTTTCCCACTGAAATCAGCACGTTGTGGGTAGAGTACATGAAGAGGTAAGGAGGCACCAAAAGCTCAGTGAAGAACCCTACTAGGTGTTTGATGATGTTCAGTTTTGTTATTTAATAAATGAAGGTCATCGTAAGTCATTTTTTTTGGTGCTTACCAGTCTGATGCAGGAGTCACCCTTGTAAAAATGATAACTCTGTGTCGGTAGCTTTTCCTGAAAATAGTGCGGATATTCCAGAATTCTAGAGGCTGTTGATATTACTTTGTTTCTGGAGAGAGTGTTCAGTTCAGAAGCAGACCCATCTTGCCGATCCCGATGACTCTACGCATTTCTCACGAGCAAAGAAGCACTTAAGACACTTTATACCATCAAAAAATAGTTTAGGTAGAAAAGGACCTCTGCAGGTCAACCTCTTGTAAGAGAAAGAGATGGAGACCATAGTGTGACCATGTTTTGAGGTCTATTGCTATAGCTTAGTTGAAAGCCAGATTTTCAGTGGTTTGGTGTGTGCTTGGATATATGTGCGGTTACCTAAGGACTAGCCTTTAAACCCTTTTTTCTGTATAAGTGCAGATAGCATGCATATAGGTACAGTAATGTCATTTTGAGCATGCTTGAGTACTGACAGTTTAGCTTTTGTTTTCTATATACTCTATGATGCCTATTTATATATAGGGAGGAATTTAAAGCAATTGAAAAGATTCAGTTTCCCTCAGCTTCAGTCGTTATAACTTGGGCATTTTCTAGCAGTGTTTGAGGAGATCTACCTTGTATTTTAAAGCATGCTTTTGTCAGGTGTTGGGCATGTCGTGTGAATCGAAAGATGCAGATCCCTAGGAAACATGGAGAAAGGCTCTGTAATCCTAAAGTGTTCTTGGCTATAATGTCTTTCTTCTTCCCATCTCAGATGTGCAAAACCTCATCTGAACTAGATTTTGTGACCAAGAATACATTCCCAAAGCAGACCAGATGAGTAAAAGTCATTACCATTCAGTGGCCGACAATCGACTCTCTGTGCCACCAGTTTGCCTGAATGAGGACACTGTGAAACGCTCAATAGTATCTTAGACATTTATCTAGGACACTCGACACGTGAGATTCTATTTTAATAGCAAAATGTTTTTTTTTAGCATAATGCTTTAAATACCTCCAGAGGTCATTTTTACTTTTGAAAAAGTACAGATCTCCCTTGTCTGTGCAGGCTTATTTGTTAGTTTAAGAAAAATCCTGCCACAGAGTAACTTTTAAAGCAACTAGGAAGAGGGGAAGATGAATTGCAGTAGGAGGCTTAGGTAATGTTGCCAAATGTCAAGGAGCTTGAGAACTCACAGAATAACAGACCTAGTTTAGAAGTACCAAAAAAAAAACCTTTAATTGAAACTGTAATGATTGTAGTCACATATTTCCTAAAACTATATAATCATTCAAGTAGAGGCAGCAGCAGAGGGAGGATAAATTGCCAATTTATGTCTCTGTCTAGGTCTACCTTTCGCACCTTGTATTTACAAATACACATGCTATGTAAGATATGTGGCAGCTGGGCTGCATTTGGAAATCTCCAATTTCCTGATTTCTAAAATAACATTTTCTTCATCAGTGTTTGGTTTCATTCACTTGCAGAGGCACGTGAGAAGCACATTGCTTAATAGCTTTAAGTTATTGTCAATGCAGTTAAATAATTGCAAGCATGTTTGCCAGATATATACACGCAAGTGCACCTGGATTGATTTTTTTCTAGGTACAATTTCAAATCTACACACGACTAATGTTCTCGTGTCCAAAGCTGCTAGCTCTGATCCCTGCCACAAGCTCCTTTTCCTCTACTCACGGACATGTATTTGTCTGAAGTGGATTCTTGCAGCTGTCAAAATAGAGGAATTTGAGAGACTTTTTCTTTGCTGTATTAAACTGTAAACTGCATGTCTGTAAGATGTTCCTCAGGCTTCTTGCAAAAGAGCAGCCAAATAAGCTACTTAATAATGAACTATTTTGAACAAATAAATTTAGTCTTTCTATATGTATGCTTAGTATTACACTCTCTGTTAATTATCAGATCAAGAACACTAAAAATTGATAAAACTTACAGCAACTATTCCGTGTTATTTTGCAGTGTTCTTATCTTGAATATGACACCAAGTCCTAGCTTTAGGTTTCTGACCAGTACTTAATTTCAGAGCTTTACTTCAGCCTGGCTTTCGAGTAACTGCTCTGCACAGAGGGCTTCACAGAACAAAAGCACTGAAATACTTGCACTGTGGGGCTTGCACATTTAACTGCCCCCTTCTGAGTATGATCTCCAACCCCACACATGCATCAGCCCCTTTTGTTGTAAAAATAAAAATGCCAACTATGTAAGTATGTACTTGCACGGTATCAGGCTATTTTAAGAGTAAAATATACCACAACTAAAAAGACATGGCACTGAACAGAGTAGAAACTATTTTCCATAAATATTAAAACTATAAAATATAAAGTCAGATTATAGCACATATTACAAAAAGAAGAAGAAGAAGAAAAGAAGAAATGGAGTACTCTCCATTAAAGGAAAATCATGTTTACTTTAGCATTCTGGGTGATGAATTATGAGAGGAGAAAGTGCTTTGTAATTAAATTAGATTGCTCGATGCACTGAAAATTACTCTTTATTCACTTCCTGATGCTGTCTCGTATTTCTGCTTCAGTTACTGAAAACAGATGTTTTCTGTCCAAAACTGACAGGCTGTATTAGCAGTTTCTCAGCAAGCCATGATGTAGCATCTTGCCCCTTACAAACCGAGGCACAAAGATGATGATACCCACTTTCACGTGCAGTAGCTTTAGGGTACAAGTTTGCCAGAAGTTAGAAATTCTAGCTTTATTTTGTATCAAATATCGACGATTGGGGTGGCAAATGTTCTTTTTGCTAAATTAATGAATTACCTCCTGTGCGGTGGATAGATTTATACCACCACAGTTCTTGCCATTCATTGTACTATGAGGAACGCTGGTGAGGTCTTTTCTTTTATTGCAGTTATTCTTGTTTTAGATAAATGAAGCTTGGCAGGGCTTTCAGTTGCATAATGCTCCCAACTACAGTATTTCGCAGCTATAATTTTGAGAGCAATAGGCTGTTGAGAGAGAAATACGGAGTGATGTTTGGGCCGAGAGGAAGGAAATCAGCAGCAGGAGCAGCACAGAGCAGTTAGGTCGGACTGCGCTTTGACTCCGTTGATGCAGTGGCAGGCTGATATTTTGCATGTGTGGAGTAATCAAGGGGGAAAAATAAACAGAACACGTGCAGCATCCTGCCTCTGCGGGTAATGTGGTTAGCATCGGAGAATGAGATGGGAGCAGCTGAAGGAACACATGCAGGGCTCCCCGTGGCAACTGGCCCGTCAGCGGCCGCGGAGAAGCCGGGCTGGCCGTTTCCAGATGAGAATTGCTGGGAATGACTTGGGTTTGCTGAGCACTTGCTTGTCACTTACAAACCTGGTGGCCCCACGCGGTAAACCTTCAGGAAACCGGAGAAAGAGAAAAGATTGCGGAAAATGCTTAAATATTTGGATACCACAGATGTTTTTTATTCAGCGGGATGGAGGTACTGTTTACATATTATCCTTGGAGTATAATTAGAAGAAGGTACAATCTTAGGAGTCAGAAGTATGTCTCTGTGCTGTAAGAAATGGTGAATAACGACAGTGCTGTGTGTAGCTCTGAAATTTAAGGGCAATTTTGTGTACACATTTTACTCGCAGCAGGGATTTGAGCAATATTTTCATGCCAGTGTCTGCATTATTTCTAAAGCAGTATTATAGCGATGAACAACGCTTTCCCATAAAATACAGATTTCACATCTGGTTCAGCTAATATATACTGAACTGAAAAACGTCCCTGTTGAGTTATATCTACGTAGAATAAAAATACTGTTACAGAATAATACACGCTCTATTTCTTTTTGAAATTTACCCTGCAAAAATGAGCCACCTGGTTTACCATGACCCTTAAAGATACATTTTTTTTTTCTTTTCTTTGAAAATGATTACTTTATAGCCTTTACAGAATTTTACAATTTAAAAGGGGGCTAAACTGGATCTAAAAATAAAAAAAATCGATTTTGTTACTGAGGAAGAGTAATGTAAATCATTATGTATTTTCAGGTTGACCATGGAGATGCACCATCAGAAGCCAACAGTGAACCCAGGCCAACACCAGCAGAAAATGGAGTGAATTGCACTGCCTCCCTCACACCGAAACCAGCAACTCAGGTTGTCCATAGCCAGCCAGCACCAGGTAAATTAATAGCAAGGTCTTTGTAAAATAAACCTGCCTAAAGATTTTTTCATGTGCTTTAAAGAATAAAAGGGTTTTCTTGTATGTGAAAACAGGTAGGCATTTTTCCCCTCAGTCTTTTTCAAATACACAAGTATTTGTGTACTTGTATTGTGTACAACCTAAGAAAGTTGCCTTTGGTCTGAAATTGAAGACCATTATGAGCAATGTGTGCTCAATGTTTGCTCTTTGTTGTTACAGCAAATGTGGAAATCTCTTTTAACTTTCACAGTTTGCCTAATTTGTGCATGTTTTTAGATCTTATTCCACATACACAATACATTTTTAGATACTTATAGATACTTATACCCCTCTATATTTTCTCTTATACTTTCTCTTTAATAAATATTTGCTAAACCACGGTGTTTGTAATTTTATAACTGCAGTCTTCATAAGCTTGATCTAACTGACTTCTAAGGAGCTGGATTGATCTCATGTTCAGAATTTTTGTGCTGGCTTCATAATATACAGCAGTTGTGCTAACCATCAGCCTAACATATAAATGACTCAGATGAGTGGGATCAGTGAGTTCAGTAACATCTTTCTCATAAGTAAAACATGGAAGCTCAGGTGGGTTATTAGTATTTGTTCTCAAGCCTCGTGTTGCTTTCCATGTTGCTACATTTTCCATTGAAGAAATGTGTTTTCTCAAATGATTAATAAATGCTGATATCAGCATATGTTTTATGTCAACTGTCGTGTTTTGAAATACAGTCAAGCAACACAGCAGTGGCTGTGGTTTTAAAAGAGGCAGAGTCAGTGATCTCTTTTATCTCCAGGTTCGATGAAAGCACCTGCCAAGACAGAAGATCTTATTCAGAGTGTCCTCACAGGTAATAAATACACAAGAAACACATACTTTTGTGAAATGGGCCATCTGGCTTATATATTTATATATTCCAGTGATTGTGATTGCAGTAAGTCATAGAAAATGTACGTACCAGCTCTTCTTCCTCAGCTTTGAGGCATGAAATGTCTGAGCACTCATGTCAGTACTGCATCCCTGCAGGAAATATTTTTTTGAAATGTCCTGATTTTACAAACTTACAGGCACAACACTATGTTACCATTTCACACAGGCGAAAGAATGCATTACTATCAAAATTGAAGCTAAGTTGCTCCAAATATTGTGAACAGAAGTGAAATTATTTTGTCTCCATTAGCTTTGCAGCGCTCCCGTCGCTCCTGCAAAATCGCAACTGCTCTGTTGCGCTGAGCAAACTGGCTGCCAATCAGCTAGTGCCCTATTGAATGACTGGCAGTCATAGTTCCAAAACAAGAGATTTTAGATTTCAAATTCAACTTAGAACTCACTCCATGTCCAAGTGTTGTGTAGGCCCAGATTTAGGTGTGGAGAACAGATAAAACACGTGTTATGGTCTCCCCAAAAGACGCTAGGAAGAGACTGGCCCTGAGCACGGGCAAACTGGTCTCGTACACCCATTCTGCAGAGGGGTCTGGGAACGGACTTTGCTTTGACTTTCCCGTGTTGGCATCCCCAGATCACACAGACCAGGGGTAGTAAAACAGACTCTCCGAAATAGCAAAGACAACCTGAAATGGCTGCTTGCTCCCCCTCAGTTGGTAACATACCCTGGAAAAACTTCTCTAGAGAGAAGTTGCATTATTATAACTTCTCTAGAGAGAAGTATCCATTATTAATGGATAAAGAAAACATACATTTATATACATTTGGGATAGTTGGGATAGTGGGAACCTTCTCCATCTGAAATGGTCTGAGGAATGAAATAAGTGTTTCTATTTTGGGGGCCTTCTTTTTGTTCTAAATTTTCACTTTGCTTCACTTTATCCAGAATTTCCAGTTTTACTTGTTTATTTCCAGATGAGTTTACTTGGTTGGTTGAAGCTAGTGCCTCTCGCTTGTGCTTTGTCTCCTTGGCTGCTGATGGCAATCTCTGTGTCCTGATAATGTGTGATTTCAGTCAGGGAACATTGAAGTGGCTTTTGCTATTGCCATTGCAGAAGTGGAAGCACAGACTATTGAGGAGCTGAAACAACAGAAGTCGTTTGTCAAGCTTCAGAAGAAACACTACAAGGAAATGAAGGACCTTGTAAAGAGGCATCACAAGAAAACCACTGATCTTATCAAAGAGCACACGGCAAAGTATAATGAAATCCAAAATGACTACCTGCGACGAAGGGCAGTTTTAGAAAAAACGGCAAAAAGAGACAGTAAGAAAAGGTATGTTGAATACAGTTTTCCTGATGTTAGTATTAAAGATATTTACTCAGTCTTGTTTTATGGTAGATAAATACTATGGAGGTGACATTAGGGTACAGATAAAAATCAAAATAAAATCAAAAACTTTGGTATAGAAAAATCACTGTGGATCATCAGACAAAACCTTCCTCGTGATATGCTGCTGCTTCTCTGGAAGGTAGATAAGATTTTCCTGGCTTCATACCTCCTTCCTTGTAAATGAGGGCACACGATGTTTGTGTCCGGAGACTCTCAGCTCTGATACTGGTAGCCAACTCGGCTGTACTGGCAACAGCAGCCAGTGGTTTGGTGGTGACCTTAATCATAAACTATGTGGTGGGCCATGTGCTACACTCACAGAATGGTTGAGCTTGAAAGGGACCTCTAGAGATCATCTAGTCCAACCCCCTGCTCCAGTGAAATGAAGGGGTTCAGGAACCAGCCTGCGGCGTGGAAGAGCTCCAGGCCATCTGGGCGATGTATTTTACCTTCCTGCTCAGGTCAGTTGTGGCATGTGTTATCAGAGCAACCCATCAGGTCCTTTGCTGGCCTCCTTTAGGAGAAGGAATACCAGACCCACACTTGATAATGGGACTTTATTATATAGTGACTTTTTCAAGCAAAGGGAGTTTTTTTCAAGTAGCAACAAATAATTACCTCGTCCTTACTGAAGAATCAGGTTACTCAGGCCATCGGAGTACACTTTCTGGAGGCAAAGCAAGACCTGAGTATCAAAAGAAACAATTTAGTCCTCTGTGATGTAATTATTGTTGGATAGAATGGATATTCTGAATTTGTTGATGGAAAGTATCGTCTCCAGGTTAGAACGCTGACAAAAACCTGGTTGTGGAGTACAAAGCATCTGATATATTTACATGAAAGAAACACTTGATAAGTTATTAATATCTGACTACAGCTTAAATGATGATCCATCTAGATCACCTTAGGCCTCCTTAACGACTGCTTGACTTCATCACTGAGTACATCCCCCTTCTGTACCATATCTCTTCCTCTGTCTTACTTTGCCCTATCATTTTTTTCTTGCTCTTGTCATTTTTACTGTATTTGTTTAGACAGTGCTGAAGAAGCATTGCATTTTTGATTATCTGTTTGAAATACAAAGACTACTGTGATTTAACCTGTTCACAACTATCATCTTGTTTATATATGGGGGGTCTTTTTGTTAATAAGCTCGTTCTTAACTCCAGGCAAAACTTAAACACAAACAAGTATAATCAGTATCTAACATTGCTAAAGTCAAGTGTTTAATTGGGCAACGGTACCCTCCTAGGTTTCTCTTTCTCTCATCAGGGCAGCATTCTGATTTTAACACAATTTATTTCTTTAAGCAATTAAGTAATCACAGAAGCCCTTTAATTTTTGCATAAAACTGATCAGCTGCCATTCCTAATAAAGAAGAAAACATTAACGGAGCAGTAAGAAAAATTCTTGATACTTTTTGGGAGGAGACCGTCATAGAAGACAGCTACAAGCGTTCTCTGGCTGTGAAACGTATTATAAGTAACTGGGATTCAGGCCATAAGCTCTCTCTAGCAAGGAGCTTATTCATTTTTGCTTGCCTCATTTAGCTTAATAGGAACATAATACTCATGGTACATCTGGGCTCAGCTGCCCCTAACTGTAGCCCATTTTCAGGCTTGGAGATGCTGCCTTCAAGTTTTCTAAACTCCCTTAATGACTGGTTGTCAACCGCATATACTCTGACATTTTATATGCTGAATTTTCCAACATTGATTTGTGGGACGGATAGTGCCAGACAAAATAATTTCAGGTTTCTTTCTTTTCTCTAGCATATCCTGTTCAAATTTAAGCAGGAAAACAAACTGAGTAAATAAAATGACTCATTCATCTCTGCATGAAAAGGATTTTTTTTTATATATTTCACTGTGATCTGACCATAAATCATTCATGATAATCAGGCAATAAAACCCTCCACTCCCTTTCATTACACCAAGCTGTCACAGTAATTTCAGAGATGTGAAGTTTTATGTGCAGATACTAGGAAATCTGAAGGTTAAAAAATAGATTTTAGATTTCAAAAAGGCAGACATGTGTATTTAGGGTGTTTAGGGTGAAACTTGCAAGTACATATTATCTCAAACAGAAAACTTTTAATAGAATACCGCTTCCCAGCAAAAAGGCAATTTTTGTCTTTTAAACTATTACGACAGCCGTTTGCCTGTAACTTGAGTACAAATCACTACTTTATCAGGAGTCTGTGTGTCGGATTGTCATAAAAATGCATTTTCTGTGGTCAGCAGCAATCAGTGTTTTATGCCCCGTGTCTGAAATTCAGCCAAGCTTTGGTGAAGTTGATATTTGGGGGCTGTTTATTTATATGCTTGTATTTTACTGGTGTGAAAACTGATGAAAACGGCTTCATGGGGCCTGAGCTGTGACTACAAAACTTGCTGGGCTGCATAAACCCCGGGTGCCTTAGAGATGCAGCGCGGGACGGCGCGTACCCACGCGGTGACGCGGGGCCGGCCGGTGTCCGTGTGTCCTTGCAGGTCCGAAGCGGGGAGCCCGGACCACGGCTCTTCGACCATCGAACAGGAGCTGGCCGCGCTCGACTCGGAAATGACCCAGAAGCTGGTGGAGCTGAAGGAGAAGCAGCAGCAGCAGCTGCTAAACCTCCGGCAGGAGCAGTATTACAGCGAGAAGTACCAGAAGCGGGAGCACATTAAGCTGGTACGTGTGCCGCGGCGTCTGCTCTTCCTTAGCCCTCCCTCCGTGGGAATTGAAGGCAGGGAGATGGTCTGACGGAGCCGTGTTTCCCCCTGCTTGGAGGCCAGGTCAGGGCTCGATTTCCTCCAAGGGTTTCGGTGCTCCAAGTGCACACCAAGGGCTTTGGAAAGAAGACATAAGGGCAGCACGATGATTATTACCACTAAGTCCTCCAGTTATGTAATTCCCAGTTTATCACTGTGTTTGGATGATGTTTCCGTTTTGCTCTGTCACTTTTTTAGACATACAGCACTCAAGGAGGCAGGACTAGCTGGAAAACAAATTGAACCGAACGCCATGAAAATAAACAAACAAAAATAGCTTCAAACATCCCCCGGGGCACCAAGTTGCGCCTGCAAATAGCCTTCTTGCAGACTGAATGCTTTCAGGGAGGCAGGGCATCATCTATATCTGATAAAGAAATATTTTGCATGTATCAGGCCAAGGCAGCTTATGTTTTTACAGCTGGAGTTTGGCTGACAGCTCTGTTAGGATCCCAGGCCCTCTGAGCTGCAATAGAGGAGCTTCGGCAGATGGAAGCTGATGCTGATGAATGTTCCGCAGCTGAAAGGGACATTTTTACAGGGTGCTGTGGAAGTGCAAACTGTGTCCGACTCCAGATCGTATGTAATTCCTATAGGGTAGCTCCAAGGAGCTCCCTGGGTGGGAATCACTTGGGTGCTGAGGAACAGGTTGAAAAGCTCCCTCAACATCTAGCCCATGTTCATACATGTTTGCTCAGAAAGTTTAAATTAGTGGAAGCACTAGAGGATGATACGTACTTTTTTTTTTAGTTTGCTGTAGTAAAAGTATTTTTAATTTCCAGAAAAATAAACCATTTTAGACCGTAGTTGTGAGGGTTCACTTTGTAAGTTAACTCCTTTCCAGTTTCAAAATGGAAAATGGCAGTTCCCAAAGCCTAATCACGATTTCTGCATTGCTGAGGTAGCATTATGATAAATGAGTTCTTTAACCTAGAACATTTAGACTGTCTTCCCTCTGAGCTGTTGGAATTAATATTTGTTCTGATTAAAATTTGTCTTACAGATGAGAGATTCATTCTGAGCTCTTACGTTTAGAGGGAAGTTTATTCCCAGTATTTTTGTTCTTTTACCTAAGGAAAAAAAAAGCAGAATCTGATTAGCTAAGCATTTTTATACATTCTCCAATTCCTACTTCTGAGGGTCATTTTGCAGGATCAGATTTAAACTGCAGAGGTGACCAAGTCTAATTGTTCATTCTTCTGCTTTAATCACCATTCTTTAAATTTAAAGGTAAGACCTGGCTATGTAAGGGCAACACTCTCCCCTGAGTGTTCCTGCATGTTTATTTTCACTGTAGGGGACATTGAGGCACAGATAAGTTTGGAATCTTAGCTTGTTCACAGCTCAGTCAACTAGAAATTCTTTTTTTTTAATAATATAATACTTATACGTGTCTGCCACATTTTTGAGGAAAATTTAGATTCGTGCATGATGCTTAACTGATGATTTTTTTTTAGCTTATTCAGAAGTTGACAGATGTAGCAGAGGAGTGTCAGAACAGCCAGCTAAAGAAACTGAAGGAAACCTGTGAAAAGTAAGGTGCCATTCCCTTATAATTGCTCACAGCTCCCTGTGTTATGTTTGGATACATTCTGAACTTACCTTTATTTTCCTCACTTTTTAGAGAAAAGAAAGAATTGAAGAAAAAAATGGACAAGAAGAGGCAGGAGAAGATCACAGAAGCAAAATCTAAGGATAAAAATCAAATGGAAGAGTAAGTGTATCCTTGAATGCATATCCTCACATATTATGAAGAGACGCAAGGTTTTTCAAAATTGGAAAATCAAAAGGTCTCAACCCCAAATACAGGGTAGCTTTTAGTCAGACAGTAATAGCTGACTAGAGGAGCGCAGTCCTGTCTAATTTAATTTCTTGGGACAAATCTAATCTCCTGTTCTGCAAGCTCTGAGAGTCAGGGCCGGCTGCGAAGGGCCCGTCGCTGGGGTTGGGCGCGTGTTTGTGTCTGGCGAAGAGAAGAGCTTGGGGGACAGAACAGTTCACCAAGAGCCTGTTCCAAACGCTTCCTTCCAAACACTGCTGTTCTGAATAACGCTTTAAATAGACTTAGGGGCTTCGGCTCCTGCAACTTTGAATCCCACCTTAGCATAGGTTTTCACTTGTGAGTTATCTTTTCTTCTTAAACCTGTTAAAGCTGCTCTCTAAATAGCAGCAACTTATCGGAGGGTTTGCTCTACTTTTGTGATGTATTTCCCCCAGATGCTGTGCTGCTGATTCTCCTCCAGTGAGAATTTTATGCAGTTACTTCTAGCGAAGGAGAATTGATCTCTGAGCGTGCAGTTTCTGTGAGCAGGGACAGAAATATTAATTTAAATGTATCTATGCACCACAAGACAATGCAAATTGAAGTTGTGCAAGTTGATTATATTCTTCCCAAGGGTATCCAGGTTTGTTTATCCTTCATCTGTTGTGGCAAACAGCTCAGAAGGAAAATGAAACATTTAATCTTAAGCTATTTGTTAACTATTTTAGTAAAATGTAAGAGCAGTTAACAATACAGGGGGGACACTAAAAGTCCAAAATACACAGTCACAGGCAGACACGTGTATGCACACACACAAAAGGGCACACACAGGAAGCTGCTTTAAGAACAGAGATTAAGGGTTCTGTTTAGCATCTTAGAGAAAAGATAACAAAAGGAGAATGTTTGATGATGAAAAAGGGGGAGAAATATTTAAGATGGCCATCATTGTTAAAATGACACGAAAATCATAGTAGAAACCACAAGTTGGCCATTGTTGTACTGTCAATTGCAGTAGGGAATTATTTGCCAGCTGAGATGATGAGACACCGGAGAGAAAGGTTTGAAAACAGACAAGATAAAAGTATTTTTCTTTTATTTTCTTTTTATTTTTTCCTCATGTTTCCCAAGGGCTTTCCTTTGGCAAGATTTTGAAAGAGCCCGTGGGAAAGGTGAGATAGGAGCTGCGTGGGAAAGGGTGCGTTTGTCAGCAGCAGTTTGTCCTCGCCCATAAAGTAGGACAGGGTGTAGGAGACCTGTGGTGAATTCCACCTGAGTCATCTGTGGCAACTGTTCCGTTGAAGATTTTCTTACACATATTTAGGAAAGACCCTAACACACAATATATTATATTAATACACATATATATGTGTATAGACATATATACAATACGCACACATATATATAATGCATATATATATTGTGTATATATGTATTTTTATATATGTGTTATATATATATATGATATATTACATTATTATTATTTTTTTTTAATTCTTAAATGTGCCCAGGGCTTTTATAACTACCTAAAGATATCAGATTTTAGTGCCACCTGCATAGATAACAATTCAGTGTTCCGGACTTAAGTTTGAGAGTCCTGGATCTGGTCAACTCAGGTTTCCAGGAATTATTATTTTATGTGCCTTCAGCCTTTCAGGAGATCTCTTCTTCAGCCTTTCTCCAAAAGCTACCTAATAACAATCTCACTGAGTCGGTTAAAATCCAGATGTTTCATCGAGGTTCAGCTTTCTGTGGTATGAACAGCAGAGCTGCGTATTAAAATTGATTCTACACTAAGCTCTGAGCTTAGCAGGAGTTTTGCCGTTGCCTCCACAACGTCACTGATAAGGTCCATGTGCTGGCAAGGACTACTTCGCTACAATATCATGTGCCACAGTGGCTCTGTGCATCAACCTCTGGTTGTGCATTCTCTTAGAAGTCCCTTTAGGGACCTAAAGAATGCGGCCATCACCTTGAACATCCATCCCCAAAGTCCCTGTGTGGGGATAACGTGTTGAGGTTGGTCGTGGTGCAGGACGAACACTTGGTACAACTGAGGTGCACCCTCCTGTGCATGACACGTGCAGACAGCAGATGTATGTTAGCAAGGCAGACCCATACGTGCACCACGTAGCCTTGCTCCTTCCACAGGGAGCTGTGGCAGAGGAAAATGCATCGACGTGGTCTCATTGACTGCAATAACATTGTGTTTGCTCCTCCCCAGAGAGAAGACTGAAATGATCCGATCGTATATCCAGGAGGTGGTACAGTACATCAAAAGGGTATGTCAGACCAATGCATCTGTTCCTTTTCCATTTGGGGGCAGGGGGCAATGTCAACCTGCACATTTTACGCTGAAGATTAAAAGCTTCTAAAGTGTAGCTTATGCAAGTGCAGGTTTTTAGCAGATACTGCGTAGACTACAACTGTCATTCCACTTACTTAAAGCAAAAACTGGAATTTCATGTAATTCTTGAGTAAACGTTAATCAGTCTTTGGGTGTATGATGGTGAGAGGGCCATTTTTAATACAGTGATTTGATCACTGAATGTTCAGTGTTTTTTCATGGAAATGTATGGTTGCTTTCAGATACTGAGAAAGGGTTTGTTTGTTTTGCTGTTTTTCTAATTGGCTTGCTGGCTCATGACTGTAATGGTAGCATAAGAACTCCTAGAGTTCCTAAACATTTAATTGCAAAGTGTATTTTAATATTCCTTACATTTGTGCAGTTTCTGAGAGTGCAAGTCAAATAATTTAATTACAGATGTAAAGTTTTCTCTAGCTATAGGTGATTTACTCTGGGCTAAGTGTAAGCACTGTGTTTTGCTGTGAGAAATTGCAGCAAAATGTACCACTGCTGATCTTTTTGATTTCTTAATTTCAGTGCAGCAAAATTTTGGTTCAAGAGTTGGCCAATTTTCTCTCAAAAAATGCTTTGTTTCAGAAAACAACCTGAAGAATGTGTTTAGCAATTTGAGTAGGTTTAATTCCTGCTGGAATCAGGCACATGTTTGTCCTCCATTAAATGATTTAATTTATCAAAATTTATCAGCGTGTTCACTCAGCACGCTGGGGCTGTAGGTGCTCTGCTTCTGGGACAGATGTATGCTTTTAGTAGCATTACAGTCTGCAGTAAATATCTTAGACATGTCTTATTTTAAAACCCTACGTGTGAAATTTTATATATATTGTACACATAAAACTGCTATTGCTGTGGAGTTCAGTGATGCTTATGAGAATGGTATGTAAGCTATTATATAGTCACAGTTTTGATCATGATATTTTTATTTTGGTACATTAAAAACTTGGTCGGGAGAGAGTGGGAAAGGAAGGGATGTGCAATGCCTGAAGCAGGACTCTTGTGTTTTCTTATAGCTAGAAGATGCTCAAAGTAAAAGACAGGAGAAACTTGTTGAAAAACACAAGGAGATTCGTCAGCAAATACTGGATGAAAAACCGAAGGTAAAGAGTTTTGAACAATGTTACATTGCTTTAAAATGTTCTTCAGAAAAGCAAGTGTTCAGTGCGTCAGGTAGACTGATGCTTAAACATGACAGGCCATACATAAACCATAGCTGCTTTTGCTGATGTGGAAGATAAAACAGATTCATTGTAACCAGCAAGGAGTACTGCCACCAGTCTAGATAGCACATAAGGGGGGTTGTTTTTTAGTACTTCCATAGTTAAAAAGTCTTCAGCGTAAATGCTGCTTCTGGCCAGCAGAGTGTGCCCTTCGCTGCAAGCTGCTCTGGCTGTACAAAAACAAAACACAGTTTACATAGGAAAAAAAAAAAAAGAGAGATATCTTTTTAGCATGCTTCCTCAGATACGTATGATAATTGATGGGGATATATTTTTATGGAAAACCGTGAGCAATTTTCATAATGTTAGTGCTTAATATTATATATTATGAGCTGGATTTTCTCTTATTTGATTTTGTGCATTGCGTCTGTGTGCAATATCCTGGAACACAAACATCTTTTTTGATTCTCAAGACAGTGGGCTGAATCTTGCTGCCATTGAAGCTACTGGTAGTTTTACCACTGACTTCAGTGGAGAAAATTCAGAATTCTTCCTATGGATATGATTTTTCTGTGGGGAAAACCTCTGTAACTATGTAATCACACTGTTGTATAGAGACATGTTTTCATGAGATTTCATATCCAAGTATGATTCTTCATAGCCTTTTGTGTCATCTCTGCTTCCATGTTTTCTGCACTAGCTCAAATATGTGTTCTAGGCTTCACTTTTAATTTCTTGTCTATGTCCACAGTCCTAATGTTTCCCTGCTTGCATTAGACCTGGAATTTTAGTATTGGTGTCAGCTAATCAATGTTGTCGTCTTATTTCTGTAAAATAGCAGAAGGCTCAGTCTAACGTCTGAGCGGATAGCAGTTTGCAGTAGTCAAAAAAAAAGAAGCATATTTGGATATCTGATTTTCTACTCTGATTTTAACACTCATTTTGTACATAAGTCAGAACTTTTAAATGTTCTGGGCATTTGGGTCAAAATAAAGTCTTGATATGTTTTGAATTTGATGATTCAAATCATGATCATGAGCTTCCCAGGCATATGAATTCTAAGAATGCTGAATGTAATTCAAAGAAAATCAGTCAGTACTTCTAATATCAGTTTTTCACAAATATTTCGACACTTAATTACTTCTTTGTGCCTGTAGCCTTTTCTTTTGATTTTTTTTTCATTTGCTGATCCACTAATACATAGCAGATCTGTACTGAGAAATTGTCCCCAAGTACCTGGGTTGCATTTGGGAGGACTGTGCTGGCTGCGTGGCATCAGACTCTTCCTTCAGCTGTCGCCATGCCAAAGTGGGACCGTGGCACTAAGCAGCTGCAGATCCCTCATCTGTCCCTGCATCCGGCCATCGGCAGCAATCGGGGAAAAATCCTCTGAAGTATCTTGTCTCCCAGGGACTGGCCGCTTTCCTGTGTTTCCCACATGCTGAGATGCAGGGCCTCTGGGGAGTACATGGTGGTATATGCCTTGTAGTGGCATGAGAGCATTTAGGCAATACAAAATTACTCATTTTATTAGTCTCTTTTTATCTTTTGGTTCATATTCCATATTCATATTTGCTTCATAAGCTTCCTTAGTGACAGGGTATATGTTATAAAACAGAGCAAATATCTTCACAGTTGAGAAGAGCCAATGTATTTAATGCAAATATCAACCCTTTGAAGAGTAACTTTTTAATGGGTTGGCCTCTCACGTTTCTATATCCTTACTCCCTGCTAGCCATGTCAAAATGGTTTTCTAGCAGGATCAACTCAACCTCTAGAGAAAAATGTTCATATTTTAAGCAGGAAAGGATTCCTACTTTTGTATTCTTTCCACTGAAGCTACTGGAGAGAGATGCGCCATCATTTATCACTGTAATTTGGTTATTTATCGGTGACTAAGTTGGTTGTGTTATGACTCGGCGTACAGAGCTCTGTGATGGCCAGCAAGAACATCGCTTCCCAGGGCATGGGCAAGAGGCTGCCAGAGCAATGAGATTAGTCTTTGTTGAAGTGGCAGTTTGCAGCCTCCTCTGGCACCGTGCCGGTAGGTCACCAGAGGATAATTTGCCTTAGGGTGCTGGCGTTAGACAACAACTTGTAAAAACTGCTCAATCCCCATGCGAAGTAGCTCCGTATGCCGAAGGCAGAGGGCTTGCTTTTTGCTTTGCTTAAAATACCAGGTTTCTAGATGGAGGCACCTAACTCTGAATTGATTCATACCTTTTAAACTCTGAATTTCCCTCATTTCTTTATCATGTTTAGATGGGAGACCATGTTTCAGCTTCTGTTTGCAGGACTCTCATATGAAAGATGCCTTTCTGTCATTATAAGAGTAGAAGAGAGTTTTAGTTCCTGAACTGATGCTGTGAAGAAAAAGATTAGAAACAATTATTCTGCTTGTTGTGATCCCACTGAAGTCAATGCAAAGACTGGCTTTATGGGCCCAAAATTTCATCTGCCAAGGTCATGAGGATTACGCACTTCTCTCTGATGCTGTAGAAACTAGAAAACATCAAATCCCTGTTTGTGTATGGGGATAGGCCAACCACTTGCACAACCATGTTTGGAAAAGGAACATCTCACCTTCTTAAGAAGTCAAAGACAGACTGGCCATATGCCAAGGAATTTCTGACTTGAGAGTCATTTTAGGGAAAGTTTAGTGGAAACAAATTTAGATGCTTGCATGCTACTGTCTTTTTCATAACACCATCATCACTATACAAGCCCATATATTTTTTTCTCTTCTTCTTTGTTTTTTTTTTCCTTTTAATTATATTTTTGCAGCTCTGTTATCTGCAACAGCCTATGCTTATTTTCCTCCCCATTCCTCTTTGTCGTTTTCTCTTGGTTCCGAACACACATTAGGCTTGTCCTGCCCTTATCTGCTTTCCCTTGAGCATCTCTTCCATGTACTCTGAAAGCTGCTCTAGAAACACAGCTCTTCACCCCTCGGTGCTGAATTGGGTACGTTAGAGCAGCATGTGATTTTAGATGATGCACTCGGGTGCCTCTGGCAGTCCCTGCGTAAGCACGACGGGCTGCGTCGAGGATGGGCATGGCCGTTGCCTCTCGGTTTCTTTGTTCTTGACAGACTGTGCATCAAATTAAACATAAATCAAGTGCGTTTCCTCCCCCTCCCCTCTTTCCTCCCATTTCAGTGTAATTACAAAAATCAATACGCAGGAGACATGACAAGGAATTAATTATTTTTCTGAGAATTGCCTCACTTACAGTAAATAGACCCAGGCCCCCTCTAATTGAAATCAATGGGAGTTTTGTTATTGAGGCTCACGGGCCTCACTCTGAATGGGTGTAACTCATGCAAATATCAGGCTATTAGCTGAAACTCCTGTGCTACTGAAACAGCCCCAGCTCTCATTCAAAATAACTGGATTCCTTTGGACCATGTTCTTGCAGTCAGAGCTGTCGAGGGAGTTGTCAGGTGGCTCCTGTGCTCATTTCTCTGCTCCCACCTACTCTACCATCCACAATCCCACCTCAGCCAGGTCCTGCCGGATGGTTTGTGCTCCCGTAGGGATGGGGAAGCCTCACACTCTTCAGGGTAAGGCTTTACCCCAGCAAGGGATGAATCAGTTCTGTAGGGAAGCCATAAACTGTGCTAACTTCCTTCTAAGTGTTGCCTTTCTATTTTCCCATGTGAATTGAGTACAACTCTAAGATATGAATTTTTTTTTCCCCTCAAAAAGTGTAATGGAAACAATTATATATATATATATACGAAACTTGGTTTGTGATGATGGAAAGTATAAGCATCTGAGGCATACTAAATCACTTTCACAGAATACATTTATTATCTCACAGCATGACATGCGTTATTAATTGCAGGCAATGGGAATTATATGTCCACCGACACTTATATATCCAACCAATAATTAATGTTAGCCCTGTACCTGAAAAATTTATGGGGACATAAAATGTCACATATTCAAGGACCTAAAGAACAAATGAGTGAGATGCTGATCCTTTGCAGTAGCAAGCTTCATACACCTCCAGTGTCATCTTTTCATTATGTGGGGCTGGAAGGGACCCCCAGGGGCTTTTGTATGTGATCTGTTTTTTACAAGAAAATCACTATTCATGTAAGCTTATTAATAAAGCAATACTGGGCAAAATTACTTAAATATTTGAAGAGCTAATGAGTGATTTCATACATTTCAGATCCATACATTTTGGTTTCCTGGAATATCTAAAAATATATTGATCTCTGTGAAAGTTACAGCTTCCCATAAGTGCTTTAGATAAAGTATTGTGTCCATCTTATGCAGAGAAAGTTACTGAGGTCAGTAGAACTGCTACTGAGAGAAAGGCCTCCAGAATCACCTTTCTAATTTTGAAAGCAAGTGTCTTTTGCAGTAGTTTTAGATTAGATTTCAGCAAAGCACGGAGCACAGAACCACTCATCTGCAAGGAAGCATTTCTGAGGAGCTTTGAGGAATATCCCAGTGCCATTTCACCGGACTGCACAGGACTGCACAGTAGCAATGCAGTGTGCACTGCAGTCTCCTTTACACCTCTGCAGGAAGCCAGACTTTCCTTTGAGTTAACTGCATTTCAGCTTAAACTTTTCCAAGTGCTTTCCAGTTTAACCACGGGCAGCTATTCAGGAATTCTGGGGAAAGAGTTTGGAGAAGAGGTTATTTCAGCTTCCCGAGTTGCATGAGACTTTGCACAACATGGGTTTGGACTGAATGAGAGGGGCATTTTCCTCCTAAAATAGTATTCAGACTAAGTGCGGAAAGGCCTGAAAAAAGTCAGCTGAGAGCCACCGTATTATTTCAGAAGGTCTCATTTTGTTTCTCCATGCTTAGGTAAAACTTTTCTTCTTCTGTTTGTATCTTCTACTAGTTTTACCATCTCCAAAGTTCATAGAGAAATCTCTCTTGAATCTATGTCTCTTAAGCTAAAAAGAGCTATAGCAGTATCTGCCAAAGAAGTACAGAAATAAGAGGACTGGAAATAAATTAGTATTTGTTTCACTGTTCAGCTTTGGTTTTTCATACTTGCATCTTATTCAGAGGGGAATAATAAAATGCTGTTCTGCCTCATTAAATGGGCAATAACATGAAGAAATGAGTGGAATTTACTTAGTCTCAATGAGCAACAAATATTTTCAAAGAATGTTTTTACAAAACCAACATTTTCTAGACTGAGATTACAAACTCTCCCTTTGACTTGATCTTTTAGTATCTGTCATCTCCACACTTCTGTATCTCATGGTATGCATTTAAATTGAAGGGTACACTTCTTATGGACTATTCACTTGGGCACTTTGCTCAGCATGTAAAGTCCTAAGCAACAGTCATCCTAATTATCTAATAAGCTTTGAGTAGCTTAAACCCTGATGTTTGCTTAAATGTTATGTTTGTGCAAGTGTTAGGTAGTCCCTAGTGCAGGCTGTTTCTTCAGAAAACTAGGATTGTCTCTTTTTTTTTTTTCCCTCTATTTCTCTCAATGGGTAAATGCTGGAAAATGCACTTGAAGCCTGTAAATTGAATAGTAAATAACCTTGCTTTGCTCGTTAGTGTGAAAACGACTGACCTTTATATTATGGCAGTTTTATACCCCAAAACCTCCCTGAAGTGCCTTTGGCTTGTGACTAGGTCTGAGATCAAAAGACTTCAGTCCAAATAACTGGGATCACAAATTTCTTGCTTGCATGGCTATATTTTTTCTACACAAAAATCCCCATTTTTAACAATTGTTTATTTTTACAGCAAGGTATACCGCAGTGTGAACAATGGATATCAGGTCACAAACGGTACATGGAACACATGCAACAGAATTTTATTGTGGTAATTACATCTCTTCCAGTGTTGAAATTGTGCATACACATATGTTTTGGAAACACTAGAGAATACTCACTTTCAAATCAAGTGGCATCGCATCGCCCCTGAGAATAGGCAAAATGCTTTTTAAAATCTACTTTAATGAATTCTGATATCATTTATTTTAAATAAAGATGTCACAGAGCCTTTGTAGGAAGAATGTGAATGTAAAGAAGTATTTTAATGAGATACATAAAAGAAATTCAGGTTAGTGTTTATAGTGTTATTTTTCTCACTGTTTATAAATGCGTAGTGTTTATATAAAATATATATAAAATACACGATATCATATATTTGTGTATATATATTTACACATGCACACACAGACACATCCCAAGTAGAGCACTTTAATTAGTATCTTTTACAGAACTCCAAAACAGCAGCAATATTTTTGTTAGCCGTAAGATCTTAATGCAAAAGAAAAGCTGGAACATGACAGATAATAAGATATTCAGTTTGACCCAGCTGGCGGAAAGATGTTAGAAGAAATATTAATGCTTATTACTGTAAACTCATTAGCGAGCTTTTAAAAAATGCATGAAATGGGGGAAAATATGTTCCTTAATGAACAGTGAAATGAAGTCACGGGTCCTGCAATGGTTGTATATGCACTGCTCTGCATCGGCAAGCGGTTCATCAAGGCGGTGCTTGTGTCTCTGTGCAGAATCAGTCTGCAAAATAGAGGAAATATTGCAGGAAATACTACTGCCTTTCCAAGAATGACCTCATTCATGGAGTAGTTGTAGTACACAGTTTAGAAAGCACTCAAGATACTGGTTGCTGTTGTTAGTATACTCCTGATAAGATGCACGTTGAGTTTATCTGTTTTACAGTGAGACACTTCAGGAAGATAAATATACTAGTAGAAGGGGTAACAGAAATTGCAAACATAATGTGTGCGTTTTGAAGGAATACATGCATTAAAACGTATACTTACAATCATTAAAAAAAAAAAAACCCTACTTTTATTCTAGAGCAGGGAGTCTCTGATTGTACTTGCAGAAACAACAAAAGATCCTGCAACAAGAAAATCTTTTGATGCTCAATATCTTCTCCACTAGTTTGAGGGCACTGAGTTGTTGATGGGCCAGGAGGTTATGAGCCTCATACTGAAGTTCAAACTTCACGAGAACACTGAAGTTTTAAGGGTGCCATTTCTAGGTCTTGCTGGTACCTGCTAATCCAACTCTTCAAGGCCTGTGTGGAAGCAAGACGTCCGCAGTATCACAGTATGCTATTTCTTTCCTAGCCTCTTTTCTTAGACATCCTTTACTTACACTCCTGTTCTTATGCTCTTTCCCCAGTATTGCTCTTCTACCAGGGGTACTTACAAATCCCTGTGGGGATAGTGTTTCTTTCAAATTCAAAGGCAGTTCCAAAGGGAGGAGCTGCCGAAGAACTGACGTGTCCTTCATGTCTGTAAGCTATAGTTTTGCTTTTGAGGTGAAGGCGGAGACTGATGGTGGAGCAGATGCGGATTGCTTCATCCCCATGAGAGCTGCTGTCCCCATCATGGAGCTAAGCGGCAGGTTTGATATCAGGAGAGAGAAACGAGCGGCCTGAGAAGCAGCCCGTATGCGGCACGCGCAGAACCCGTGACACCAGCAAGATGTCCTCGCTCTTCTGGGTCAGAGTTAATGTTTTTTTTTTTTTTCCCCTTTTAGAATGGAAGTCGTCAATTTGTCAGATTTTGGGTTCTCTGTTGCGTTCAGCCCCCTTTGTCGTGTTTCACGTGCCCAGCTCCCCAGTGCTGGAAGATATTTCTGCAATAAGGGTCTGCGGAGTGGGAACGTTGTGCTCAACTGTGCAGCTTAGGAGTGCCAAAACTAAGGCTCAGAAATCTATTTTTGGTAAATACAAAGCATTTCCCACAGCATTTCCTTCACTCTTCCTCTTTGGCCCCTTCCATACTGCGTTGGGACAACGCTAGCACAGCTGAGAGGCCGGGGCATTCCCTGCCATGCAAAACGCGTCTGAATCTTTGCAGGCAGAGCACAAGCTAAACACCCTGAGCGCAGGAGTGCTGATAGAAGGCTGATAGCGAGAATTTCCCTCTTTCCCTCGTGGGTAGCCCAAATACCATCTCCTTTGCCACGCTTTTGTGTGAAAGGGCCAGAGAGACACAATGTTTTGGAGTTAGAGATTGAAATTCACAAGATACAACAGGAAAACTCATTGTTTTGCATTTTCAGCATGAGTAAATCTAAACCTCTCTATATCAAAATCCGTTCCTGTTTTTTTGCTGTGGGATTTGATCAGTTATTCACACCATGCTATTCATTATTCAGACAAAGAGAGTTTCCAGTGATATTTTGCATTTCATTTGATTTCTTTTACCCTTTTCTTAAAGAAAAGGAGACTGCAGACAAACAAGTATATGCTAGTTATAGTAAAAAAAAATACTCTTGGTTTATAAATCAGAGAAACCTTGATTTTTAAAACCTACTAAACCTTTTTTGACAGCAGGAAAGGACCTTAGTTGAGATAAAAAGAGGAAAGCTAATTCAAGTGATACAGTAGTATTAGCCCCTCTTTTTTTTTTAAAACATGTTCTGCAAATATGGATCATAGCACAAACAACATGCATATAATAATGTATCCTATAGCAGAATACGATTATAATATTTACAGCACATCTGATATCCAGTTACACTGCAGTTCACATCTTCAAAGGTCTGGCAGCAAGGAGGGATGCCATAGCTGTGGGTGGTCTATAAATAATTGAAATATATGCAATTTCCTCCATGTGTGATGCTTAAATTTTAGTAGACAGCGCTGCAGTGCAGCTGTTCTGAGATACCCGAATGGGCCGTGGCTTTGTGACCTGATGTCACAAAGGTGTCTTCCTTGCATCTTGTATTTTCTGATGATTAAAAGCTGAAGCATTGCTAATGAGTCATGCTGCTACCCCAACCTCACTTATCTATTCTATATAAAATGTTCTTTCCCCTTGACTTAAATTTGTAACAGCTAGGTGAGTGTAAGTCCATTTGTTTAGGTTCAAGAATATATGTGTTGGAGTTCATATATATCTAAAAGTAAATATCTGTTTATGCCTACCCATGTGTGCACACTAGATATGTCAAGAACATGCATATGCTGTGTGTGAAGAGATTAGTTTGATGTATCCCTTCTGGGTACGTCTGCTAAATTAGTTACTCACAGCCTGTTCTTATCACCAGCACCCTACCTATTTATTATATTATTTTAGAAAAATATAGCTTGGAACAACTTGCAGGTTGCAAAATGCAGTATCAGGAAATCGTATTTTTAGTTCTGTAGGAAGCATAAAAATAAACCTTTTAGCTCCAGTGTCTAAGCCAGACCATATAAATAACCTTCAGCCATACTTAACGCTATGAAGTTCCCTAACACTTCTCAGTTTTGCAGGGAATTGTTAGGATAACTGCATTCAAGATTACGAGGTGTTTAGATAAGTTGTATATAAACGCAAAAATGACAATAAATACACAGGAAAGAGAAAGGTTGAGAAGAGGGATTTAATGTTACTAGCTTTTAGCTAAATTGTCTTTCAGACAGCTGACTGCAGGGACTGTTCACCCCAGGGAGGGAGCCTTTGCAATACCTGCTTCCTTCTAAATCCTTTCACAAAGGGATGAAATGTAGTTCCATCCTCGTTGCAAAGCTCAGTGCGTGCTGAATAATGGCAGGTCACAAAGCAGGGAGATGGAATGGGAGAGGAAAAGGTGGGTGAAAAATCAAAATTATGATGAACTCATTATTTCAATGACTTCACAGTTAATGCATAGACTCTATCCATTCAGTAATGGAATAAATCTGCATCACTGTATCTACCTAAGCCATACTGCCTAACATTACTTTTTCATGAATTCATGTCATGTATTCTTCCCTTCCAATCACTTTGTTTTTCAATTTTCTAATTGGAAATGGTATTTTTCATTTGCTTTCACATTTATCAGTCTGCAATTCCTGCTTCCTGAGATTATCTAAGTGCCCTAACGGAGTTATAATAAAAATCAGCATGAGGTTGCTTGCAGTACAGTTAACCAGTGCCTTTACAGATATGACCGTCCCCTTGCCCTTTGGCTTCTGTAGTGCAGCTTTTCATCAAGTCACTTCTTAAATAAACAATTTGTACCTGGTTTGTACCCAACCTGAATTGGGTTTTCCTGCTTCCTCCATTTCGGTTTGGTAATTTCTTTTCATGATAACCTGGAAATTAATATATAAGAGTTAAAAAGGAAAAGAGGTAGACATCAGCAAGCTTTATCTTGAGAAGGAAGGCCCAATAAAGAGAAAATTGATAAAAGAGAAGTGTCAGGAAGCTGCTTTGGAGCCCGGTCGGCAGTCTGTTTGGGTCAAGCCTAAGGTAATTTGTTTGGGTCAAGCCTAAGGTAGCAACAACTGTCCCACAACCCCAGGTTTACCGCTGCCTGTGTTTGTGAGCAATAGACCGTCCTCCTCCAACGCTTTCTCTGCTGGCGTCCAGACCAGACATAGGGAGAGTGTTCCTGGAGAAGAGGATGTTGTTCTTGTCAGGGTGGTAAATAGCAGTTTCAGGCGCCTCTGTTCTCTTGCTCCCCAGCACAGTGCAGGTCAGTTCTTCCAAATCCTCCATCTCGGCCCCTGCTCTTTGGTCTCCACCAGATCTTCTACCCAGCTCTTCCCTGACAGACTTCTGCTTCTCAGACTTCCAGGTACAATCACCGTCCTGCCTTTCAAGCCCTTTTCGCTGGTATTCCAAGATCACAGCACTCTTGAACTGAGAACATCTTCTAACAAAATTCACATTAGTAATCACTTCTTTATTTGACTTTCCTTACACGTGTTGATTTTTACAGTAGTGAAACACATTTTCTACTTTTTACATTAGTTTTTTTTTTTTTCTGTTGGATTCTGATGATAGACTATTTTTGCTCATGAAGACAAAATATGTTAGAGTCCTTATTTCCCTATTTATGTAATTACTGCACACGCACCATACTTGTGTTTTCCTGTAGTTGTGCTGCTACATTTACAGTAACTAATGGAGGCTAATTGAGATTGTGTGATGTGAACTCCATTTTTTCTTTGATTTCAATCTTTTGCTGAAAGACTATGAGCACTTTGAATGTTCTTTGCCCACCAAGTACAAGATTTTCTTAATTAGCACCTTGACTGCTAATGCTGCTGTCTTTAGTGTTCCATCTGATTAGCCCCCTTCTTAAACCCTTATCAGATTTATCGTTGTCGAATGGTATCTCACAAAAATCATCTGCTACCACTATAGCTAGCTCACAAGAGGCAAAAAATGTTTTGCATTTGGAGTAGATAAAATATTCTTAAAAAATTCTCCAGTATCTTGTATGGGTTTGTTAACTTTCTTGTCGCTTGCAGAAGACACTTACAAATGTCCTTTCCGTGGTGACTTACTGATTGTTTTCCTGGTGGTAGATGGCCTTGCGCAGCACCCACTAGAAGCAATGTTCTCCATTAAGCTCTGTGATGGCTTTTCAGGTCAAGGCTTCTGTTTCGCCTTCAGATTTCTGTGAAAAGTTGTCGTCTGGTGCATAAGCCCATGGCAACACGCAGTATTAATAATACCTTATGCCATACAATAAATGTATTATCCATGTATGTGAATAGTGACAATTTGGACTTCGTTTTTAGTTGGTTCTGTTGTTTTTTGGTTTTTCTTTTATGAAGGATGCCCTCAGAGCATTAATTGATGCCACTTCATCTACCCTCTTTATCTGAGTACCTTTGTTAGGATAATCTACATTGCTCTATACAGTATACCACAATTGTGCCATATAAAGTGTGAATTATACTTTTTCTAAACTCCAGTTTCCACTTTTGGGGGATTCCTATCTCTAGACACAGGAGTGTCCTGTTCCTTCCTCAGCAGCCCAAAACTGAGATTTCCCTGGATCTTAGTCTTCATCAGATGAAGCACTTTCTCTTCCTCGTTCCTGCAAGTCAGACGTTCACCAGATTTCATGTTCTTGTTGTTCTTTCCTGTACTCTTGTATAGCCCAAATTTGGCAATCCAAGCTAAAGTGCAGTTGACTAGTCTTTCTCTGCTACTGCAAAAGAAAGGTCCTGTGAAGTGGTTTTCTGTCCCCACTGTCACGTTTTATAGCAGACAAATTACTGTACAGGCAGTAATGGTTTCTCGAACGATGATATTAAGGGTTTTGGAAACATATCGTGTGCCACAATGGAAGTGGTTTCATTAAGCCAAGGTGAGTCTGCAATTACCCAGGGAGGGACTCAGAGCAATGGTAGGAGACTTCCAGCTTCAACCCCAGTGGTCTGTGTTGGCTTTACCTCTGGAAAGAGCCTGCAGAGCCTCAGGNCCAAGGTGAGTCTGCAATTACCCAGGGAAGGACTCAGAGCAATGGTAGGAGACTTCCAGCTTCAACACCAGTGGCTCTGGAAAGAGCCTGCAAAGCCTCAGGGGATTCAGGAAGCAGTGGTAAGAATGGATTGGAGGCTTTTTATTTCTTTGGAGATGGAAGGTTTTGTTATTTTACTAAAAATTACTGATAAGAAGCATTAATTTTCAAGCTTGTTTCCTTTCTTACTTTACAACTTATGATGTATTGCTGTAATTTATGTAAATTCTAAGGTTTATATTTAGTGCTTTACGTTACTGCACTTAAAAATATCCAATTCATCAGGTCAAGGTTTTTAGAATAGCTCAGACAGTTTTACTGATTTAGACGGATAGCTCGATCTTTTAACACATACCTCGAGGAATATGCTCTGTGGGTCACAGTGTAGGTAATTCTGTGGCCAGAAGATTAAATATTGTATGTCACTTCTCTAATGAATTGACCGTTGCATAGAAGAATACAGAGTTACTAAATACATATAGGTAAAATTATGAACACAAATGCCACTTTAAAATACTTGATCAATGCCTTTTCGGAAATGTTACCTGTAATCACAACCAGATGTTTGCATGCAGTGTTACCACATTCATCTTGGTAAATGTTGAATATTAGCCTTTTTTATCGTTTGAAATTCATCTGGTGCCATAAACAGCAGACAACGGTGGCTGTAATCCTTCCTGTTGTGCATGTCTAAGAGGTTTTATTAAATTTTATTCAATAGCTGAAATCACACTGTTGTTGCTCTTTTTCCAGCATTCCTCATTACTAGGGCGTTGCTAAACATCAACAGTATTTTTAAATTGCTTCTTTATTTGGCTTTCTATATCAATGATACTTCCAGCATACTGAGAAGAATTGCACAAATAGGGTCAGATCAAGTAGAGGCACATAAGTAATTTTCACTTCCTCGTGTTTTTTTTTTTTGGATCTCAGTCACAACTGACACAAGGAAGGACAATTTATTCTGTTGTTCATTTTTTAAAGTTTAATAGTGTTGATACCTAGCAGTGCAAAAGCGTATTGGTAGCTAGGGAATATTCAGCCTTTTTGTACTTTCCTTCCACCTGCTGCTATTTTTGCATGGATCTTTGCAAAAGAGATGAGTAACCATTCAGGAAAGAGCCAAGTGAGATCCTCTTAATACATTTCCTTTCACATGTCCTCAGTTATCTTCTTTTCCTTCATAATGGGCAGACAACCAGCAAATGAAGCATCATCTTTGCTAAGGCAGCCAAAGATTTTATTCCTGTTTAAGTAGTGAGGGGAGACAATGAGTTTGAAAAAAGATTAGCTTCATTAGAAAATATTCTTCCGCTTCTAGGGAGCAGAAAACATTAAGAATAGAAAGAAGAAAATAGTCGAGAATGCACTAGAAAGCAAGGAGGTTGGCAGCTGGGCAGCTGGTAGCTCTTGTTGTGGAGGGGAATGCACAAACATGCAAAAATAAGATGAAATTTGGAAGGCACGTTCAGCTGCTTGTTTGCCTGACATTACAAAGCAGGACCAATGTGCCCGGAGTATTTCATGCTGCTCCAGAGAAGCTTAAAGTACCCAAATATACTGGGGAATCTGAGTGAAAATTTAAAACAAGATACATGGTTTAAATTGTGTATCCTCAGCATGGGACAGTTGAGTGTTGTTATCATTTGAGGTATCCCATTTCCTTTCAAAAATTGCAAAGAGTTGGAATCTAAAACACTCAAGTGGATGTTTAAATAAGAAAGGGTTTTATTACAAAGAAGAATGCTATTTCATCTGTCTATTATGGTGCAGGTCTTTCTATTAGAGGTATAAATCAAGTTTTTCTCTCCACTTTCAATTATGATATTATACATGTTCTTATGGAACATCTTTTACACATCTGAAAAAATAATATATTAAATGGATCTGTTTGAGTGCTGTTTGAAACACTAACAACAAAAGTTGGGGGTTTTGCTTTTGAGTAGCTGATTAACCTTCAAAAGTGCTTTAAGCAAGAGCAAAGTTTCAGCGGCTGTTGATCCACAGAAGGTCATACAGCATTGCCTTACTGAAGGAGTTTTTGCAGAGAGCTTCCAGGCCCTCTCTCGTGAGCCTTTCCATGGAAAAGACTGACCTAGAGCACGGTACAGGTTTCAGAGTTTCCCTCTGCATTAAGACGCTTGATAAAGAGGTGCTTAAAGGCAGGACGACAGTACCTTAGCCAGCTCTGGAATCCAAAGCACAGGTGCGAGCGCCTCCCATACTCAGCTTTCTGGGTGTGTGAGGAAACAAATTAAGACAATTCCCCAAGGAGAGTTTCAAGGAGACGACACATCCACCAAGTTCCCAGCTGCCGTAAATCACAAGCTATGAGAGCAGAGGAAAGCGTTTTGTAGGGGGGTGATCGGGGTGCATCAGCAGCTGCACCTCTGAGAAAAGTGTCGCAGTGCTTTCAAGTGCCCGCTGGAGGGGAAAAAAACCAGGAATCTGAAAAGTTATACTACTTATGTACTATACATATACACTGGTAATAACATAGGGTAAACGCACCATGGTTCGTAATTCGCAAATTCATTCTGTAAACAGAGAAAGAGAAAAGAAAAAAAGGTCTTTGCAGGGTTTTTGTTGGTTTTGATGATGTTCTATGCTGGACCTCTCCCCTTTACCTTCATACTTTACTGTCCCTTTCATTTTTGGTTTGTTTGTAGACTCCCTGACCTATAGCTTGCTTCTGGCACTTGCTTAGTGCATCCAGAGACTGGTTTTGATTGTGTTTTTGCTCTACTCTGAGCCATTTCCAAATTGGGAGCTCTTGGAAATTCCTGCTAGTTGGCTATGAAACTCGGGCAGTTTTTTTTTTCTTTTGGCATACTCCGCATTATGACCCTAAAAGCACATCTAGACTGGTGGTCAAGGGTGCAGTGCTGAAGAGAGCTGGCATCAGGGTGGACAGCTTGAAGCAGCTGATCATTTGATTTAGTGATCGGTGAATAGCTCTGTTGAGCTCCAGTGTGATTAACAAAGTGTGGCCATGAAGTGTGTGCCCAAGCAAAGGGTTTGGATGCCACGGATTTTTTTTTTTGCTTCTATGACTTAATTTAGATGTTCCATGTGGCACTTTGAAATAAAGGATTCTGCAGGGCAGCATTATGGAAACTGAGTTTCTCTTGGTCTCTGGCCAGTATTATATAAAGTGATCACTTTTAAGGACATCTATTGTAGCCATTGCCTAGAAAAAGGAGTTGAGGCATAATGGATTGGTTGTGTACACTTTCAACAAAACCTTAAATATTTACACTTTCTAATTTATGATGTGTGCTGTGTTCCTTAAATAAAGACCTATCCTGAATATGATCCATCCAGCTCTTCCAAGAAAACAAAAGAAAGCAGAACACTAAAGCAGACAAAACTGCTCGATTGTATTGCTATTCTGGGTTTAGCCCACTTCCATGCTATTTAAGACACTTTTCCCTTCTGTGATTGCTTCGTGATTGTCTCAAACCACAGCTGGGTAGTAAAACTAATGATATTTTGTAACATTCTCTGCACTTCAGAGTATATGATTAAAATATAATACCTAATGCCCATTAAGTAACCTCAAATTGTCATTGCTAGCTATATTCTGAACTCAAATATAGCAGAACAGAATGAGCAAGGACAATCAGAACTCTGATGTTAAATTCTAAATGCAAGTGGAGTTTTAAAAATAAATGCCTCTGACTACATCAGGTAGTCTACAGCTTTGTTAAAAATCACCATAAGGAGTTCAAGGTTGCTGCTTTATTTTTGTTATTATTTCCTACAAGTGACAGGGACAAAATCCAAACATTCTGAAACATTAGTTCTGCTCCTTTAAATTTAATATTTTTTTATCTAGCCTGCTTCCTCTGTTTTCTCTGTGATTGAAATCTAAGTATTCCATCACTTCACCATTTTAAAAGAACATAAGTTTGTATCTGCCAGGAAGACTTGACATGCTGACAGATGTCTTGTGCCCTGATGATTGATAATTCTTCAAGTTTGGGGCTGCCTGTAACTCCATGTAAATGTGTGAGTATAGTCCATATATAAGCACTGAGCTACAGAGCACACAAAGTTACTGTGCAAATTACTGTCTGAAGGCTCTAAAGAGCAAGTATAACTGTTGCTAAATAGATTTGTTTTCTTAAAGACTCACTTCGCCAAAGAAACCTTTTATTTTCTTCAAAGTATTGTTAGCATAACCACAAAAAATTGTGTTTTCTCTCCAAGATAGTAATGTTTTTAAGTTAAGCCAAACAGAAAAAAAATCAATGAACTTGACAGTTCATTGGCAAAGGCAAGGTCAGAGGGATGCTTCAATGAAGCATCTGTGTTTCCTTCGTTCTCGTTGAAGGAGCTTCTGTCCAGTTATGTTTTGTTTGCTGTGGCATCTGCTTTAAAATTGTGGGCTACACCAAGAGCAAACCATTGCACAGCCCTCACGGACACCTCTGCCTCTTCCCCCTGCAACAGCAAGTCAAACAGGCACTTCTCTCTCCCCGCAGATTCTTAAGTGAAAAAAAATGTGACAGGGCCAAGGAGAAGGATGTGCAGGTCTCTGGCTATGTAAGGCTGTGGGAGCCTTGCTAGCATCGAGGGCAACCTTAAAGTTGTAACTAGGTCACTGGCCACAGCTAAAGCAGGCATCCTGCTGTGCATTCGCTGCCTGTAATTGAAGGCACTCTGTATAAAAGGAACAGAAATCCTGGAATTGATCCACCCAGATGGACATAAGTGATGGGATCCAGACTTGCGCCACAGATCGGCCTCTTCTAGATGCTGCTGCCACAGTGCTCAGGACAAGGATACTTGTGCTTTGTGTGAGGGAAGAACGCTGATTAAAATACTCATAATCACGGTTTAAATTATAATAATTATAATTTTAAAAAGAGATGTTGAATATTTTTCCAGAGCTGTTGTGCTTTCCTCAGGAATTAGAGAAATCCCATTTTTTTAACACTGTGCTTCCTTAAGATTCCATTATGTATACACTATTTTCTTTCTCAAGACTCCGGTGGAAGCAGAGGAGCGGAATATTAAGACGTGTTGTCTAGGTAAATTTTTTTCTTTAAAGCAAAAATGCCGAGGGCACTTCTTGGTGCAAGCAGTGCCGTGCACATGGCAGCGGCTGTGCACGGTCACAGCATCCCTGCGCTCCCTGCTGCCGTGCTGCTGGCAAGAGAACTGTGCGGAGCCAGGGAGGGAGGGAGGGAATCCCCTGTGCTAAACAAAATTAGCCTCACAAGAACTATAAATGGAAAATAAACTTAGGCAGCAAGCCCTCCTGTATCCGGCATGCTGAAGCCCGAGTTCTTAGTGTTTATTTTTATGTAATGTTCACAAGGAGAACTTCAAAATGCCAAGCGGAGTAAGAGTTTTCCTGGGTCTAGCTCTTCAGATCTTTGTTTACTAATAACTTACCGTAATTTTTTTTTTCTAGTCAATGTCTTTACTTTGTTACCTAAAATCACCTTACAGCACTGTCTGTGTTTGGGTGATAAAAGTGCTTTCCCCGTGTTCGGCTTTGCCTTCGCGCATTCCCCTCCATGTGTAAGATTGATACGTGATGGGATTTCCCGAGTAGCCTTATCACCTCCTCAATCTGTAACATAACATTAGACCTGTTTCTTGGAGGGCTTTCTGGTTTCTGCTTTCCTTTCCCACAGCCTAGAGAAAAGCATTTAGTTTTCAGCGAGGATTCCCGTTTCGACATCCCGTTACGTGTGAACTGCGCTATAAATCCTCCCGAGGGCCTGGCCGGGAGCTTTCGCAGCAGGAGCTGCTGCCTCCTTGGCACTTTTCACAGCCCGGCTTCTTCTGTAGGTGCGAAAGCCCTTGAAAAGCTGCCAAGGCCAAGAGGAGTCAGGAGGACTTGGGAGACTGATGGGCAAATGAAAAATTTCAGAGTTGAAATTGTTGCTGGCAAATACTTTGAAAGAGATGTCAAAACTGTAACTGCACAACTTAGGTTAGTGCTGAACTCTGAGAGATCAGAACAAGGAAGATCTGTTTGAAGGAGAACATTATTTTGTGTCTGCTCTGGAGCTCCTACCTCTTACCCTGCATCTGGTCCTAGCCAAGGGCAGGGGCAGAGTGGAGGCCTTGGTAGACCCCGGGTCTGGTTTAGTCGGGCAGTTCGTGTGTTCCTTACGCCTGCGGCTCTCCAGGGAATCCCTCCTGCATGGACTAAGTGCCATATCTAATATTGCTGAGTATCTTCACATCATGGTTAAGGCAAAAAATCACTTACCGTGTAGACATACATATGAGCTTCTGAGCACAAACTGAGAACCTCCCTATGACTTTGCATATAGTTGATTGGAAACCCTACATGAATTCCTTTTGTGTCGTGTTTTCATTCTTTTTTATAGCTGACTTATGTTGCTGTCATTATTTGTTTATATGGTGCCAGCATGGGAGTGCTGGGCACTTCATTACTTGTTCGTATGTAAAGCAATAACTTGTAATTACTTTTGAGAGAGCCTTTAGGAAATAAGAAAATGACGCACATTCGTATGTCCTGTTTTAGGAATAAGTTGGAGGCATCATACCCTCCTGCCCTGTTGGACCAGATGTATCTGGTATGCAAAATGTACATACCACATGTGGACTAACTATGAGACAAAATTAAAATTTTAATCAAAGTCTCCATGCTTTTACAAAGAATTAAGGAGCAGATTGTTAGGCGTGTAAGTAGGTCACACATTGTGTTGAGCGATTGTGCTTTGTCCTTAGCCATCTGGATTCATGAATCAACGTCAGCTGGATGCTGATATATATATAACTCTGGAAAGGTGACCTTGGTAACGGCGTTGGTCCACTGAGCAGAGTCTACAGGAGGGTCACCTGCATCTGCAAGTGCATTTTAAGGGAAAATCCAAAAGTTTAGGGTTTTTTTATTCTGGGAAATCTGTATGGACACAGCTGCCAGTTAGGTAATCTGATGGATTTCAGTGAGAGCTAGATTTAGTTACAAATCAGGGATTTTTAAATCTCGGTGTATAATCTAAATTTCAATAACTAAGGATTCCCTGAGATTCAGGGTCGCTGAATAATGAGGCTGAAGACATCAAATGCAATGAAAATGCTCCGTTATGGTTGATAGCTGTTAAAAAAAGAGAAATTCTGGATATTATCCAAGGTTGTGTTTTTGAGGAAACTTAGACCTCGAAGCACTCACCTTTAAAAGCCTCTGAAGCCTCACCGAGCAAACAGAGAATACTTGTAAGTAAATTGAAATGCCAATGTCAAGTGTGGCCACAAGTTTTAAATCTGTGGGTCTAAAATGTGAAATGAAGAGAAAATTCCAAAAGAAAAACAATGTGTAATAAAATCTCCCTGCGTTGCTTCCAACTCAAACACGACAGCATTGTTCGTGTACTTAAAGACTTGCCGAGCGCGTAGTTAACTCGCGATTTCACAGCCTTACGTACTTGAGGTGTCGGTGCTCCAAGTCTTTGGCTGAAGCGTCTTGCGGAACGACATGTCTGCATGACAGATTTAGAATCCCGCTCTGATGATTCCCAGCCCTGCTTGGAAACCACTAATCCTGCGGAGTTTTGTGGTCTGCTCAAGTTTTCCTAGCCGACTGCACCAGCCGTGAAGTCAGAGTTTCCCTCGTATGGAAAACAAAAGGGCGGAGTGGCAGTTTTATGGGCTCCAGGTTCCATGTTGTCTGCAGAACGGGTCTAGCAAAGCACTTCCCTCTCCCGTTGTCCCGGCCCGAGGAAACATTTTCACTCTAAAACGTTATCACATGCGGAGGCCACCAGGTCCCCTCGTCCCGCCTTCCCCCAGGGCTGATTGAGAACCCGTGTTCACATGCTAGCACAACCCAACTGTCTTCAGGATTTGTATTTATTTTGTTTCTTCAGTTATAGCTAGGCCTTATCAGACCTTCCAGCTTTTCCTTTTAATTATTTCTAAAAGCATTTTATGGGAACATAGAAATTACCCTTTACGCAGGAAATGTATTGAGCCACGTATGTTTATTCCTATTTCTCTCTTATGATGCTAAATACAGAAATAGCCTTAATACTAAATTAGCTAAATATTATGAGCAGAATACTAAAGGAGTGAAAACTGCTGCTTAAAAATTGTGTGAAGCTGTTATGAGATGGTTAGGATGCAATTTGGAGTTAGGCATATGTTTACACATATGGCAGATGATAAAAGTCGCACCACTTCCAGTAGACTTTTATCTGCACGTGTCTGAGGATTAGGATTTGGCCTGTGGAATGCAGCCTCCAATTACAAAAGGAAAAACATCAAATGTTGAAATATAAAGTGTAATTCCGTGCCTTAAGGGCATTATAGTCCCCTGGAAGTCACCTTTTCAACGTAAGGGCTGAAGTCTGTGTTAGCACTGCCGATCTTGAGGTTCACTCATACAGAGTGCTGATGCTTCTCAGAGAAAGTTTGCAATAACTCAGCACATCCTACACATCCACAGGAACTGCATCCACAAAGAGCCTGGTTACTCGCTTGCAATAAATGCGCTAGGGAAATAAGAATTTTACTGCTTTAAGTAGCTTGCAAGCATCTTTTTGTGCTTACTTAGAATGAAACATTTCTCTGGCACTTGTGAACTATTCAGTTAGATGAATCTGTTTCTAATTGATCACCAAGTCAGACGCAATGCAACGAGATTTCTATGTTCTTACTCATGAGTCTAGTTTCATTTCAAAAATACAACTTTGAGGACTCATAATAATTTAATTAAGGATTTCTTTGGACTTGAAGTCATGGCTGCTCCTGAAGTTGTGGGTTTTGACACTGATTTCAAACGATACCTTCCTGAATGACAGACGTGGAAATTAGTGCTGCAGCAGCAGGCACTGGGATCCTAGTGGATTCTAGCACAAGTGCACGAAGTTGGATCAACGCAGAGACTCTTGTTAGAGATTCACATTGCAAACAGAACTGAAAACTCATTAAAGCCAATAGGTTTAAGTGTATGTATTGTAAGAGCATGTAAGCACTTACTTCTAGCACTAATAGAATCCAGAGGGAACAGTAAGTCCCTAACAGCGTAGATTTTGGGAGCAAACAAAATAGTCCTGCAAAGGGGAGCCGGCATTCAGAATGCCAAAAACCATTCTGCAGCCCGTGGAGATCATTTCTGATAGCACTTGCCTAGCTCTCCTCTAGCCCGTTTCCCAAAAGCTATGGCTTTTGCGGTTTTAAATAATAAAACTTTACAATTCAATTGAGTCTAACTTTTACTTTTAATTAAGGAAGTTAATTGGAAAATGTCCTTACAAATTAGGTTTCTTCCCTGACATACTTTAAATAAATAAGTTATGCTGGAAAACACGGTAGAGATAAATGAAGTATTTTCGAGCTCTCAAAGAACAAAACCAGCATAGTCCTCTACGCTTAAGTTTGTTACATTATCTGGATATCAACAAATTGATATCTAGACGGGGATGGCTGAGTGAGACAGGCAACCGCCGCCGCTCTTCCCTAGCTGCAGCGCTGCCCTTTAATGCAAACTCCGGTTGCAGATTATATAAATGCGCTCAATTAATTTAAACTACATAGCTAGCAAGCTGATACAGGGCTTGTCCAGCCATGCCTGCGAGGAGGGCACAGTGTCCACGCGATGGAAGGGGATATTGGGGATGCTGTCTGCTTTAGATGCACCAAGTAAGCTACCCAGGAATGTGCATCGAAGCCCTCATGCTGAAAAAATAATCCGGAGATTTTTAAGTAATTTTAAAACACAACAAGCTGACTTTAGCCTCTTTCTATTTTTGCAGAAATAATAAGACCCCATGCCCCCGAGAAATTATAGCGTTAATGAATTTTCAGTAGCTCAGTGCAGAACGGAACCCTTAAGATGCTTTATTCTGCATGGGGCTCTCACAAAAAGATGCTTTCTGAACATACTCTTAAACCACATGAACTAATATTTGTGCATGAATTAAGAATTTGTATTGTGAAAGATGACTACAGATACTTCTTTTTAAACCTAGCGAATGTCCGTTCACTGTGATTGTGATTATTACATTAATTATATACTTATCATTCATACTTATCATTTATTTTGCTACCACAATTGGTAGTTTTGGTTTGGATCTTCTTATGGTTGTTCCTGAGTGGTGCTGCTCTGAGAAAAGCATCTCCGGGGCTTTTGGGAACGAGGAATCTTCCAGGCTGACAGCTGTTAATCTCATCTTTCACAGCGCTAACCAGCTAAAGTATAAATTCTGAAATGACCCAGATATATGGTGCTCAGACAACTGGCTTATCTGGGTTCATTATAAAAAATAATGAAATATAAGCTTTAGAGGAGACTCTAGAAGTGATGTGTGCATTGTCTCTTGTGTTTTTCTGCTGGCAAATTGGGTAAGAAACACCAAAATATTCAAGACTTGGTGCAAATGAAGATACAACATTTGCTCGCACCTGATTTGAGAAAGCTCTGAAGAAATGCTCAGAAATCTGCAAGGTTGTTGCCTAGAGGAGATTGACATTTGTATATCATTCTTTCAGAATGATATACATATCATAAATATATACACATATGATGACTTACAGAAATGATTGGGTGGACACCTCCGTAACTCAGTATCACTCTACTAATCTGTTTTCCTCAACTGTTTCCAAGCTTTTTTACTTTCTTGACTTAACAGTGCTCAAAAAAATTAAAGAGTTGGCCTCTATCTACACAATACAATCCATTGAAAATGGTTTTGTATAAACCTGACATCAAAGGTGTGGGTGGATATGGTCAAACCCAGATACCACCTGCAGATATCCCCTTGGCACAGAGGTAGGGTATTATTCTCTTTGGGTCCGGAAAGGGCTGGAATTGAGACAGCAAGGCAGGGCGGTGTGAGAAAGTTTGCCAGGAAAGATCTCCAGTGTCCTGTACTCTCGGTTCCTCAGACTGCAGATAGAAATCACACTTGAGCCATTCTGTTCCGTGATGCTGAGAAGATAAATTTCAGAAATTGCATCCTATTTTTCCCTCTTAGCCCCACTTTGGCCATTTTGTCATTGCTTAGACTAGTTGCTTTTGCGAACCACAGAGTTCAGTAAGGGTAGAATTACAGTCCACCAGCTGAGTCAATAATATGCTGGGTTTGTAGCTAATTCTTCACATTTATATGCTGCTGGAAACAGGAAATCCATGATTTTAATTAACTGTAAATAGGAAATAGTCTGCTGTGAATTGATCTTAAACAGGTACTGCTGTACTAAATTAGTTCAAAATAAGCAGGATTTTCCATCCAGTAAATTGATATTAAGGCATCTTGAGTTTATCAGCAGCAGCTATTTATCTGTTTGAAACTAACTTTGGTTTCAGAAAAGAGTGAAATGAAAATCTGTTCATAGACCCAAGCTAATGAGCTTAATATACAGTCGTGAGCAAAGGGAGAGAAGGGACTTCACCCATGCAGTCATCTGAAGAACATGGTTGTTACATGTTACCAAATTAAAGGAACTAATAATGATTTATTGAAAAACAAGATTTCTGTTTGTTTATTTCACCACCATTTAATGCTTAATGAAATTTTAGGGGACTTGACATTTTCTTTAACTGGTATTTGACTAAAAGATCCTTTTATCTAACACTTCATTAGGAAGAGGATTTAGATATTAAGCATTCTTGTGAAACAAATCCTTTACTACAGGGAAGGCTGAGCAATCTGGTGTATTTAATGCAAACCAGGATCCAAAATTGCCTAAGCTGTTGTGCTAGCTCTTGCTTTCAGTTTTTAATAGTATTAAATTTGACCAATAAATTGTATTTCCTACCATTTTGCAGATGGGAGAATTGAGGTCATAGGAGTGAAATGATTTATGGAAAGGCACAAAGGAAATCAGTTAGGTAGACGAGAATGCTAAACTTCTGTTTATTATTTGAGGCATTGGATCAATGAGATGTCCTTTTGGCCGAATCTCGTGTCAGTTGCACTGGTTCATAACCATTTCAGTGTTATTACTGGTATCACCAGTAGAGAGGAATTTTGGGTTAGGGGGAGAATCTTTTTTAGTTTGCAATTTTCCAAATTTCAGGTATAATTTACAGTACAAGAGTGCCTGTCTCCCCATTGAGATCAGAGGACTTGATTCTTTACATCCCCTGGAGATAAGATACGTATGAGCCACTGAGAGAAGGAAGAGCTGTTCAGAAACAGCTCCCTTTTTTGTTCTTTTTTCTCTTTTCTTCTCTCATATGTTGCTAGCTGGGAAAGCCAAACACAGAATTTGCTGTTTTCTTCCACTGTGCTTGTGGATAAACTGAGACAAAGCTGAATATAAAATAAGTTGCAGTTGTAAAAGGACCAGAATATGCTTGCTCTGAAGGCCCTCGCCTTCAGAGGGTGGATCTTGGAAAATAAAAACTGTTCAAAGATGGCTATGGAAGGAGATAAGACCCCGATGCTGCCTGTGCCTGTGCCTTGTGCTGGACCCCAGTTCTCCTTTGCTGCAGGAGGGCCCTAGCAAGCACTCAGGTTTCCTACGGCAAGAAGGGCAGTGCCGTCCAGGTCAGTAAACTTGGGGATTTAAAGCCAGCTTGTGGCTGCTCCCACATGTCAGAGCACAGAGGCATCAGAGAAGGGCAAAGGAGCAGGAGGTGACGGGCTCCAGGGAACGGCCTTCTGAGAACCCGCCTCAGTGCAGAGAAAAATACATTGTCCGATGGCAAAAAGGAGATAAGATGGGAGAGAAATGGAGATTTTAGAGAAGCTGAGCCTATTTTACTGGCCAGTATTAAAAAAAAAAAAAATTAAATTATGCAGTGATGAAAATAAGGGGAGAATTCCCTCTCCCAGATTATGGAGAAGGATGTCTTTGGCTCACCCAGGAACCTCAGTAGTTTAAGTAATGAGAAAATGATCCATACGAGATCCATACCACAGTGTAAAGCAGTCAAACAATGTGGTACATTTGCTAAATGGAGGGAATGAGTAAACTTCCCTGAAAACCTTTTGGGCTTCACTCCCTCTAACCTGTTTACCATCAGGACACAGGGAAGCTTGAGCCATCTCTAGAATAGTGTTGCAGCCTGCAGGCTCTTGAAGAATAACTTAACTGAATTAGCTGATGCTTAACCAGCCATCAGACAAGTAGTTCTATTTTAAAGTACTATATACCTTACTTTAAAATTATATATTGTTCAGGCAGAAAACCTAGCTGTTTTTAAGATGGAGTTTGGCTGATCTCTCTTGGTTTTATGGTTCACATTAGAGGCAGGGGATCCTTCCTGCTCCTTGTGTACATATTCATCTTCGTATACTTGAGTTAGAGGGTGAGAGAGAACACAGCATTGCTTAGCAAGAAATACTGAGATACCTAATTATATTAAAGGACTAAGTGTTTAATTTAGATAGACTGTAAGTCTGTAAGAGAGGAAAAGTGTCCTCAACAATCCACGCTCATGTATAAAGACTCTCCAGTCTTCCTACTCTCCTTCTACGGAATAACAGATTTTGTAAATGGTGATGGTTTTCAGTGTAGAAGTCATGGTACGCACACCATAAGTACAGTTTTCTGGTAATGAGAGCTGTGTATAGCAACCGAAAAGGCTAGAAGCATTTGGTGCTTTTGCTCAGTAAAAGCACTTGGTGGCCGTGTCACCATAGCCAGTGAAAGAACTTTTGACTTCAGCTCGTTTAGTGCCTCCTGAATAGCTGTAACAACAGCAACAAAAAATCTCAGTAAAAAATATAATATATGGTTCAATTTCTATCCTTTGCTTATCCCACTCCCAATGAGAATCAGTCTCTAAGTCTCCATTTCCCTTTAATTGGCAGGGTTGGGTCTCCCTTTTCATAACCCAAAAAGAATCCCTCATCAAACTATTGTGCTGGACTAGCTATAGTAATGCCAACTTCCTTAGCATTCTTTCAGTTTTTTTAAGTAATTTTGACTTTTGCTGATAAGTAGCTGATACACAGGCGTTGCCTGATTCCCTTTCAGACTATGGTAATACGCCAAATACGTCTGTGGAGTGAGCAGGGAACTTTAATTTACTCTAACTGATACCAGTAGCGTAAGTCAGATTGACTTCAGTGGAGCAAGACCATGTCCTAAATGAGTAAGACTTTGAGACTTTCATTTAAAAGTGTCCACTGAGACATTCACGGAGTCTTCCTGATCTCATTACCACAATACATTAACTGTTCGTGCTTAACCAGAGGAACAAGAGCCCTGTAGGAAAGCCACACTGCTGTGTAAAAACGCTGCATTGGATTTTACATATCTGACTTTCATTTATTACACTGAGGGAAATGCACTTCTGAGAAATAAATGACATCTCCTTGAGCTTTGTGTAGTTTGCAAGCTAATAAAATGGTCTTCTGCAGGCGCGAGAAGTGACACAGGGTTTTGTACATGCAGAATTTCAGTTTTGCCTGGATCTTGAACTGAGATTTGTGGGGGTTTTTAATGAAAAAAAATATACAGACTTCATCTTTTGCCCTTTATGGAATTGTTAGAATATAGTAATTTATTTTTTTAATGGTATAATCATCAGGAAGCAGGAGTGGAAATCTACTTTTCAGGAAGAGAAATCAGAGAGGTTATTATTAAGACTGTTCCTGCTGCGGTTGGATTGTGCATGTAAAACCTAAATGTGAAATTGCATAGAGATTGATTTCACTTATACTATTGTTGAACCAGTGATTTCTATTGACATGCAATATGATTAATTGATGATGATATCTTTTCATGGCGTGAGATCAGAGTTTCACAGTTCTCTCTTAGTGTAAGGCTACAGATTGCTACTCCAAGTGTTCTGTGCTGTTTCTGTGTTACCGCAAGCTAGGTCTTGTCCTCAGTGTCTGTCTGTACAGCTTTGCTGTAGATTACATCCATGGGAAAGCATGCCCACTATCCTCTCTTCCCTTATCCTCCTTTCTCTTTATTTTTTGTTTCGCAATTCAAGCTTTTGTTTTGCAAATTCATTCTTCCGATGTCTGCATAAAGGATTCAAAACACATCTGTTTGAGGATGACATCTACATCACATCTGCAAACACATTTTAAAGGAATCGTGATTTAATAATAATTTAGACCAGAGCTTTCATAAAGCCCAAGACAACTTTGCTTGGACTAACAAACATGGAGGGACTAACAAGTGGATGCTAACAAACAGTATCTGCTCCTTTCCAGATGGTACATTATTTTTTCCCCAATTTAGTGGCTAGTGAGCAGCGCTTGCATCTTAATCAGCCGGCACAGTTCGGGCAGAAGCGTGTTCCTCAGGTTCCCAGCCAAAGAACATTGATAGACGCATTACAATACAGACATGGGAGCAGCAACTAGGCTTGGATTTTCTTTTCTTTCCCTAAAAATCTGAAGTTACTTGTGTTGCACCGTTGACTTAAAACCTTTCCATTTGCATGCAAGGGCCTTTAAAAATCATTGCTTCTTTCTTTAGTGGTTTTGTGTTGCTGTGGTCTATGAAAATAATGTAAGTGTAAGCCAGAGGCAGAGCCAATAGCAACACATCTAAGTTGCCAGCTGAATAACTGGGAAAAGGGTGACTTTTATTAGAACTAGAAGGAGTGCTATGACAGCCCCTATGGGTAAGCAGTATTGTCTTTTTATTTCCCCTAATATAATACATTTTTCTTCATCATGTTTTAAAATGTTCATAAAAGGTAATTGTCAAGAAGAATGCATTCACTATAACAGCATTTGATTTGGGGTTTAAGCACAATTTATTGCAGTGCAATGACCAGATTCTGACTGCATTTCTACAGACTTGCAAGAATCTAAATCTAAACTGGGTTAGGCAGAATTTCTTTATAGTCATGTCACAATAAATGAAAAGACGACACAATTCCTAATGACAGCTTAGAAACCAGAAATATAAAATGCACGGGTTTTTTTGTGACCCTTTGTACAAGTGAGGGCACATTCAGGATTATCAGATAAAACAGATTATGTTCAATTTAGTAATCTAAAATCTTAAAACTTGCCATGAGTTATTTCTGGGCTTTCTGTTTTAGAAGATGTCTCCAGAAAATTTCTGGGAAAGCAGCCTTAGATGTTGCCTGTGAATAGCAGATCATGTTTTAACAGTTCCCCATCATTAGTATTCTTCCACCATCTAGTTCCCACATGCGTCTTCTCTCTAGGATATGGTCCCAGCATTAACAAATGAAATCATCATTTGGCTGCTTAGCTGTGATTTGGAAAAAGCACACAGTGTCTGCGGAGCATTATCTGCCCATCAGAGTTTTCACAAAAAGCTGCTTCACACGACATCTGTACGTAGAGAAAGATAATTCTCACACTAGAAGCAGGAGGTTGCTGGGGGAATTGAAACCAGCATTATGCAATTGCAACCAATGCAATCCCGATCATCAGAATGAGAAACAGCTTCAAATTCAATGTTTGTTTTAATGCACGTCTTTCAGCCTGGCTTTCTCCTGCTTACGCTGCAAGTCAATGCTGGAGCTTCATAACTAATGAGCAGTGTGTGGTAAATATGTCTGTGTAATACACGTCTGCTACACTAATGTCATTTGGATGGAGAGAATCCTAGTGGTGCAAGTGCACGGACTGTATTATTAAAAAGGGTATAAGCTATCTAGGATTGGAATGATGTGTACCTTCCTTACAACAAAAGAGTTGTAATCTTGTAATTGTGGAATTTTGTGGAATTCATGCTATCCAGATATCTCTGTTACATTTAGTGGACTGTGTTTTGAATACTTGTTAAATAATCAAAGGGAAAATCCTCAGCTCGGTTAAGTAGAGTTGTTTTGCTATCGTTATGGATGTTGCTTTCTTGAAATGGTTACTTCTTTTGATCCTGATGTTTGCCCCGCAGGTAGGTGAAATCTGCACATTTGCAAACGTGTGCCCACTTTGCACGCCAAAATCCTGGTGTGGGAGCACTGACGATACAGACCTGCAGGCACCTGCATGCAAAGGAGATGCACATTTTCACAAATATGAATGTTTCCTTAGCAGAGAGGCTGGCTAAAAATGGTGTCATAAGGGAAAAAAAACCCAAGTGTTAGACAAAATAAGGCAGTGAGCAAGAGGAGGCCTATTAGCGTTCTCCAAGATTGGTTTTAGGGGAATTTCTAGTCAAATCCTAACCTGGCTTTAGTAGCTACAAGCCTCATTGATGTAACTATGCCAACATGCACAATAACCAAATGTTTGTGTGCTGCAAAAATACATGGAATCTTGCTCCATAAATGACCTGTACAAGTAGAGCACTTTACCTGATCGGTCTATTGGTGGGAACACAAAAAATAATGAATTATACAGAGCAAAGGGACAGAAAAATGAAGTGCATCAGGAGAAGTGACAAGGAAGTGTGCAAAAAAAAAGCAGTTTTATTTTTTCACTTTACGTTTCACCTTCTTTCTGCTATATTTTTTTCTGCTACAGACTGTCACCTTCTGCTTCCTCAGCTAATATTTTAGATTCATTTTGCATGTCCAAATGGTGCAAGCTACCACTGTCACTGGCACCCATTTCCTGACTGTCTGGTACCCAACATGTATCTTACAACACCATTTGTGTCAGTGTTAATGCAGTAGTTTTACAGCCCACTGCTACCAAGGTGAGGAGGAGTTCAAGGAGAAAAATGATAAAATGGTTTCATTAATTCACAGCAACACAGAAGATGGCCTAAGTTCCCTTGCATCGAAGTTCAACCAAATCCAGCCACTTTTTATTAGCTAAGTTACCATTTTTTGCCTGCCATTGTGATTCAATTATAAGACATTTATGAACCTGTATGAATGTAAAATGAGGACACTCATTAAAATGAGGACATGCTCAAATATATCATTCTGCTTCTTTACCATTACCAAGGAAGTGAGGCAATAATTATATTCAACTTACAAAAAAAGCTTTGAGAGGAAGTGTTTTCTGGGAAAATTAAAAAGCGTTGCTTCAGTTATTAAGCTACTTTAACTTAAAACATTGAACCAGAAGACATTATTTGTGCTACTGTTTTGTTTCTTTTTAAAGGTTTCAGCTTTCAGATTCATTTATAGCCAACCTGACAGCCAAGAGCTAAGATGAAGCACAAATGACCTTAATGAACTTGCATGCAATTATTGCAGGGCTGAGCCTGACCTAATACCACTATATTACATCAGCTACCATTATAAGTCTAGCTCTTGGTCACTGTAAATACAATAGTATATTTGGTACTCACCACCTTGAGTATATGGTGGAGTGTAAAGTACATGATGTAGAAGTATCAAGAGTCTAGTGGCATCAGCTCTTTCATAAAACAGTGATTATTTAACTTGTCCAAGCAGAACCAAGCCCAGCAATATACTCAGGCAGTTACTTACTCATATGAAGCAGTAAATCTCTCAGTACAGAAATAACATTTGATTTTAGACTAAGACAAGACAGCACAATAATTTAGCACAACAGAGAATGAGAAGTGCTGCAACTACTTGAAAATGTCATGGCAATTTCAATTGAATGCTACACTTAGGAAGAACCAAAAAGTCACCCTTCTTTACAGCTAGCTCTATAATTTTATAGCCATTTTCTAGAAAAGCTAAAAACCTAAGATCCTCTAGGTTGCTGCTGGAGGATCGCCAGCATTAAAACTCTTTAATAAAGAGAGTTTAACTTAGGATGAGGGTCGGCCCTGGCTGGCGCAGCACTGCAGGGTCTCCAGGGCTGACAGGACACCACGAAACTCCTGCCGCTCTCTCAGACCGTCAAGCAGAAGTTTCAGCTCCAGGAGGAAGCCTGACGCAAAGGGAATCAGCCTTCCCGTGAGGCAGCAGCACCGCTTTTGTAAGCCCCGGTGTTGGCCTTGGAAGTTTCCTCTCCGTCTGCATTGACTCAATGCAACTAGCCCTGAGACGGGTCATTACAGACAGACTTCACGGGGCACGGCTTGTGCTCCTCTCCCTTCACAGACATGCTTCCCGCCCCTCTCGGGGGAAAAAAAGATAAATAAATGCCACTTCTTGTGTTGTTCCTGAGCTCCAGCTTCAGCTAAATGCAAATCTCTCACATATCACAGTTGAAATATTGTCCTCTCTTAATCTGGAGTGACGGGTTGTAATAAATAGACTGGTTTCTCTGCCTAACATGTTCCTGCCAAGCAGCCAAAAATTAATGAGCCAGCACGCAAAAGCATGAAGTGATCTTTTGTTTTTTATTAAGTGCATAGATTAAAGAGATGTTATGTTACTGTAATGCACAGAATTATGTCATTTCAGCTTAGAGTAACTGTTAATCACCTCAAATTGAAATGATCCTTGGTTTTGTTTTAAAGAGCATAGAAGAACAAGAAGTAGAGGAAAAACAGAAGTAGAAATGGAATATGTGACTATAGTGAAAGTGAGTGAAACGTTCCCCTTTTTATCTAGTAATGCTAATGTTGTTTTCATTTTACATGTCAAAACTCGAGTCAGGAGTGTCCACAACTGCCTGCTGGTTCTTCCGAAAGCTTTGGGCGTTTATAGCCTTGGTGATTATCTGCTAGCTGCATAACATATGCTGCCACTGGCCATTACATTCTTTTTATCCCGGGAAAGCAATCTGTGGCTTCTTCAGACCATTCCCCACCCCATCGTCTGCCTGTTTTATTTATCGCTGCTTTTGCCCCACCTCAGTGCAGCAGTCAGGAGCTGTCCGGAGCGGCGTGGTTATCACCCAAGTTTTCTTTCCACAGCCCTTTGGGTCATCAGAATATTCTCTAATCTCTGCTCACAGTAGCTGCAGTACCCTCAGATCAGAAACCAGGCACCGTTAAACATGTATCTGGAAAGGTAAAAAAGATCTGGGGATGGAAGGGAGTGGGTGAGAAGGGGAAGACGTGTGGAAGAAAGAAGTGGTGGGAGTGCTAGGAGGTAGAGGAAAGGTGTAGGTGTAGGGATGCTGGGGCAAGCTAGGTGAAAAGCAGCTAAATTAACAACTTGTCCTCTGTGGCACCAGTATATGGGATAAGGAGAGAAAGGATAAAATCCAGGACATCAGCACAGGAAGATAAAAAATGGGATTAGTAAAGCCTAGAGGGGAAGATTTGGGGGGAAAAGTGAGTTTTGGGGGAAAGAAGAAGGGAACAGAAGACAATCGGGGGAAGACAGTGTAGCCTGGAAGAAAGATGAAAGTAGAGTAAAAGATATATATTTTTTATTTTGATTGCTTTATGAGAAGGCTAATGATTCCAACATGCTAATAGAATGAATTAGTATTTCAGGGATATCTCTGCTATCAGGAGACAAATATTTAAAGTGGGCTTCCTGAAGCCTCCTGCAAATATGGTTGTGTCAGGATGCCTTGCACTCCACGGGCAAGCGAGTGGGAATAAACCACACATTTTTGTCAGTGAACCAGTGATTCCCGTTTCCTCTGTGTTTTAATCCTTCTTCTGTCCGCTTTGATGCGCTTTGCTTCTCTTTGATGAGGGAACCACCACGGCTTCTCGGTGAGGACTGTGTTTGGGAACAACGGCTGCCTTCCTGCTGCAGTTACCTGGCTGTGGAGGACTGGGGTTACTTGCCACACTGCCATCTACGAGCGGCATTCGATTTTGGTGTCTGCTGGCCCGCCCAGCACACGGTGCAGGGGTGAAGGAAGCAGCCTTCCCCAGCGGCCTGCAGCTCCTCATCCCTAGGGAACATCCTCGTCTGGCTTCTCAGCATCCGTCTCGGCCTGCCAGGGGGTGAAACAGGTTGTGTTGGCACCCTGGGCACTCGTGCGACACAGGGACAGTTCTGTAACTCGCAGCCGTGGGCTCTGGTGGTGGAACTGCTCCTGCTCTGGGGCGTGCGAGGTCAGTACCAGTGTTAGCAGCGCGGCACCGTCGGCACGGCCCAAGGAACCTGCTTACGCCATCTCTGCTCTGCTGTTGGTGGCATCGTTGCGTTGACTACACGTCGCTTACCACGTGTAGCTCTTTGGACTTGTGTTGGTAAGAAAGAAGGAAGCAGCCGTGTGGGTTTGCTCGGTACCTTGCACAACTCGTGGGTCCCTGATTTCATGACAAGCTCCATTTTCCTCTTGGATACAGGCAGGGCAGCTCAGAATGTGGCTTGGTGCGATGCCATTCACCACTGTGTGGCATGCGGGCATGACAGTGCACGTGGTGGCTCACAGTGTGGCATGGTTATTTCCATAAAATAATGGGTGCCAGTGCTGGAATAAAATATAACGTGCATGTAGCATGTAGGACAGATTGCTCAGCAAACAGCTTCTGAGCTTGAGTACTTCTAGAAACTTTAAAGCCGGAATAAATTATCTCCTGTGGTCCTTCTTGCAATTAAATATTTATATTAGCAGCTTTCGAAGCAGCTGTTAGGATCAGAGTTTGGTTCTGCAGAGTGTTACATAGACCTTAAGGAAGATGTGGCCTATGCGGCAGGCATAGTGTAATATTCCTTCAGTGTAATATTCCTGCTCTTAAAAGGCTCCTTTTGGCTGAAAATTCTGCAGGTTCAGTTTTCAGAGCAGAGTTCAGGTTTCAGCAATCATTACTGATAGGACTGATGGTCTGGTGGCAATTAAGCCCTCCTTATTCCTTTAATAACATACCTTGGATACTGCGGGATTTGAGGCAGACTGGATGTTACAGTCTGTAATGCTGAGCAGCATCGAAATTACAGAAGCTCCCGAGGATGATAACTTGCTGCCAGTCTTTTTCTCAACCTACGAGGTTGAGAATTATAATTCTCATTCATTGTAATTCTGAGCAGAATCTTGTGCTTTCCGTAGCATAATGAAATAAATTCTGCAGTGACTTCTAAATTCCATGTCAGGGATAATTTCTCCTCTTGATCTGGAAGACCCTTCATTCTCATTTATATTCAGGCAGACAGGCACTAATGTGGCTCTTGCGTGGAAAATACTAATTGATTGAAAATTAATTCATTTTTTTAATTATTACTTGGCTTTTTACTCTTAAGTGATTTTTTTTTCCTTTTCCTTTTGTTTTAAGAATGGAATCTGTTTCCAGCTGTCTAATGGCTGCTATTCCCGCAGGAATGAATTTAGTTCAGTACATAAACCATGTTCGAGGGTTTGATGTAGGCGAAGGTCTTCTCTGTTGGCAGCTGCAGAGACTAATGCAGTGTAATGCAGTGTGAAAAAAGCAATAAGCTTGCTCACAGGCTTTCCAAGTTCCATACTGTTGCCAGCAGAGCAGAGATACACGTTGTAAATATGAATTTTGCCTGCTAAGAACTTGCGCTCAGTCTGTGCCCTGCTGTATTCCTTTTGCAGAAGTTTTCCGGGTAGTCCTGCTTGGGTGAGTAAGCCTCCCTGCCTCCTCTTCCTGCTGTGATGATAGTCTCTCGTAGGCACCAACCATGAGAGCATCCCTGTTATTTCCCGGTTTTACCATTACTCAGAGACATGACACAAGTGTTTCTCCTCCTACAAGCCTGAGATGAGCATGGACATAAATATCACTGATAAATATCTCACCATGGGCCCCTTGATCCTCCTGTCCTCCCTGAACAGACCATGTCATGTACAAATATCACTAATGACATTTTTTTTCTGGAAAATCCCTGTTTCTACCAGCTAGATCATTATTTTGCTTTATTTAAAATGTTTCAGACACCCTTTTCATATTGCTCCCTTTCTTCTTCCTCCATTTTTTTTGTGAGCTTACAAACATAGTCACGCTATAAGTGGGTTAATTCGGTGTCCATCCTCTCTTCCCAACCACAGCTATTTGATGAATGTTAGAAGGAACATTTTCTTTTTCTTTTTTAAACAAACATGCATATAATAGAGAACATATCTGGATATATGGAGAACATCTTTGAATATGTGGCATATCTGTTGTAACAGAGAGTCAATATATGAATCCAGTGCAGGATTATGTACGTATTAGAAAATCTCACAGTGGCTAGGCTCAGTGTTAAAGAGAAGAGTTTAAGTTTAGGACTGACAAAGCAGGAAGGTGGATCAGCTCTAGCTCTGGTGGTCTAGTACGCAGAGAGGACTGCACGCTAAGAGGGCCGGCTCAGTTTGACTTTAACAAAGTCCCAGCGTGAGACCTGCTTTCAGCGTCTCTCCATCAGGTGAGTTTGGCAGCACAGAGTATTTCAGCACGGCTGCAGCTTGTTGTTAATTCCTGGACAGGAAGGCGCTCCCAGGACCTGTGAATTTGCTGCCTGCTCTCCTTGGCCCGGCTAGAGCCGTGGCAGTGACAGTGACAGAGATGAGCACTGAAAGGGGTGACTTCTGATGTGTAGGCCAGGCTTCTGCACAACCGGCCTCTGCTTTCTCTTCTGAACATCGGGATCTTCATAGTTGAGTATTCTTGGAGTTATGCATGTTGCTCACCTTCCTTTACTTCGCCACTGATGTTCTTTATCATCTAAGAACAGTTTTAGGGTAGGATCAGAAAACGAGTGCACTGCAAATGCAACACTTCAAATTAGCGTGGCTTCGGTAGTCTGTATTACCGCGTGTCAAGCAGAGAATAGTAAACTGAGCAGGTGTTCTCTTGTGAATTCAGTGCCCCCGTTCTCTTTCCTGCTTTAACCGAAGGGCTGAAGAAACCTTTCTTGTTAGCCAAGACTGCTTGGTGCTTCGGCTTAATTTTCATTGCAGAACGTTAAATACAGATTGTGTCTACAGTGCTGCAATTAGTGGATAGCCTAAAGACTTACTATTTCAACCTAATTGATCTGTGAGGAAGTTTAAATAACATAAGGGCTAGAATTTTTTAGGTGTAACTTCTGTAACTAATTCAGAATAGTCTTATTACTGTTACACAGAGTTGCAATTGACATTATTCATTCATCTCTACTAAATCTAATGGTTTGTGTTTCTACAGTTCTAAAAACATTCACATGAAGTGGGTAAAAGGTGGCATTTTGTATGTCATTGTTCTAGAATTTTTTTCTGCAAGTTAATCTCACTCATTTCTGATATTTTCTTGCTATCATTTGAAATGCTCCCAAAGTCCAAGATTAGTCTCTGATATCCTTAATAAAAACATATTTTAAGTAGAACTTCAAACCAAGCAGGCAATGTTTTTAATGTATTCTGTTGCTTCCAGAAGTAGCTTGATCACAAGAGGCCTGTATTCTGTAGAGCTCATTAAACTTATTTTCAACTAGATTGTGATCAGAATTGGCATCACAGAGCACGCTGTAAAGTTGTAAGACCGCTCAAGGACTTTTTAATGCATTTGGAAGATGTCAAGTACTGTAGTAAAACAGTGATAGGGCATTAAAAATTGCTTTTTATGAAAAGAAGTTGGGCTCTACTTGCAATTTTTTTTCTAAAATAACATTTTGCACAGAAGAAAAGTCTTTCAAACAGAAGCTGTCAATAGTGCGAAATGTAGCAGAAATGAGGTTAAAAACAAATTGGACTTCATGTTATACATTCTGATGGCATGTATCACAGTAGACATAAAGCAAAAGACTTACTGAATTTTCATGAGATCTGCCTCAGTTTATGCTTGACCCTCTGATGAACTAGACTTGTATGAGTTATCTTAACTTCCATGAGAGAAAGGCCAGGGACCAAATCCAGCACATATTAAAGACAGTAGAAAAGCTTGCTAAAGTTCAAAGGAACTGGAAAATATAGTACTTGTACCATAGGGTATGATTTGTCTTCTATTCTCCATGGCTAACAGCAAATTAATTTGCTCTCAACCTCTCCAAAACACTAGCATGTGTAAAACCTTTACTTCTCCCACTATCTAGGAGTTGGAGGTACAGCTGTAGTGTGTGATTAGAGGCATTAGAGCTGCTTGGAGAGGAAAAAAGAACAGTTTCTCAAGTATTGATCCGGTAAGGATTAGGTACTGAATACTAAAATATAGACAAGATTACTGTAAGAACTAGCAAGGATAATCATAGAATCATAGAATGCCTAAGGTTGGTAATGTATCACTGGCTCCATTTGGATTAATCTAGCAGACATCTGATACAGTTAGACCCACTGCTCCTCTTTGTCTTTGCAAAGACCCCCAAAATAAGTCATCACTTGCCTTCAAACAACTGGATATAATAAATTGATGGGAAACAGATTCTTGCCCCTGCAAGAATTACTCACAAACTCATGTGAATTATTTAGGGATCTTACCTGATTGTAAAGATAGATCTAGATATTCCTCTTTTCCTTCAGGCAGAATCATTGACCTATGAGAACATTCGAGCAGCTCCCTGTAGAGGTTTTCTGTAGCTGGAGAAAGCTTCTTTTTGGATTGCAGTGTTCCTATCGTCGACTCCTGTCATTTTAGACATTGCCACCTTAAAGGAGCTCTTGTAAGTTATTAGTTTTACATATTCTTTATTTAGTCCCTAACCTTTTATATGATGCTGTTGGAAAAAGCAGCATACACCTATTTTTTGTGTGTGTTGATCTTTTTTAAAAAACTAAACCAAACTAAACCAAAAAAGGTGCTATCTGTAGGATTTCACATCCTCATGCAGGACAAGGATAACAACATGCTGTGAAGCACGTGATTAACGCGGATGCAGCATGTGCCCAACTCGCAGTTAATCCTCTCAGAGTTTGTCTGTCATTACTGGTTCTTTCGCCTCCCCACCAGTGGTTACCTCCCTAGGGGAAATTCATGCTTCTTCCTCAGGGAATGTCTCAGCGAATTTGAGACATTCAGGGATCCTCTGAAGCAGTAACGACTGCACCAGTGACCAGCTCCAGCACTTTCAGACCTGATACATGCCCAGAGCAGCTCGCTTCAACTCAGGGGTTTTAACAACCAGCCCTGGCAGTGCAATCATTAATTATATGATTTTGTTGAGGGATTCCAATTAATAGCAATTAGCAGAATTCAAACCTAACAGACTGGAGGAAGCAGACACAGCTCCTAGGCAACTTCTGAGCAGGCAGTGGCAGTGCATCCTGGCTGGCGTTGGATTATTTTTCCCTGCGCCATTTTCAAAGGAATTTGCTTTCTACCTCAGCCGGGACCTCTGGTAGCTCCTATAACAGAAATAACATTACTTGCCATCCCTTTTAACCATGTGCTCAATATTCTTAGGGTACTTGAGCTTTGCTTTACTAAGCATGAAAAGCCTGTGTGCAGAGACAAACCAAAACATCATCATAAACTCAACGCAAGTGGCATCAGGTCAGATTCTGGGTAGAAAAGCCTCATATTAACTTCAGGCACATATTAACTTTAGCCTTCCAAGCCCTTTTGAAAGGCTCATGGCTTGTAAAAACAGGCAGTGGATTTTCAGCTATGAAGGTACCTAAACATCTGGCAGACTAACCTGCTCACATGAAACTTCACAGTAGTCTCTCAGAAATGGAGTGGGAAACAATCATATTGCTAAATGTGGACTGCGGATTTAAGGAGGATGTCTCACCTGTTCCTATGAAGCTGAATCAGAAAAACATGTCTGATTCTCAGCAGAGCTCAAGTTCCTGGTCACTTGATGAAAAGAAGTCCATTCAAGGACAGTTTTTCTCTCTCAGATTCCTGGTGTACAGAAGTTGTCCAGACATAAGAATTCTCTAATTATAAGTGATTGTATCCCTTCATTTCCTGTCTCTGCTGGCGTTGGAAAAGTTCCCAGGGAATCTGCATATTCCTTTTCTTGGCAGAAGGTCAGACCACAAAACCAAATTGTACTAGTGGGAAGACCATAAAGAGATGTGTTGAGGAGGACTTGAAAATGTCCAGCTACTCTGCAAGGTGAAAAACATACGAAAGGGCAGACGTAACCCTGCCAAGCGCTGTCGTGCGCACACTTAGGTCAGTGCTAGCCCAGGCCCTACTTATGCCACCGTATCCAGGAGGAGCTGCCCCTGCTCGGTTGGGTTGCAGTGTGCTCAGGGTGGATTCCTTCATCCGTGCTACATGGGAAGAGGGCAAACCATGGCCAGGCATTTCCCTTCTTCATGGACTCCGCAGAAACCCACATTAGGGGCGTGCAAAGAGACAAGAGGTGGGCAGGTTTGGATCTTCTCAGTGTGAATTTGTTGTCTGGGCCTGTCTTGTGAAACTGACTTAGATTTTTAAGTGGCAACTTGGTCCGGTGTCCTGGTCATTTTCCTTTCCTGCTTTGCAGCTTCCTTTAATTGCTAAGGCAAGGCAAGGAAATGCTTGGAAACGCAAGGAAATCCTGTGCTAAGGCAAGGAAAATGCTGAGCCTCCGCAATAGGGCAGCAGGGGAACTGGGCTTACCTCATTTGCAGCCTTTCTTTCTGATTCAGATCAGCCGCAGATCTCCGCTCGCAAAGGAGGGTGCACTTGATGCTATTTTGTGCAAGTGGTTCTTCATTTGGCCTAGTTAGTTTTTGTGTACTTACACGGTTGACAGTGCTGTCAGATCCAAAAGCCTTTGAAGTCAATCACCGTTTTCTTGTTGACTTGAGTGAACTTTGGGTGAGCTCTTTAAACAGGCATGACTTCAAGCTACTCTATCTAACAGTGGGACAGGCTATTATTTATCTAGTGTTTTAACTACCTTATATGCCAATTTTTGTGTTGCGGAATGCTTGCTAACGATCGTCAAAATAAAGGTTCCTGTAAGGTTCATTTAAACTTGAAGGGTTATTTGCAATAGTCAGTGTTAATGTGACCTTTGAAGAAAAAAAAATGTTTAAATAAAAAAAATGAACTGAAACATTAATCCTTTGAACTTCATCATGAGAATGGCTTTATTAACCTCCCATTGCATAGTACTCCTAAATCCAGTAACTGCAGCACAGAGACAAGAGGAAGAGAGTTTTCTTTTTTCTTTTGAGTTCATTGTAGTATTAGGAAGTAAAAACCTTCAGGCTATTTTTAATTAGGTAGAACCTCTGAGAACCCCTAAGTAGTGTGGCTCTTGCATTAAGCTATGAGGTTTTTAAGAGCTGCTAATTTTGCATGCTAATGTTTCTTCACAAATCAAAAAGTTCTTGTTGGATATATGGATGAAATAATGGTGGAATTAGTAAGATCTGAAGATAATATGGCTTAAATGGCTTGGGTATCTACATCTTATTTTTCCAAATCAGCTATTTCTAATTTATTTTAAAAAATATATTCCAAATAGATTAAGACATAAATTTCTAAAGAAAAGTACACTAACATTCATTCATTCCTCCAAATAATCTCTGCCTGTCTCTGGAAAAATAATAACGTTTATTCCTGCAGCGGTTGAATACAGCACAGGGAATTTTCTTTGAAAAGAGTGTACACTATATATGTCATATGAAGCTTTTCTTTTTATTATGTAGAGGTAGGTGTGTGTGATACAGGACAAGTTACTTCACCAAAAAAAAAAAAAAAAAAAGACAGGCTGCTTCATCAAAGAAAGTCGTAATTTGTAATGTTCTAGTTATTTCTTGTCTTTACCCAACCTCAGTTCTCCCTGCTGCCAAATTGTAAAGAAAGCCAAGAGCGCTGCTGGAACTGTGTCGTTGCTGTAAATGCTGGAAATACTCACCAGTGTTGGCCTAATGTAAATAGCATATGTGCATTCAGCTGCATTCATGAGTGTATGCATCTCGGGCACTTTGGCTTTACATTCTGCTTAGATTTTTGCATTAGGTTTTTATGCGAGGAAATGATGTGTTGGTCACTAAATTGTCTCGTATGAATAAATTGGTTGGGCAGATTCAATGCACATGCCTCCTAATAGTAAAAATGAAGCTAGATGCATGTTGTTAGTGAGATAGTAAGTATTTTGGAATAGCCTTCATTGTTACAAGGCATTATAGAACAGCAACTACTTGAAAAGATTTTCAAGAAAACAGCCCATTCCTTTGATCTTTATTCGGTGAGTGGTTGCTTTCTAGTCTAAAAGCATTCATTTTAACGAGGCATTAGCAGAAAGAGTGCTCAGTAATTTTCCAAGCAGACTTTTCAGCAAAGTTTGATGCTGCAGAGTCTTTAAGATGTGGAGGGGTCTAGTCAGTGCAAGAAAAACTTCAAAGTGCTGTGTAAAGCTTTACTGCTGTGTTTGTTTTTTGAACTAATGATGGCTTATGTTTAAAACGCTGCACAGTGCCCTGGTATTAATCAGTAGCATAGAGATTACACTGAGCTGTCCCTTAAGAAACATCCTCTTCCAAAGGTGTTGACAAAAGACAAAAACCTCAGTGCATATGAGGAGCTCTTATTACTCTGCACGGGCTCGAGAGTTTGAGCCAAGTAGCGATTGGAAGAGCAGGGTATCAAAGTGGAATGAGAGAGCCAGCCGCAGCCATGGGATGGATGGATCTGTGCCTCTTCCATTGAGGAGCACAGTGGTGCCACTGGAGAGAGGCAGAGGATAGACTATTTGTTCCCTTTTAATCTTCTTATAATCACAGAATCGTGGAGTGGTTGAGGCTGGGACCTCTGGAGATCATCTGGTCCAACCTGGAGCATGAAGCGGTCACCTGGAGCACGTTGCACGGGGTTGTCTCCAGGGAACCTCCAGAGAAGGAGGTTCCAACACCTCTCTGGGCAACCTGCTCCAGTGCTCCGTCACCCTCACATGATGAGAAGAAAGCTCATTGCTCAGAGGGTCTTTTCTGCAGTACTGAAGGGAACTACTAGAGATGTCCTGGCAAGGATGAGATATGGGTCACGCAAGGCGAATGCACAAGAATGNACTAGAGATGTCCTGGCAAGGATGAGATGTGGGTCACGCTATCTATTAGCAAGGTGAATGCACAAGAATGAAAAAAAAAAAAAAAAATGTTACACTGCATTCAGCGGTGCTGGTTTCTCCACAGCTTTTTCAGACCTCTACTTTGTCAGCTCCTGAGCCCTCACGCTTCATGCCCGAAGCACCTTGAAGCTTTCATTTCTCTCTCCTCCTTCAAAAACAACCAGAAACACTGACTCTGCAGGGCAGCACCACGTTTTAAGCAAAACACATTATATAACAGGCTGGATTCCACTGCACCTCAGGGACATCCCAATCAGCTGCTCAGCGTTGTGTAGCTTTGAGATTGTTGCTTTCTGTTGTACACGTGGGATTTGAAGTATTTCTGGAATATTTCTGTGGTAACCTCAAGATGTCATTTAAAGGGAGTTTCTAAGGGACTATTATGGCCCTTGAGCTGAGAGTTACAATAATACTGCTCTTCCAAGGCCTTGGCTGTTGGACAGTCAGCTGCCTGTTCCCAGAGTGCCATCATGAGAATGAAAAAATCACCATCTTTAGAAGATAGTGATTTTTTTTCTTTATTTTGAAGACAATATCCAAAATATGCACAGTACTTTATAAAAGCGCCGATTAAGAACCTCAATTTGAGCTGTGTCACTGGAGTTATTTATGCTGGGTCTACCCCAGTAAAATAAGAGCAGGATCTGACCACAGCCCTGACTTCGGTGGTTTTTTTTCTGGATATACTGCACTGAAAGAGCAGACTCTCTTTTGCTTGCAGGGAAGTTAACTCAATTACTCCAGGGATAATGAAAAAGAACAGAATCTGGCCCTAAAAAAAAAAAAATGTCTTGCATGTTCATGGAGCAAGGATTTTTCTCCCATTCATACCATCTCAAATTATTTTTATTCATACATGTCATGAGATACATAGGGTCACACTTACAGAGTTATCAAAAAAAACCACTGACAGCTTAAGAAAGCACTTTACCCACAGAAGGAAACAGTTACACAAAATAGTCATCAGAGAAAAGAATGACTCCAAATACACAGCTTACAAGGCACTGAGGAGCAGGGCTTTGCATGAGCATAAACTGTACTGCAAAAAATAAATAAACAGGAAACAAAGTTACTGTGAAGGAAGTCCCCCCCGAAAATTCAGAGCAAGTGATTTCCCTAAAGTAATCTGAAATTCCCAATAATAATACAAGAATCCACAGCCAAAGATCACCACTCAGGCTCTGGCTGCCTCTCTAGCTCAGAAGTTTTCACCAGAGGTATGGTGGAGGCATGTGTAGGTATAAAACACACCTAACCTGGGCACCTGCTGATAGGCATCTTATCATTCAAACATTTATTTTTAATTAGCTCTTGGAATAGGCTTCTGTTTACTAAACACAAAGAAGATAAAAGTGTCCTTATGGGAGCATCAGAACGGAGGAGCCCAGGTCCTGGCTGTCTTCATGGTCCCCTTGGTGTAATTGAGGTTGCAGTTAATAAGAGGGGAGACACCGAGTGATGAAGGCCCTGCGGTTACGCTCTGGTGCCTTGAGACAGCAGATATTAAAGGACTCCTCCGTTTTGGAGCTGCCTGGACGTTGGGGAAGGCAGAGCAAATCACCGTTACTTTAATAGGGAGAGGCACAAGGTTGAAAGATGAAATTGCCGTCAGAGGAAGACCAAGGGGTAGCGTGCGTAAGGAAGGATAACACAGGGGACAACTTGTAGACTCCTTGGCTTTTGATCTGCTGTGTTATAAAGGTGTTTTAGTGTTTGTTTGTTTGTTTTTAGCACATCTTGGGGCGATGTAGGAAGCAGAGTTTGTTCTTGCCACTCGGGTCTTTGCATCTTTGGGTGGTGCATCTCAGCACACACATATTAGGAGAGCTGTGGCTTGACCGTGTCTCACTTCGGAGACATCAGGAGCTGCCCTTGGAAGACTGGGTTTGAAGGTTGTGGCCTCACGTGGCAAAATCCCACCGTGGCAGTGGGAGGGCAGGACCTGAGAGGCAGTTTTCCCATCCTGGTGCCCTTCCTATGGAGGAAGAGGAGGAGGAGGATGATGAGTGCTTTTGTATTGTTTGTTTGCCATGACTTAACCATCGTTTTTTAAACATAACAATCAGCATCTACTGAGACAGAGGTATCCTTGTCTGAGGCTAGTAATCACGAGAGGAAGCTTTTTGGCCAGTGTAAAGCCATTCCTGCACCCTCGGTCACGTAGCTGGGACAAAGCATGTTCCCGCTGCCGCCTTTGTTACCGGTGCCCTTAGGTTTCCTTTAACGATTCCGCACTCCCGCAGCTTTTGAGATAAATCCTCTTCTGCCTGAGCACTCTCTTTTCATGCCTCTCTGTACTGTCCTTGGGTAGCAATGTTAAGCCCAAACATGAGTGCTGCGACACGCTCCTTTATGCACTAGCTTGCAGCAAAATCCTTTCCTTCACCTCTCCGGTTCACTGTAATGACCCTGTGCGCTTACGGATGCGGACTCTGCTGCCATGCTCCTTCCCGTCCTTGTTTTCCCTGGATAAGCGGCTTCCAAAGGAGCCGCCTTTCCCAGCTGCTTCCTTGGGGCCCTCTCCCCAGTTGCACGTTGCAGAGGGGCCTGCAGAGGTTGTTCTTGGGGCTCTGCGGCCACCGACGTCACCCCTGGCCACCCACCACGTGCCTCCCGTTGTGCTCTGCGTGCTGCAGCGGGACCCGGCGCTCCTTCCTCCCCTGCCTTCCCAGCAGAAATCTGCTTAGTGGAGGGAATAGCACAAGCCTTAATAAGGAACTCCTCCTGTTTCCAATAAAGGCAAATTGCTGCCTATAAATCACTTGGTCCCTGAGCTCTGCTCCTCAGTTTCACTCTCCCTGTTATTGAGCCTCCATCTGCTTTTCACAACTCTTGCTACTCGTGTATCTTTTAATGCTGCATCCCTCCAGAATGACTGTCTAATTAAGTAAGCTCTGAAAATTAAAAGCAGCAGAACAGCAGCTTGCTTGCTCTTTGTACCCTTAATCTGGGAGTCCTGTATGTGCTATTTTGGAAGCTAAATTGAGGTCACTGACATTATGCATATTTGTTGTCTGATGCCGTCATAAAAGCCCCAAATCCTCTACTCAAAATTATCTTTAGGCGCATGGGTCAAACATTTACGGGAAGAAGAAGTTTGTGGAGTTTTTACAGATTTAGAGACACGGGGGAGGAGGGAGACGGGGGCCATCGTCTCAGCCCATTATTCCTGCTGCAGCATCCTTCCACCAAGCAGCAAAACATCTGTGCCGCTCGCGTTAAGAAAATCAGCAGTTCTAGTTAGGTGCGAAAAAGAAAATGGGAGCTTTGCTAAGCAGAAGCAGTTACATTTCTTTAAAACCTGTTGAGGTGGCAGTTCACTTTGGTTATAAATCAGGTAGTGACCAGTGATTCTCTCTCGTATATTAAAAAAGAACGGTTCAGATGATTGTGTCAAGTTAATACAGCTGCGTTTTATCATCAGTAAAACAAAGAACAAGCACTAGTTGTATGTAATTAAATATTATACCGTATGCTAGTGGTGCCACAGTAATTATGGGTAGAAATTTGCATCAAGTGACAACAGGTGAATAGATGCAATATGCATGTTCTAAAGAATGTCTTTTTTTGACATTACTAAAAATGCCATGTTTTGCTCTCTCCTACTTCAAGGTAAATTAACATAAGTTACAAATAGTTCACATTTGGATTCAGAACTCAGAAACTGTGAGAAGCTTTTCACACACTTGAGAATAAAGGGTTGCTTGTCAGAAGTGTCAGATACTGATGGAGACACCAAACTCCAGTCCTCAGAGTGCATTTTTACTATGATTGTTGAGACAGAATATTCTGATTATTTTTCAGTAAGAGCAAGAAAGGATGTGATATGGGAAACTATTTATGAATAATGCAACGTACGATGATTTTTTAAATGAAATACAAAACTCAAAAAATCAGCTTTATAGAAAAATCGTAAGCAGAATTGAAAGATATTTTTTAAAGTTTATTTTGAGCCATTCTGAATATTTTTCTTTGGAAAAACTTCATCAAAACAGGTATGACCTTAATGAAAGGTTTTGATTCAATAAAAAATAGATTTTAAATTTTTTTTCACCAAAATATTTGACCAGGTGTAGTTTAGACACAACTTTCTCAAAATACTTTTGCTTGAAAAGGAATCACTTAGATGCCTTTCCAGTTATTTTGAGCTGAAAATAAATTCAAATTTTCTAAAAGGAAGCATGGAGTGGAGTGAATCCCGGGTGCTGTGTGGAAGTGGACTGTCTTTGTGGTGGGACCTTCTGATCGTAAGGAGGTATCAGGAGACCTGTGTCATGAGGTCACATTGTGGTGTATTCAGCATCACTAGCTGGATGGAGAAGGCAGAAGGAGAAAGCTTGAAACCTCATTCCAGCCTCCTAGATGCCACTGCTTTTTCTCCTTTCTTTTTATTTAGTGGTTTTTTTTTTTTAATCACACTCAATGTGAACTTAAGTTCCTGGTAGCTTGTGTTGGCAGCATGTTGAGTTTTTCATGTGATCGTTTTATTTTTGATGGAAACAGAAGTCAAAGTTCATTCCAAGTATGCCAAGGTCTACAGTGGGGTTGATCAGGATAGTCTGAAACCACAATTTTTACTCCTGTGATTCCTTATCGATCACAGTTACTATTTTTACTGATGTGTTCCCTATTTTAATGCTGTGCTATGTCATTTTGGTAAGTTAATAATGACAGCTGGATATAAATAGCTTTAAGAACATCATGTTTCCATTCATGTATTTGACTTGCTTTAAGCTGAATGACCCTAATGATTTCCATCTCCCGCATTCAAGGGAGTGTTGCTCGGGCCTCTCATCAAATCATGGCCCCTTTTAGAAAGTGGTTGTAACCAAGGATGCTGCAGATCCCTTTGGTTTAAAAGCGAATGTGAGTCAATCAGCTGGGCACTTGCTATCCAACAAGGCCTGTGTTATGTCTTATGTGCGAGCTGAAGTACAGGCTTAATCATTTAAAGCCCCACGCGTTTTCATCTGTAACGTGGCAATAATAAATACACCTTTTGTAAAGCTGATACAGTGTTCAGGTGATGTTTTTTAACTGCTGCTGCTGGGTAAGAAATAAAAGCTAGATAGAATCATACATCAAAAGTAAAAGCTTCTGGCTATCGCTTTGAATGTGACAAATGCAATTTATCTTATGTCTCTAAGGGACTCCATTGCAAACATGTAGTGATGGGTGCATGTTTTAAAGTGTTAACTTATTGTTTTTAAGTAAAATATATGGAAATGTGATTTACCTGAACAAGAAATGCTGTTTACAGCCATTCTAGGATACTAAAGGAGAATGATTTGAGAGCATTAATCAGTAATTTCTTCAGTTATTAAAGAGATGATAAGAAGACAGATAATGAGCTAGCAGAAGGAAGAGGATTGTTGTGTGGTGATGGGAACAACAGTGTCCAGATAATGATCTGCCCTTCTAATTATCCTTCTCTTTTTCCCCCTCCTCACCTATCTCCAAACACCATAAAGCAAGTGTAGGTGACTTAGTTTAGCAGTTATAGCCTGCACTAGCAGAGGGCTCGGGGTAGGGGTGGTTTGGATGGGAGGCAGCCCAAGCGGGTAGCAAACTAACAGCAAAGCCTGAGTCTGGCAGAGATGCTGGTGGCTCGAATGCCCTTTGGTGCCTGCTCTAGTGCCCCGCGAGTGCACAAACTACCAAACACACATCACAGCCCCTCTGCAAGGGCAGCTTTTAGCACGTCCATGGCTCGCTTTGCTTTAGGCAGGTCTGATCCTGTGAATTCTGCTTTCCCCTCAAGGCTTTGCAGTGTGTTGTTGACTCTAACACATAGCGGAGGGTTGTTTTATTTTGTTTTTTTTTTGTTCTTTTTCTGGAGCTCGGGCCAGGCACGTGCTCTGAAGCGTGGAACTGCCTTGCCTTTCCCGGCGAGTGGGCGGCTCTGTTGTTCCCCGTCGTTTCCTCCTGTGTGGGAGAGGTGGCAGACGGAGGCTCTGCTTCGCGGCCGTGGAGCCAGTAATGCTTGTTTTTTTCCATTAAGGAGTAATGCTGCCATCAGTACTAGGGATGGTAGTCAGGGGCTTTGATAGAAAATGGTAAGACTGGAAAAAGAAGGCTTTTCTTCCGCGCGGAAGCAAAGGTGTTATTCAAAGGACAAACGGATGAGCTCAAAGGAACTGATTTATTTCAGTCGTAAACAGCATTTTGCTGAGTTTAAAATACAAGGAGGAATAAGAGCGAAGCAGAAGCTGCGTGTGCCTGCTCTGCTAACCGCAGTGCCAACACGCACTAGCGAATCGGCAGTAACATCCCTGCAAAGCCCCCCAGATGTGGCAGCCCTATGTAGCAGGGGGACAACCAGACTTTTAAAGGAAAAACAGATTTTTTTTTTCTGATGGATCAGCTGACTCAAAGCACGCAGCCTCGGAAGCGGCCCTCGGTTCCTCGCCTTGGGCCCACAGCCATTCCTGTGGCGCTGGGAGCGGCCAAGACGGGGCGGGCTTGGGTGCCCCGCGCGGCCGCGCTGCCCTCCTCATGGAGCCTCTTGGCTCGCGTCTGCTCCTCAGCCTTCTCCGATGGGAGGTCTCACCTACACGGGTGTCCCTAGAGGCACTACGGAGCGGGAGAGGGCCGTGTAATCCCTGTTAAACACTCAACTTCAGGGGGATTATCCACGGGAGGTGCTGTAAAAGGTGAATATTTGACATCATAACCGGCATTAAGCCAATCTGGAGAGCCAATCTCTGGCATTTGAATTTACTTCCAAGATGCCCAGCGTTTACAAATTCGCTACTTCGGTACGTCCCAGCGAGGTGCAGACACGTGGCAGCCGTTTGCTCCCACCTCATCCCGTGACCCCTCTGTGAGGAGACGCTCACGCCCTTAGGGGACGCTTGGCCTCCCGATGCCGCAGAGCCATCTCTGGAGCGGCGTCTTTGCTCCCTGTGTTTCAGACCGGGTCTGTAAGGCGGCCGGGCAGCCGACTGGGCAGTGAATGGTGATCAGAGCATCCGTCTGCGGGTGTTTCTTGGAGCCAGAAAATGGGAGAGTTCAGGAAAAACAGAGTACACCATACAAGAAGGGTGGTTAAGGTAGTGACTGTCTGATGATCGCTGCGAATGTGTATTTTAGAGCTAAGGTATATATAATACCGCCATTTATGCCTCAGACTCGTCGTGTTTGTCAGCACAGAACTGGGCAATAGGGTATGGGGCAGAAGGAAGATTGCCAGAGGCAAGACTGGAAATGAGCTTTTGCAGAAGAAACAAAAGGAAAAGGCCAGATCTTGAGGAGGAAAAGCTGCAAAATTTGTCTAATGAAGGAATGTAGAACTAGAGCGGGTGAGCTAGGGACATTGATTTGCACATCAGGAGAAGAGGAGAAGGCAGGATGAAAACCAGGACAGCAGTGTGGGGAACAGGGCTGGAGGGGCTCAAGAGGGAGGTGTAGCCCACGCACTGTGGACACGTCGCAGATGATCAGAGTAATACAGGTGCTAAAGTCTGAATGGAGATTTATATTACCCGATGAGAGTTACAGTGGGGATGAAGGAGACATAAAACTCGGTTAGGTAAACTCAGGCAAATTGCTGAAGAATCAGAATTTATGGTGTATTTACATAGCTCCGAAAAAAATACAATCTAGTACAAAATACGATCACATAATAAACTATTGAGAAACTGCTGCAGCTACAGTTAGCAGAATCCGACTCCCTCGTTTGAAGAGGGGTGGGAGGGTGGAGAGCGGAGCTAGCCGGGCTTGGAACTCGCTCCCCTTCTTCCTGCCACGATCAGATTTGGTCATGATGAAAAAATGGGCTTTTGTCTTCAGTTGAAGCCTTCGTACACGTTAATGTTTCAGATAATGGATCCTGTAGCCCTAATATGGGCACCGAAAACAAAGGCTATCCAAATAAATACTGGGAAAGGCCCACAACTTCCTGAAGACTGATAGCCAGATTTCTTTCTGCATGCCTTTTACGTCCTGTTAATGATATGACACTTTTTCCCCAGTAATGTCCAAGACACATACTGCGTTAATCAGATAATGTAACTTTCCATGATCTAGCCCAGAAAAATGTAATTTAACTTTTTTTGCCCCACCCTCTCTGATTCTCTTTGACAACCAAATTATTCCTAATGGTTTCTCTCACCCAGTAAGTTTGGCAGCGGTTATTATTATTGTTCTCAGAGCAATGTTTGTAATTTAAAGCTGTGAAAAATTCACACGGTGTGGTTTGCTACCTGACCCTGAACCAAGACCTTGCTCTTCCGAAGGCGTACCCATGTTTCTCACTGCCCTCAAATAAATAACCCTGTGAAAGCCAGTGGGGCTATGGACACCAGTACAGATAAATGTACCTATATATTAAAGATTTAGGTACCAGAGCATGATACTCCAAAACAGCCTTGTGCACAAATAGCTGCATTTTCTTTCAACTCCATAATGAATGCATGGTAATTAGTAGGCATATTGAATGTGTGGTGCTTGTATGAACAAGAAATGAATATATCTTCCAATCTTGTAAAAATGAGGTGTTAAATTTCTTTCCTTGCCCCTTCCTGTAGCACTGGTCACACCTGACACAATTTAAGACAGCTTGTGTGTTTTGTTGTAGTTGCAGGTTGAACTTGATCAGGAATATCAAGACAAATTCAAAAGACTGCCCTTGGAAATTCTGGAGTTTGTACAGGAAGCCATGAAAGGGAAAATCAATGAAGATGGAGACCACAGTTCTGCCCCTTCTTCCCTGGCATCTGACAGTGGAAAATCAAACCATAAACCTCTGCAAAGTGAGGAGGAATTGGAGGAAGATAATGCAGAAAAAGTGTTTGATACTACTTTTTAATTGCCCCAGCAGCCCTTAGTGTGCAGGGGCCCAGCACTCCCAGGCCGCCCGTCTCTGCCTCCTGACGTGAGCTGCCGCCGAAGAGCTTTGGAAGGCAGCAGGAATTTGTATTCCAGTGCACATTTCCCGAAAGGAACGTTTTATAAAAGCTTTGTGCAAAGGTCTTCATTCTCATTCTCCATGTCATTATTATGCGAAAGCTCGCACAGTTATAATGGGAAAATTAACATGTTAACCATCCTCTCCTTATTTTTCTTTTGGCCAATTCACAATGGGTAATTTTCTGGCCACGTTCACTCTTAAGAATGTTTAATGAAGACCAGTGTGTTGTGCAGAGACAAACGTGCGCAGATTTCCTTTTGAAGTGCCAGTGCAAAGTGCTCCAAACTAATACAGATCCTAGAGAATATTATAACAGTACTTAATCATGTTTGTTTCCTACTTTTTAACTGCACCTTGACAGCTGTACCACCCTTTTACGTTTGCACTGAAACATTTAATCCTTTTTAGCTTTGCAAGCACCGGTGGCTTGCTCTCTCAATATTATGTTTATCATGTGGAAAGAAGTTTATTTGCTGCTGAAAATACTTGGAACTGTGGAGACGAGAGGAAAACGGAGAGAAGAGCTTTGTCTAGGAATTGTGTCTGTGTATGTTTGTGTTTGTTACACTGTGTGAGTGCATATATGTTTGTATATATATAAATATACATAAATATGTGTGCCCACACACACATTTATATACACGCACGGCATGTTTCTATTTGAAGTCAGCATGGTCTCTTGGCCAGATGAAAAGTTTCAGGGATACGTGACTAGAGAACCTTTATGAAAGCAAACATCTGGGCTATACTGATATAAAATAATCATTGAATCATGAAATTCTTTTTGTGGTGTTAGTGTTGTAAATCAAAATAGTTTTAGAATATAAATTTGATATATATTTTGCAGACTCAAAAGTATTGATTTTAAGTATCATATTTTAAGCTTACTGAATTTGATAGGATTATAAAAATGTTTAGGAATACAGTATTTGAAATTTAACAGAATCTTCCATTATTTTCAAGACTGAGGTTCGGTTTTACTAAGGTCTGAAATTTAAAAGCAAAATATAAAAACCTGATCACTGTTATTTAAAAATGTATATTAATCAATTTAACGGACTTCTGAAAATAAGAAGAATCAGACTTAATGTACTGTATGGCATGCATGAGAGAAGTAACGACACATTTTCAGAAATTTATATAGAAAAACAGACTCTGTCAAGTCAAGATATTTGGAAAGGTAAAGGAATGTTATTCTCTGGCATCCTATATTAACAGGAATAGGAATTATGAAACATTGCAGATGGATTCTCATTTGCACCCAAGCCATTGGCTAAAGGCCCTTCCCTCAGTAGCGTCGTGAAAAGGCATCTTAGGGTAGATGATAAAGTAGCTCCAAATACGTAGATTTTCCTAGTTAGGCTGGATCCTGCAAGCCCCCGTAGGTGATTTATCCGCACGCAGAGGACCCCGGACGCCGTGGAGCTCCTGGGGTGGCCGTGCTCACATGCACGTTTGCAGGATCGGGGCCTTACTTCATATTGAAAAGCAAACAGAGAAAGAAATCAATTACATAGCCAGGCATTTGAATTCATCGGAACACTTAAGTTACTTTACGTCCTTTCCCTCAGGATTCTAGTACTTTGACAAACTTATTTTATTTAAATTTAAGCAATAAAATACAAATCAAGCTTAAGTTTTCAGTTAAATAACTGTGTATATGTATAAGTTGAAATCTTGGAAAACAAACAGTATTTTGATGTTTCTTTCCTAAACTCAGAGTGGAAAAAAGGAAAAATTGCACATTGCTGGGAGATCATATTTTGGATTAAACTATTCTGATTTATGATGATGAAATTAGTAATCACAAAATTCAAAGTCTGATTTTCACCTTAATATTAGAGAAGGTGAATTCTCTGTAAATCATTATTTTGCACTTTGAAATCAATATTAATCTTTCATTGAAAACTTAGAGGGTCAAGATGTAATGCTGCATTTTATAAAGTAAAAACTACATATTGTCTAAATTATTAAAAGAATATACTAATAGCAGTGTTCACAATAAAACTGAAGACTAATGCATTATGGAAATGATTGTACAGTGCAGGCTTTTAGGTAAACTCTTAGCTCCTTTGAATTTCAGCGCTCCATTCCCATGGACTTCAGCGGAGCCAGGACTTCACCACAGTCTTCAAAGAATCTTGGGCATATACCGATTAATCTTTTATTTATATTAAAAAAAAAAAAAACAACTATACTGGTTGGGTTAAGTATACTATCAGCTGTAGTCATTTTACAGTACGTTTGTATTTGACCATTTACTGTACTCACATTTTTTTATATCTGTACAGTGCCACTTTCTGCAGGTGTAAGGTAGTTGTGTAATACTGTACATCTTGCATTGTTCAAACTATTTCAGTGAAACAGATATCATTTAATATTGATATTACTTGAACTAGAGTAAGATAATGAAAAAGGGTCTTTATGATGTGCAAGTCTTGTGCCTTTTATGTATTTGCCTTGTTCCGTGTTGAATGTGTGGAAATGCTGTATCGTGGACTTCCTGCTGTATAGAATAGAGCTGTCTATATTAAACTAGGTTGTGCACTTCAGATATCTTTACACTACTGAAAATAGCTTGGTTTTGGCAGTATAAACAGAATTTTAAAAATTCTAATGAAGGCCAGGCATTTTAGATTTAACATGTTCATAATTATGTTAATTAATGCTCATGTACTAGCTAAACATTCACTGAAATATAACTAAAGGGACATCATTGCTTGCCTTTCTTTGAAATCAGTGTTGCTCTTGTACATTGTATTAATAGTGTCTGTGATTGATTAGTCTTTGATGATTTGCTTTCAGAGTAGGATGAGACGCTTCAGTTAACATGTACATACTTTTGGGTTTCTCGATCTATGATTGTTTCAGAGGCATAATTCACATTTTTGTAAAAATTCTATGCAATTTTGTGGCATGATGTTTCTTCCACTTGTAATTTTATGTGCTTACATTACAGATCCAAAGGACAAATAAAAGTTTCTTAACAGAAGGTGCCGGTTGTCTCTGTCGCTCAGCTCCCATGGGAGGTGCCCACGAGGGTGGGAAAGGGGAATCGCACGTGCCCGGACATCCCCTCTCAGGAATCACGTGCGCTGCAGTTTCCTCGTCTGGGTTGCAGGACAGGCCTTTTCCGAGCAGGTAGTGCGTGGTTTACGTGGTACCTGTGAGCTACCTGGACAAACTGAGAGCTTTACCTCTCCTCCATTGCCTCAGCTGTTTTTGCTGATCACCTATGCAGTTACGTAAATACTCTGAAATGCGCATTTGCCTTCCAGTAAGAGCTTTAGAAAATAAATTATTCCTGTGGCTTTTGACCTGCCGCCTACTATTTAATTTACAAGAGAAGGAATAATCTCTGGAGAAGAGATAAGCAGACGTATTAATCCATAGTCCTGAGAGATATACTTACTACATATAAATCGTCCCTGAGGTAGTTAGGCTCAAACTGCTCGCTAGCAAAATTGTGGGGAAATGGGGTCTGGGGAAGGGGCATGGGAGTGTGTGAAAAGAGGGACGAATGAAAGGAAGGAAGCTGGAAGCCAAGGCCAGGAAATGAAGGAAGAGACAAGCAGGGGGGGAAATGCCGAGGAGGCCCTGGGAGGAACTGGGAAATAGCTCTGGGGTCCCCCGGGGCTGGACATGGAGCTCTCACAGGCGGCCTCAGCCTATGGTGTGTTTGGGCCGCGGGAGACCACTGGGCTGCTGAGGAGAGAGGGCGCCAGGCCGGGGTGTGTGAAAGAGCAATGTGGAGGCTGGCCAAGGGGAAGAGGGTGTCCGGCAGGGCCAGGCAGCGGGCTCAGAGCTTTGCAGCCACCGGGCAGCAGCCGTGGCCCCGCCAGAGCCACCAGGTCTACCCCCGCTGGGAAGCAAGGGACTTTCCTTGAGGGAGCCGCTGTACTTTTGTGCATTTAACCCCCTCTTTGGACTCCAGGATTGCTCTAAGCACAGGTTAAATCTACCACCCTGGCTGAGACCAGTGTCAGCTGCCAACATCGGGTCAGCGTTTCCTAGGGCAGAGGAGAGCTTGGCTTAGTTTGTGTGAACTGCCTTTCAAAGACCTCCTGATTACTCCAGTACCTATACAGGGAGTCAAGGATCCGGACATTGGGTTTGAATTACACTTCTGACATCAGGCATCTAAGAGTCAGATGTAATTTGAAAGCAACTGAGTCCTCTCCCAGATGTAGACTTCATTACACATAGGATACACCCAAACGCCCATCGAGATTCCTTCTCTGATGCTGCCGTTTCCGACTGAATTGAGACTATTTAGCTCTGCCTCCCTTCCTTGCTCTGTGCAAGAATAGCACTTCCCTAAACACTCACAGAGGAACTAGTTTGACCATCATTAATTCCTCCATGGCCTTAGTTTTATTCTTCAGGGGGAAGCTTTCCTATGCAAGCAAGAAATGCCTACTTAGCAAAAGGATCAATGCAGGAAATAAAAGCCATGTGCAAAAAGCTGCAGGTAGCTGTCACTGTTGAAACTAAAGCTGATGATTGCTGAAAAACATTCTGGTATTTTAAAAGCACTTATAACGAGAGCAGTCCCCTAGTAGGGTGTATTGTTAGTAGTAGGGCAGTTGGTAGGAGAAAGGCTGGGGAATTATAGTTTTCTATAAAGTATAATTCCCTTATGCTTATTCTAAATATATGGATCTAGAGTCTCACGTTTTTTTGATAGCCAATATCACAGAAATAGCATGTATGTGCTGAGCAAGAAGCATCAGAGAGGCCAAAAAATATGAAAATCCAAATGTTCAATTTGCAAACCATGGAAATGGCAAAGGAGAAATATAGGAGGTAATCCATTAGCTATTATATAACTGATGTGATTTAAAAGATCTTGGTTCTGTGGCACGGCAGGCTGCAAGATGAGGTGAAGAGAATGTGCTGGGTCTTATTGTGAGGGGGTGTTAATCATCTTGGCTGAGTGCTAACTGGAGCAGGGAGAATGGCTTTAAGTAACAGTGGAGGAGCTAAGCCCTAATTAGGAACAAATTGGAACCAACTTGACAAATGTGAAGAGAAGAAATTTAAAACCTGCCGCTATATCAATGGTAGAAGCCTGGCTAATGAGGAAGATTGCTTGGAAACTTCCATTGCTGAAAGCTGTAATGTAATTAATGTTACTGAACTGCAATGGGGTAATTGGAGTGCTCAAATAACTGATTATAACCTGTGTAACAGGGATCAAATGAGTTTTTTAAAAAAACTATTTTTCAAGATCTTCTTTTGGTAAATGTAGCTGTTTTGATCTAATCTACCGCTGGTAACAGGCCTAATGCATGCTTTGATGTGTGGGGCCTTGCAAGTGTAACAGGTGACTTGCTTTCATCTGGGTAGCAGGTTACAAGAGTGAAATATGCTGTCCAGGTTTTGCATGTATTTTCAGAAAGGCACAGAAAAATCATGTTCCATAGCCCCGCTATAACAGTGTGTAGTGACTGCTGGAAGTCAGGGCTTCCCAGGAAAACTCCCGGCTGACGGCGAGCTCTCTGGCCCGCTGGAGCAGGGTGTAACAGCGACTGCTAGGTGGGAGCTCCATCAAGGCAGCCAGAAGGAAAGCACAATTTTCATTTTTCTTTCAGTGTAAGTACACTGAAGATGATTAAGGGTAAGTACTGAAAGAAAAGCTGGACTCCTGGCCTCAGGATGTTGTCAAAGCAAGGCTAAATCTGTCAGGGTTGGCTGCAGAGGACAGTGCTAAGGTGGTGGCTGTGGTGGCAGTACTGCCCTGGGCTGCAAATTGAGTTCAGGAGCTGCAGACCTGGCTGGCTGTGAAGCACAACACTCTGCCCCGTGTTTTTTTCCTAAGCTTTCTCCTAGCTGCACGCAGGCGAGTGCTGGTACAGGGAGCAGCTTGCTGGGGAGAGATCTGACCTCCTCTCCTGCCCTCATCCTCCGTGCCCCTCAGCACGAGGGCTTTCTCTTAGAGGTATTTCTCTTGAGGCGCTTCAAAGGTGATCACTCAGCACTCTGATTCCCTTGGAAAGTGCTTTGCAGCATCCTCTTAATTTTCAAGGTAAGAAAAGTAATCCTGAGCATGGGCTCTGAGGTGCAGCCAGGTGGGACAACCCTTGCAAACAAGCAGCCTTTCTCCAGGGACGTAAGTAGGAGAAACTGGCATCTCAGGAGCTCTTAGCAAGAAGATAAGGGGCAAAAATGAATCCAGGTGCTCTAGCAGCTTGCTGGCAGCTGAGCAGAGCACACGAGCTCTGGCTGACAGCTAACCAAGGGCATGACAACCGCGATGAGAAGCATCTCTGGCTCATCATACTGCGGCCTCTCGGCCTCAGGAGCAGCCCGAGACAGCGTGGGGGCAGATGCGGTCAGTGCGTGTTGCTGTTCGTGCCCAAGGGTTCAATGATCTTGCTGGACGCTCCTCAAGCATCACTTCCCACTAAGGGATACTGATACTTGTGTGCTCCTACAGACAGCAGAGAGCCTGCATCCCCTCTGGTAAGTACTGCATCCTGCTTTCACTTTTCCACTCTAAAATGCTCCCTTTGACCTTCAAGCATTGCCTCTGCTGCCCGGGACACTCACTGAACGGGTGGTTTGTGGGCTCTGCTTCTCGCTTAGAGAAGGCCACAGAGCTCCCTCCCTGCAGTCGCCCTGCGTCAGGCACGAGATCCTGAGTCCGTGATGGTATCTGATATATTGCATCTATTCTGAGCGAATTGTGCTGGAGAGCAGCCCGGGATTACTCAACGTGGAGACCCCCGTGGGGCACCTGAGCAGGCAGAGGTCCCTGCCTCCTTCCTCCCTGCATCACCGCGCTCTTCCTCCCACCCGCCTCGTCCAGGCAGCCGAGCCGCAGCCGATGCTCCAGCAAGCCCCTGCGCCGCCTCTGCAGCAGAGGCCTCAAATTAGACCAGGGCATTGGCATATTCACCAGATAATGACTCGCATACCTTGCTGCTACTGGCTCCTTTTATTACATTAGAGTCCTAGAAATTGGAAGAAAACACCCCAGTATCTCCTTGATAGCAACAAAATAATTGCTCTGTTTTCCCTGAGGAAATGGGGCTTGGGCTGTGGGCACGCTCTGCCTTTGTGCCGGCGTTATTCTCTGAAAAGCCAGCTTCTCTCTATTTCCATAATTTAAAACCCATATCTGGCGTAAAAAAAAAAAAAAAAAAAGTCCCCATTCCATCATCCCAGTGACAGACCAGGGAGCTATGATAATTTCCCACTCATTAGTAACTCTGACACAAGGAAGTTATGGGGCTCTCTATGGAAATATCGCTGGGGCTGCGGCCGGTCCCTGCTTGGGGCTGTAGCCCTGGCGGTGCCTGAGCCCCGTGGCCACTGACTGTGGGGCCAGTTGTCCAGCTGTGTGGGCCTGCTCCACAGCTGCTTTCTGGCTCGGACCAGCTTCACTGGGAGAACCCAAGGGCCAAGCTGCATCTGGCACAAGGAAGGGTATATTGAGCTGCAGTGTCTTGCCTGGTGGACTTAATGTAGCTTGATATTAGCCTACTTAATCCGGACGCTCACTAGCATATGGATACTGTATGCTACATCTGTAAGTATGTGCCTACACATTGCCCTTTCTTAGTTAGTTGTATTAAAACTGCATGGAAGTAGCACACAAGAATGGAAAGGAGCAGTTCTTGATCCAGCTGATTGATTACTTTAGGCAGGTTCTTGCACATAAAAAAAAATTTAAAAAAAGACTTGCTGTGTTGGGGCTAGCAGAGGCTCTGCAGTGGTTCTATCAGGAATCCACGGTGGATGAGGCATGGAAAATAATTGCTGTCCCCAGCAGAGGTCATTCTTCAGGCAGAGCAGACGTGGCCCTGTGGACTTCATCTGCTGATAAGCAGAGGATTTCGTCTGCTTTCTCTGCCTGATTTGCTAGTTTTCATCCCTGATCCCAAAGGGCATGAAAAAATGTTCTGGTTTTTATTCTACTATATTTTCAATGCCGGTAAACAGTATAGACTTTATTTACTTCACATTTAGTAGGTTTCTGAGCACTCTGGGGCATTGCCAGAAGTGGAAGAAGTGCCTTCAAAAATAATGCTTATAACCTCTGTTCCAAAAGGAGTCCCCTTTTCAGGGCTGCTCTTTTAGAGGCTGGTGTCCAGCCCTGGTGCTCCCTTGGCTGTCCCGCAGTAGCAGTATGTAGGATAAGCAGGTCTGAACCTGCCTCTCTGGCAGCAGGGACTCTCGTGGCTCTCAACAAGTGCAGTTTTTGCTACAAGCTTCCTCGAGTGTCAGGATTTACAACCTGATGCTAAAAGTGATTGTTAATGTATTCGGAGCATACAGTGAAAATCCAGTACCATTTCTTGTAAAGAGCTCTTTCATATTTTCATAACAGATTGCAGGGAAATTTCCATCAGTTACTGTGGTCTCTTCAGGGCAACTAATTACAGTGCTAAGTAGATATCTTCTGAAGACTTCATGTGTCCAGATGCTGCAAATGTCCTTTGGAGGTCTTACAGTCTATCCAGGAATCCTGTGCAGTTAATCACTATTTTCTCCAATGAATCATCAAACGTTTGAGCATCAAGCTTTAGGATGNTTAATGTATTCGGAGCATACAGTGAAAATCCAGTACCATTTCTTGTAAAGAGCTCTTTCATATTTTCATAACAGATTGCAGGGAAATTTCCATCAGTTACCGTGGTCTCTTCAGGGCAACTAATTAGAGTGCTAAGTAGATATCTTCTGAAGACTTCATGTGTCCAGATGCTGCAAATGTCCTTTGGAGGTCTTACAGTCTATCCAGGAATCCTGTGCAGTTAATAATCACTGTTTTCTCCAATGAATCATCAAACGTTAGAGCATCAGTACGATTTAGGATGGCACTATTCCTTTTTATCTTTCTTGGGTTGGGGGGGAGAGGGTTGGGTGGAACAGAGGGCGAAACTTTCTTAGCTCCTCCATGCATGGATGTAGCAAGATCCTATGGAGGCCGCCACTCTGGGCTTTTTTTCCCCCAGACTTTTCGAGTGCCTAAAAACCTCAGCGGAGCTAAGGACTCCATTTCAATGTAAAAGCATTTCTGATGATTGCGATGACAGTGATTGAGAACGTTTTTGGAGTATTTTCCCTCTTTCAGATTTATGCATGCCAAGGTGTCCTGCAGACCACTGCGAGACCAAAACCATGTTGTGGGGCAAAAGAAAGGGTCGCTGTATGCCGCTGTAATATGCCAGGTTCCCTCTCACTTTTGTCTATACTGTAGTTGCCTCCTTTTTTCCCCTTTGCTTTTCAAAAGCCAGCATTTAAAGCCGCGTTGGCAAGGGTTAAGTCTCAGCAAGTTGCCCGAGACCCACCTGAAAGGCGGCAGGGGTGGTTGTGCCATTAATCATTGCTGTCGTGTGCCTATTGTGGAGCAGCTCGGCTTGTGGCTCCGAACAAAGAGCTGCACGAGCTCAGGCTTCCAGGAAACACGGTATCAAGGCGCCCTTAACTCTACCTGGTAACGTCATGCCCTTTGAAGGCAACGCCAAGGAGAGCGTGTCTGCAGGTCAGCGTCTGACTTGTGTTTTATGCTGATATTTCAAGCAGAAAATAGCAATTTTTCCAGAGCACTCTTCCTTATAGGAGAGATAACTTGGGGCGTTCTTGTCCGTCACTTTGGAAAGAGGCACGAGTGACCGTGCGGCTCTGTAGCTGCTCCGTGGCGCCTCAGGAGAGCGTCAGCGGCTTCAGGGACGAAGGCGACGGCACCGAGCACAAGGTGTCTCTGTCCCTCGCCCTGTCCACAACCCTAGTTTTGCCTGCAGTTTATGACTGATTTACTTCTGCTTTCCTCTCAAGCCGAGCCTAGGTGGGGGAGGATGTGGCGAGATGGACTAGGGCCCGTCTCGAGGTAGTGGTGGCTGGAGCAGGAGCGTTTCACCTGACAGGTCTCTCGCTCAGATTCCAGTAATGTTGTTGGGCTGTTGGCCGTGAACATGCCCCAGACCGAGGAGCTTGTGGTGCCAGGGTTCCTGGACAGGCACGTGGGCACCCAGCGCCTGCGCAGTTTGCAAGAGATTGCTGCATCCGGCCCACAGCAGGGCCAGAAACTCACCTCATGGCACGGCCGGACAGCTAAAGATAACACTGCTTCCAGAGAGGGGATGAGGCTCATTTCATGGCTGTATGAGGCTACGGAATACTTCCCCCCGCCGTGTCTCCCTGGTTTTCACTTCCAGATGGCCACCGCGAGACTTGGAGAGCTGGATCTGGATCGGTCACTGCTCACAGCCGTGCTGGGGGATCATGCTGATCCTTCTTGTCTGCACCCCAAGTCCTCTTGGGTGCTCGACTAATCCTTACGTCTTCCCAAAGAGCCGTTTTGCCTTTAGACATCTAAATTTTCTGGAAGACCTGAGAAAGGCTCAAGGGCATAAATGTTGCCTTCTGGAGTCTGTTGTAACATAAGATCCTTAAATTGCCACCAGGTCTGCCTTCTTCAGATAGTGGGGAAAAAGAGAGTATTGTGTTCACCCCAAACTGGTTTATTGCTCAGTACTAGCATTCATTCAAAACATAAGTCAAACTGGGAAACTCGTTAGAGATTTTTTTTAACTAAGAGATTTTTTCTTTTTTTTTAATGAATTACCATATATTACCAGTAGTATTACCAGTCCCTTTTTACAGTTACGGATTGCTTTCTTGCACCTTCCTTTGCAAACAGCAGAGGTGGCACTGCTCCTAATTTGTGAAATTAGAACTGTTTTCACATGACTGTAGGAGATGATACTTCCAAAAAAAAAATCGATAAACATCATAACTGCAGGAAGATTGGCTAGCAATTCTCAATCATCAGCACAGGCACCTGTAGAAGGAAAGTGACTGATTAAAAATGTGCAAGATTTCTGGAAGAAGTGGGGAAAAGAGATGGGGTGTGTTGCCATACAACCATTCAGGGATGTTTTTCTTGCTATCACTCGTCACCACATCAGAAACACAAGCACCAGCCAACAGTGCCTGATCCTGCTTTCCCTGACAAGGTTGCCATCTGCCACCAGCTACAGTGGGAACAGGACTAGGCACACTTACAGCAAACTGCATCAGTTTAGCAGGCAGCTTTCCATTTGAGCCACATTGTGGATTTGATTACAAATGAAGCCTGTTCAGGCTTACTGACAGCTAGGTATTTGTGCTCACTGCTGCTGAATTCCAACTAAAGCTACCTTCTCTCTCCAGGAGACTTGTAAGGCAAAAAAAAAAAAAAGAAAGAAAAAAGAAAAAAGAAAAGAAAGAAAAAGAAAAAAAAAAGGCACAGAGACTGTTTTAAAAACAGTTTTGTTAAGAACCATCCTCTTCCTGTACACTTCTGCCAAATGTTAGATAAGGAACATTTCATTAATAATGAAATAGTGTTTATACCATCCTTTTTGTAACAAATAAACTCTTTATAAAACAAGCTGTTGTGCAAAGTTGCTTGCTCTAGCCAACATTTTAGCAGCCCTTCTGTATAGGCAGCCTTTAAATATTCACCATTTAAATTGTTTTGAAAGTTGGATTTTACTTATTATTCAAACCCAAGCTTGAACTTGAGGGTGCGAGTGGCTATATCACACCTGCTTGTCCTAAGGTCCTCTGTATACTTTTCATAGCATTAAACACAGGGTGGCTGATGAAGGAAATATTCCTTTTTTTCCTTGCTGGATCTCATCTCTAATCTGGCATGCCACCGTGGGCCTAAACCAGCTGATCTAGCCCAATGCTGGGAGCAGCATGCAGGCTCTAATACACGTCTCAGGATGGGGTTTGGAAGGGAAAGTCCTTAAATGAACCAGGTTTTCCCTTTTCTATCATTCTTTACTTGTGCTAAACTTGTACCTGACTCCTCAACTGAATCTTCGTGATGTCTTTATGACCCAGCTAATAGAGGGTGGGGACAAAGCAGGGTTCTGCTCTGTTAAACAGCAGGTGACGTACATCCAGAACGGCATGGATGAAAAATCCTCTCCTTAGGTGGCTATTCGTATGAGACACAACTTGTGGAACTGTGAGTTTTCATTTTGCTGTTCAGTGTAATAACTGGTTCCTCACCAATGCCTTAGACTAAACATAACTTTCCCACGTTCACTGTGGGGTCTGAGATGTGCCCCACAGTTCTCAAGAGTTTATTATTGGTGATTAAATAGGTCTCTGCATGGATGAGAGAAGCCGCAAGCGGAAATGCAGAGGGCTTTCACTTCAATGTTAAATGATAACAGTAACATGGATTGATTTGAAACTGCTCTCAAATGGGATGTCAGTGAGCCAATGACCATGTGTCCATGCCTGGAAAATGACTGACCTGGAAAGCGATGTAGCTGTGTTATCCTGAGATCAGGACTGTTTCTATGGACTATATTTTCAGCTGGTTGTAAAAGCCGAATAATAACCAGTTCCAGAAACTATTGGCAGCACATTAACATTTCAAAAGAGGAAGACTTCACAAGTCTCTTGCATGCACATTAATATTAAATCCTCTGGAAAATTTCAGATGTGAATTTGCAATGACTTCCTTGCGACAGAAAACTTCCAGAAAAAAAGAATGAAGCCCTATGAAGCTATGAAGAACATAGCTCAGCAAAGTTGGCAGTTTAAGCATTCCTAGAGAAAAACATAACCAGTGAATTTATTTTTGTTCGTGCTGAGTTTAGGGGAGGGAGTTATTATGTTAAGCAAATGACCAAGGCATTTCTGCAGAGTAAAAGGCAGCAAAAACATGCATCTAAATGGGGACTATTGGTCAAAAATCATTGTTGTAAAAGACGCCTCACTCCTGTAATCTGTACAGCTAAATGGCTTTGTTACAATACTTTAATGTGTGTGGATGGATGTTGTGGGGAAGCAAAGAAGACATGGACTTATCTGCACAGACTTGGAACATTTGGGGTAAATGTGTTAAATTAAGACTGAACACATTCCATGGATTATGTCAAAGTTATAAAAATAAGCTAATGTCCTGACAGAAGTTAGACTCCTTCATGCAAGGCATGCAGAAATTACTTTTAATGACCTAATCTTATGACAAATGAATCTCACTCCTTGGTGTTCCACTGCAGAAATACCTGCCCTACCTTGGCTTTTTGTCTTGAACCATTCCCAGATGTAAGAGGTACTGCATAAACCCTTGGAACATGCAATACACCCATGGCAGAGGACCCGGGCAAGGGGAAAGCAGAAAGTGGAAAGCCAAAGGCCTTGTTTGTAGTTCTCCTTGCCCTAATACCATCCTGCAAGACACTCACAAAGTCCCAGGGAAGCCTGTGTCCCCACTGGGCTAAACCGCCTCAGAACACATGGAAGAAGGCAGCAAGATCCCATATTCTAGGCTCATAGGAAAAAAAGAATAACAAACCAGCTTATAGATGCTGACAGTATGATCTCCTGTAAGCGAGATGAGATAATGTATAATGTATAATAACTGCTGCTTTTGGGCGTCCAGATACTCAATTTTGACACAATGCCTGTTCCATCCACTGAGACTGGCATCTAAACATGAAAGTATTTTATTGGAAGTGAAACTACAATGTTGCAAAGGCAGTTTCTGAGCACAACAAAAAGAAAAAAAAAAATCATTATGACTCGCTTGGCACCACAAAGTTGGTTTGAAAGGCAGCAATAAGCACAGAGTTTCATTCTTTACTACATCTCCTTTAAGAGCAAAATCATGATCTTCTGCTGGAGACGTGTGACCACCTCCTCAATGTACTGAGTGCTGTTTGAGCATCTAGCTGTCATATACTTTGAATTAACAATATTATCAATCTCTCCTGTTGCAATAATTCAACTTCAAAAGTATGATTTTCTCCAGTCAAGACACAAGAAAGGTTTTATGTCACAGGAGATGAATTTTTTCGAGACAAAAGCTTCAGGTTCAGTTCTCGTCCCCATGAAGTCCAGCACCCAATTCAGCATTGTGATTGCCACTAAACAGTCCCTAAGCTCCAAAATAAGTGCTGTAGCACCTAATTCTCTTTGTGGTTTTGATCTACCAAGCTCTCAAAAATATGGAAATGCCATCTAGCATTGTTCAGAAGTATAACTTCAATTTCTCTCTGGCAGTGGTTACAGACCACAAACACAGCTTCCTGGAGAACTTTTTTGTCTGTAACCATGTGCTAAAATGTCAGTATGTTCTCAATCTTTCCCAATTTTAGCAGTGTTTTGGGGATTTTTTTGGGCTACCTACCAGGCTTTTGGACAACTCCAAAGCTGAAATTCTAAGCTGCTGATGTGACCGAAGCCCGTTAGTTTGGGCAGTGAGAATGTGAAGTGGCTTTTTTTTGTGAGGTTGTGAAGGTTGCCAGGTTGTAAAAAAGATCATTTTTATAGTAAGCAAAAACACCCTCCCTCAGCTACTACGCAGAAGGGATCAGATTTAGACAGGCACGAGTGCATTTGTGTTGTGCTAGAGCAGATGGTAATAACTCAGACCACAAGCAAGTGACAAGTCCCTGACAGAGCACAGACCACCACGAGGTGAAGCTGCCAACTGCACTGAGGACTTTCCACGTACCTGTAGAGAATCATAATGGAAATGTTAAGACTGGTGGGAGCAGGAAGGTCTGGGTGTGAAAGCACCAGAAGGAGCAAACAGCAGCAGAAGGGTGATTAGTGGGTATCTTCTCTTGGTGGGTATGTCACTGGGCTATGAAGAGCCCCGTGCACATCTACATGTGGTTTCTTGGCATAACTGATTTGGGAGATATGGGACACCAAGCTATTCCTGATGATTGACAGAGGAGGATGGAGTGAAGAGACTGGACCCTGCTAGCTCCTGAAGGGTACAGAAAGACAGATCCAAGGTTGCCTCCTGAGGAGGTGCTGAGTGGGATTGGTGGCCTCCTTGATCCTCCATGACATCACAAGTGACCCTGCCGGTGCCACCTGGACACTGCTGTCCCGGTGCCCAAACATCCTCCTGGGCCTGTGTTTGTGAGTAAGCCAATGAGAGATTGTAAATGAGTGAAATATGTTTTATTTTAACTTGATATCAGCTTCCTCTGTCACATGGAGCTGCTATGCTGTTGGTGTGTTAACTCCTACAGTTCAGTCTTTGCAGCCCAGTTTCCTGGGGAAGCATTTGATGATAGAAATATTGGTTTGAAAGTGGAGGGAAGATGATAAGTATATCAATTTGTACTGTGCTTTAAAACTTCTTTTAGCTGCCAGTGATGATGCCTCCCATCAGCACTCAGGTGTTACTCCTCAGGTTAAAAACCTCCCCTTCTGCTGCAAGGGCTCCTTCACAAGGAGTGTCAGGTGCAAAACGACGTCCTCAGAGGCATTCCCTTGACAGAAGGAAGATGTTGATTGAGCCGCCCTCGACTGTCAGAGTGCAGCACCAATTTGCAGTGTATAGCCTGAGAGAAAAGGCACTTCAGCTGGGAGAATAATTTGCAATAATGAGGAACAAAATTTAAATTTTTCAGGATACCTCTTGTCAAACAAAACCATACCAAAGTCACTGTGAATTTTGAAGTCCTAACACATTCGACAGGCGTTTCCTCTGGGTACTGCTCCATGGTGCACATCTGATTTGCAAGTCATTTGTTTTGACTTATAAACTGCCACTGTTGAGCAAATGCCGTCAGCAATGTGAAGTGTGACTGGAGCTCCTCCATCAGCACTTCTGCTTCTTGCCTTTCCAAAGGTGGAGGCGAAGCGAATGGTAAATAAGAGAAAACTGTGTGTACGTGTCTGCGGAGCACGGTGTTAGGAGGCAGTACAACCGAGCACGTGGGCTGGTTTGTTCCTTACTGTGCCAGTCTGCACCAGGCTCCTTTGGGTGCTGCGATGATTTTATGAGCTAAGGGTTGGCTTGTTAGGATGAGATTAAGGATGGGATAGGATGAGGTTGGTAGAGGATGCGTTAAAGTAACGTTACTGTGTTCACAAAACCAGAAGGTCTGGCCCAGAAATCCTGCACTTGACCAGGTCGCGTGCCTCTAAAGATGGGTTAGAAAACACAGGCATTTCTCAAACTGCACTATTTCCTTTAATGTGATCGGGTAGAGCTAAAATTTTAACCTTGAGTGGAGATAGTGATTCCTGATGAGCTTTCCCCTGCTCCTCCACCTCCCTTGCCAGGAAAGACATCTCAGGAAAAGTAGGACTGAGGCTGAGTTTTTAATATGAAAAAAAATTTTCCTCTGGAGGAGAGACCTGCAATAAAATAAGTACTAAATGGGCTAACTCAGCAAAGGTGGAAGAAAACCCTGGTTTTGGCTGGAGAGCTCTAACCAGCTATGGTAAAACAAAAGGCCCTAGAATGAATTCCTCACATCTTCCTACTTGCATTTAGCTCTCTCCTTTAATGAAAGCTAACATATTGCAGGACAGATGATTTTTCCTGCATTTTTTTTTCTTTACAGTGCTTTACACTTCCTGGGAGTTGTTTCTATACGACTGTAATAGAGCTGTCAAAATAACAGCTTGTGGCAGAGGATGCGATCGCACCTCGCTGCTGCTTGCTGCCCTGCAAATGCGAGCACCTGCTTATGAGGAAAGGCTTGAAGGCAGGTCCAAACCAAGGTGATTTCACCTCTAAACGTGAGCTGGGTCCCCCTGCTAACTCAGCAGACCTTCCTGGCCGAATGTGGCCTCAAGTGGGAGGCAGCAGCGGGAACGGCCGTGCAAAGTCAAATACCTGGAAACGAGGGCAAACGGAGGGAATATAGTCATTGTGCATCAACATCTTTCTGGCAGATGTCACTCTTTTTCCTCTCTTTTTTTTTCCCCCATTCTCTCTTTCTTACTTGTCTAAACTAGCCTACAGGTGTCTGAGCAAGGGCAGCCTTTCCCGCACAGGAAAGCGGTCTCGAAGGCTGAAGCTGCAGCCTACGTACGTCCGATGCAGCGGCTCAATCAGATGTTTAAGTATCTCTGCAGGAATGATCACTGCCATTTAATTTGCTGATTAGTGTTGTTGTATCTATTTGTAGAATACAGTATAATTCACGGCGAGATCCCCGGAGGATCTTCAGCAAATGCTACAAGTAATTGAATCCACTGATTTCTAAAGGTCAGAGGAAAACTGAGCGTTATTGAAACACAAATTATGCTGTGATGAGACGAGGCAAGTTTGCACTTCAGATTCACTCTTATCGATTATTGCTACAAGCTGATCTGCTACTGGAGATATCTGCTACTGCTAATAGCAAAAATCAGGAAGCTTTCCCTTTATTTAGCAAAATCCCGAAGAAAATTTACAATCTTCTCAGTAAAGACCATGTTGTTTTTGAAGAATTTTTGAAGAGAAACAAGGTAAAAGGAGCCTGTGTTCCCCTTTTTCAAGGCAAAGAGGGAGGACAAGCTTCTCAAAGAGTCAGCCAGGGAAATGTCAGGAAACTCTTCGGGTAGTTTTATGAAATTGCCTCACTGATGAACGCGGAGGCAGAGAGCTGCTATTTCCACTCCCTGCTCTATCTGCTGCTGCAGACACACACAGCTGCTTCCTGCAGTTTGCTAGGGCTAGCCCGGGGGCTTCCCCGTCAGCAAAACTAATTCTGACCAGGTGGGAAGAGTTACAAAGATGAGGCCTTTTACCTTGGTATGTTGGTTCTTTGGAAGTTTGGAGTGCGTGGGAGCGGGAGGAGGGGAAGGGTGTTGTGTTTTGAGGGTGGGAATGAGCTGGAATAAGGGCAGCGCGGGGAGATGAGGGACACGGGGTGGCGGGTGGGCCCAGGGCTGGTATCTGGCAGAAGCAGCGCGTTGCCCCGGGAAGAAGCTGGCGGATGGAAGCAGCGATATGAAGCCATCGAGCCGGGGGGCTGCACCAAGCAGTCTGCTGCTCCATGGCGAGCTGAGATGTCCTTGCAGAAGACAACTTTTTTTTTTTTTAAACTCACTAAAAAGGAAAAATTAGCTTACTTGCAGACCAGATTTTTTTTTTTTTTTTTTTTTTTTGTAGTTGCACTTTTCTGGCTGTATCTTTAGAAATCCTCCTGGCTTTTTTGGGGCAGCAGTAGCCTCATCTGCTTCTCCGAGTAGCTCTTCACAACCAAGTCGATGGAAATTTTATTTCAGAGGCTTGGCATGAGCGGCCGAGGCGAGGCAAGGAGTGGGTGGACTCGGCGGCTGTGCTTTGAAAAGAGCATCCATCACCCGCAGTCTGCTCCTGGCCTCCGCACCCAGCGCCGTGTTTAACAGGCGTTTATAGGGCACACATCACTGCCTTCTGCAAGCAGCTCCTGCCCATTAGCATGTTGCAGAGGGAAAATAACGCTGAAACGTTCATAAATCTTGTGACCCGAGCGCCCATTAAAAAGGGTAGATGCGTTGCCTTAATAAAAGCCCTCCCCAAAACAAACGGAGCAAATCTTCTGTGCCTTTTTATTGCAGGAATATTTATATGCTGCAAATTTTCTTCTTTAGTTGCTCTGTAGATCATCATCTGGGCATGCAGCAGGCGGTGCAGCGTGACCTGCCGGGGCAGCGAGCTGAGCCTTTAAGGCCTGAGAGCCCACTAAAGACTTAAAAGCAGGCTTTACTTCACGTTGCTGGGGCTAACCCATACATATATATTTATATATGTGTGTGTGTGTATGTACCTAAGCTTAAGTGCGTGCTCCAGCGCTGCGGTGGATNACTGCCTTCTGCAAGCAGCTCCTGCCCATTAGCATGTTGCAGAGGGAAAATAACGCTGAAACGTTCATAAATCTTGTGACCCGAGCGCCCATTAAAAAGGGTAGATGCGTTGCCTTAATAAAAGCCCTCCCCAAAACAAACGGAGCAAATCTTCTGTGCCTTTTTATTGCAGGAATATTTATATGCTGCAAATTTTCTTCTTTAGTTGCTCTGTAGATCATCATCTGCGCATGCAGCAGGCGGTGCAGCGTGACCTGCCGGGGCAGCGAGCTGAGCCTTTAAGGCCTGAGAGCCCACTAAAGACTTAAAAGCAGGCTTTACTTCACATTGCTGGGGCTAGCCCATACACATATATTTATATATGTGTGTGTGTATGTACCTAAGCTTAAGTGCGTGCTCCAGTGCTGCGGTGGATCAGAGCCTAAATGCCCAGGGCCGTCTCAAGCAGCTTGCAGCTCCCGAGCCGCAGGTGCTGCCATAAATCCAGCAGCAGCAGCAGCGAGGGAGCAGGGAAATCCTGCAGGAACCCCGGAACCGCCTGGAAATAAGCAGGCAGGAAAACCCACTAATGCACCCCGAGGGCAGATGAGGATGAGTGGCCGCCCTCGTCCTTCGTGTAGCTTGGGCCCGAGGCTGCGTTCTGCTGCAGCAGCCCCTCTGCGTCCGACTCTGCTTCCATGCCTTAATTTAGGGCTCTGCGGGCAGAAAGCTGATAAATAACTGCTTGCCCTTCTGGGGCTCTCATATAAGAAGACTATTATAGAAAGTAAGGTGTACGCGAGAGTGAGATGGCATGGAAAGATCACAGTTTATTTATATATATATATTTTTTTTTTTTTTTAAGGAGAGTAGGTCTGCATTTTTAGGAGGAAAATCGAAATTAATAGCTTGAAGCTTAATAACTTTGAAGAAAATGATGTTTTCCTCTACCAGGGAGTTGGTCTTGGTGACAGAAGAACGGTGCAGGAATCCTGGGCAAGAAAGTGATGTTTGATCAAGAATTTCATGCACAGCCGGCTCTGAGAGGAGGTGATATGGGGTGCCATCAGCTGAGCACAGGACAGAAAAATGATTTAATAGCGTAAATGGTTTCTGAAGGGAGCTCGACAAGTATTTGTCCCAAAGTGTCCCGCTACTTGTGTCTTTCCCAAGCCCAAATGATGCTTAAATTGTCACAAATGCTAAGCAGAAAGCAATTTTATAGCCGTCTTGGCCTTACTGTTGGTTAGTGAAGCTTTTTCACTACAGATTTTCTTTTCCTTTTTTTTACCACCCTTGCAGAATGCAGGATTAATACTCAGGGTAATTTTTAATCCTAATCAGAAAGGCACTGCTCAAAAATCAGACTTAAGCATTTTCAATCTGGTTATCGGAGACAGGCTGCTTGTGGGTTGTATTAAGAGAGGCTGCTATTGTGTTTCACCCATAATTGTTTACAGAACAATAGGGGAGGATTTGACAGTGTAATGCGCTCTCTGTGCGAAGAACTAAATGCAACGCGCGGTTATTTGCCACGTCCTCCTTTAACAAGCCCAGATCATAACTTGTCAGCTCTATGCGCTGCCATTTGTTTTATTATAGCGAGGTTATTAAAGCTGCAGGAGTGGAAATGTTCCGTAGCTCTAACTCATAATGCAGATCCTGGAACCCCCCTGGGTCTTCTGTGTAATATATGTATTTGGGGATGCATGGAAGTTGTTCTTCGCTGTGTGCGATTTATGAGCCGATCAGAACCGTGGCCTGAAAAGCAGATGTGTTGCAGTAATATCACTCTGAGTTATGTTTCTCAGGTTACATTTCTCTCCCTGTTTCGTTTCTGATCATGGCATGCTGCTCTTATATTTTTGATGTAGGGTTGCTGGAAAGCTTCTTTTGGAAAAAAAAAAGAAATCACTGGGCTGATATGGGAAATGGGGTTGAAGGAAGGCTGTAAAGCAGTGATAAATAATAAATAATAAGCAGGTAGCGGGCCTGCCTGCTGATAGGTGCATTAGCTGGATGCCGCCAGTATTTATTGCTGTTTACTTCTGCATTACTTATCGCTGTTGCATATCTGCGTTGGGAATTTGTGCAAGGAGGTGATTCTTCGCGATTTTCAGTACCGCCTCTCCTGTGGACCCAAGCTGCTTGCATTGCATCTAGCAAAACCTTCAGCTGCTGCTCTCGCATGCAGAAGCCTTGCTCCTCTGCCTCTTTTTGGGCTACAACTTGCCAACAGGTCAGCGGCCGTGGGGATGAGGAGATAAGGGCTGTTCAGACTGTGCGTGTGCTCCTCTAGGTTACCTTGAGCACCGTGCCCAGGGCTCTCGCCGCTCGGGCATGGGGAAGGGTGCACGACGTGCCCGGAGCAGCGGCTGGCCGGCTGCTCCCGCTCGCCCTGGCACCACGTAAATGACAGCAAACGCGTTTGGAGGATGGATAAAGCTGTGGCTTTGTGGGCTGTAGGTAACTGACCAGTTGTGAGGTCCCTGTGCTTTTCCCACCACTTTCCTAGCGGTGCCTTTTCAGGAGAACAGGCTAGCCCCGCTCTTAGAGACGCTCCCGGCTGCCCAGGAACCTGCCCACGTTGGGAAAGAAAGCAGAAGTTGGCGCCGAATAACCTGGGTCTTTCACAAGGAGAGCAGCCAGGTTTCCCATAGCGAGGATGAGACAACGTCTGGCCAGTGGTTTATCATGTTTCTTTCTCTTCTGCAAGATCTGATGCTCCAAAGAGCACCAAATCATGCTATTGCCTTGATCTCCAGCATGTGAAAATGCTGGGGAAAGGGAAGAAGAGCGATGTCTGTGGGAGGTTGTCTCTTCTAGACGTATAGGGTTTCTATACGTCTGGCAGTTGCTCGTGTCCGTGTTTGTTTCTTCTCAAAGTGCGATAACAAGAGCTCTTGTCCGACACGCAGCAACACGTGGCGGGCTACATTCGCCTTGGGTATAAAGGAACTTCTGTGCAGTGGCAATTGAACCACAAAAACGGTAGAGGTAGGTGCCCTGTCTGCACTAGAGCAAAAAGGAGTCTGTTTAATTGAATAAAACAAGCTTTGCTTAGCGAAGCTACATGATTCCTTGGGAAGGATTTATGTTAAATGTACTCTGATGATTATATATTTAATAGAATACCAAATAATATGCCACCTAAATACAAAGAGCCCATTCTTCCAGGTAAGAAAAGCTAATGCAAGGAGAAGAGGGTGTACCTTGTACCTTCTCTTCTATGATAGCTTGCATTTCTTTTGATTTTTTACTATATCTTAATGCTGAGTTGCAGGACTACCCTCCTTCTCCCTAGACGTACCGTTGAGCAAAACAAGGTTGCTATGTTCATCAGCTCTATATGGTGTCAGCTGTCTAATTAAAAGAAGGAGCACTGACATGCCAGCAAGACTTACAACTTCATTTTCAGAGACGGTGAGCGCGAGCTATTGATTTCATTACAGACAGTGGATGCTCAGTGCCCGTGAAAAAGGGCCATGGATTTATCAGCGCAGCCCTGTTCTCAATACCTGCTTCAGGCACATCACCCTAAATATGCAGTTCCTAGAGAAAGAGAGCAACAAATAGGTGGTATTTTCAGAATTAACTGTTTTTTTTTCAAAGCAGGGGGACACGTGTAGATAATCTAGAATGTCAGCAGGACTTGGCACCTCTGAAACGTTCTACCCCATGGCGTAATTTGTCCTTCAGAAAATATGCCATAACCTCAATATCACAGAGATACCACTTAGCTGGAAGTGTTACGAAAAGCTCTGCTAGACTTCATCGATATATATATATATTTTTTTTAACTTGTCCAGAAGTAGAACATTTGCAGACATTCAGGAACCGAACTAGCGTGCAACGATTTCAGTTTCAAGTCAAAAAGAAATGTAGCTGGCTTGGACTATTCCCTCTCAAAAGTATGATTAGGCATGGTTCTGCCTTTTTAATTATCTCAAATAGAAATGCAACTGTTCGGTGACATCTCTTTGGCCTGGTTTGCAAAGCTCCTTGGATTTAGCCCTGGGTTTCAAAGGGGTGGTGAGCTGCTCTGTGCTCATCGCTGCGATGCCAACACCGAGGTCTCATTCTGCATTTGTTTGCATTTTCTGATTTCTGTTTGCATTTGCTTGTTCCCTGCTTTACTGCTGGTGAATTTAGCAAAAACTTCCAGCTGTGCTGAGACTATGGAAGCAGTTGAGGGTTCGGGTTGGAGCTTGACTAGACTGTAGCCTCTTTTTTTGCAACTCATTCTGGCTCTAAATGACAATTACTGAAATTATGTGCATGCACTTTCTAATGTACGTTTTTATGTGGGCTTTCCCTTCAGCAGATTAATTTTCTCTGAATGGTTTCAGGCTGGTAACTTTAATCAACAGCATCTTTTTTAGTAAAAGCAACTTGTTTGATGCCATTTGCAAGGAGTGTTTCTCAAGGAGCTAGTTGAATTCTCTAAGTACTCTAAGTAAGAATTGCATTTGCTTCAACCAGAAGTGCAACAACGAAGCTGACAGGATGGGACTAGCACTGGCTGGAAGCTATTTCTGTCCGGAGGAAAAAGTGTGGAGGGGGGAAGAAACAAAACCAAACTGGCACCCAAAAAGCGATCCCAGAAACACACAGCATGTGTGCTCTGTGTTTCTGCTATGAGCTGATAGCCCCTCGGCCACTCGCTTGCCACGACAAGGCGCTCGGTTTGCCACGCAGGCAGGAGGGATGCGGATCTTCCCTTTCGCTGCTAGTAAAACGGGCTTGTTTTCTGCCACTTGCCTCAGCTAGCCGCAGTTGCCTTCAGAGCCAGCAGAGCTGTGCCAATTTATCTGAGCAGGCCTTGGGGTTTTCTGTCCTTTATCGGAGGAAAAGCATGTTGGAGGGAGCGATGCCGACTTTATTAGCTACTGATGCTGCACAGCGCGCTCCCACTCCTGTCCCTTTTCCAGAGCTCCCCGGCTCACCCAGCTCTATTAGTAATCCAGGCACCAGCTCCCGTCTCTCCTGTTGTTCTACAATTTCACGCCTTCCCGCGAGCGCGCCTGCTATCTCTCAGGTTCATAAAGCCTCTCTCTTCATCATCTTTATAGCCCTTGTGCAGAATAGCTCCTGTCATGGTGCTGGTAAGAAAATCTTTTTACCTATTTAATGTTGCTATGGCCAGAAATTGATTTTTATGGGGAGAGGAGAGACTAAGGGAGGAAATGGAGAAAAAAATTTAAATATAGAGTGTACCCATCAAAACTTCTTTAAAGGAAATCACTAAAGATGTGGCACAAATGACTCTTTGCACACATTTTTCTTTGAATTTTCTGTACATTTTTCATCAGCATTTTTATTAAAACCATTATTGGTGCTTTCTTAGAAAGAACTGCCAATATTTTTTATTTAGTTTCTTCCTCAGAATTTTAAAGTGACTCTGTATAAATGCTTCAGTCTAAAAGGGTCATTTAGAGGGTGTGTGGGGGAAGCGAAAAGAAAGTGCCAGTGTTAAAGCAGGGCTGTGTAAAGGCACGATGTAGGACACTGCTTGATTTCGGCAATTGTGCTCCCCCAGTAAGGCCGCCTCCTGGCCGCAGCACCTTCAGTGCGTTGCTTTCGAGCCGCACGCTCCCTGGCAAACAAGATCTCAGCAGAAGCCCTGGATCGTGTCAGTGAGTGTGTCATTTGATTTCCTCTCCGGTTAATCAAATATTTCCATCTCCATCTTTTGGCAGCTCTCGGGCACAACGGTGTGCTGCAGCCCCCGGTGCCTCCCGGCTGTGTTACGGAGCTCGGAGCTGCACCCTTGGTTGCCCCTTCGTGGGGCGAACGTGCCTGAGCCTCCCAGTAGCACCAGTTGACTTGGTGATGGGTGGCTTATTCGCAGCCTCTCTGTTGTCACTGGTGCTTCACAAANCAGTTGACTTGGTGATGGGTGGCTTATTTGCAGCCCTGCGTTGAGCAACCCCTTAAATGCAGGCACCTAAGCAAAACCAGCATCACCTTTCTCATCAGCTTCTGGATTTATATGGCTGTCTTTAGGTATTTATCCCCACAGGTTACTCGCAGGGAACTTCCACGTACCCTCACAGAGCAGAGTTAGCTCAGATTTGCCTGAGCTTAGTCCATTAGTCCCCTGCCCTTTACCATTTTTATGGCCAGGCATCCAGGTGACCATACCAAGTGTGCCAAGGAATAACAGGTCTCGACAACAAATAACACCTGGTAAGGGAGCACTCCGTGTGTCCCTAAAGGGCATAAGAAACTGGCAGATGTTGTGCCAATATTAGGATATAACATTTTTGTGCCTACCGAGAGCTCCTCCTTGGAGGATTTGTTCTTCAGGGTTGTGTAACACCTTTCCTTTTGCATTGACCTCCGAGATAACGTGCATCTTGAACGTAGTATTATCAAGAGAACCAAGCAGTAGCTTGGGAGTTAGTACAAGGGCACATGAGATAATGGCATTATTTCCAGTAAGAAAATTGCTAAATTTAAGTCTATTACTGAATCCAACAGTACAACTTGGCACTTTATGTAGGGTGTGTACCTACATAAAGTAGTGTTGATAAAGGCAAAAAATACTGGTTGAAAAGAATGCTGAAGAAAGTATCTTCATGAGGATGTGGAGCACAATATTAATTGTTTAATGATATTTGCATGTTTAAGATGATGTCTTCAGCATCAGACTTTTCTTTTTTTTCCCTGGACAAAGTAAAACAGTAATCCAAAAATCTGGAGGAAAAAAAAATACGTATGGAAAGAATTTCTAGCAGATTGAACTGTGCTTTTTGTTCATCTGAGGCATTTTATACTAAGTGAGGATGCTCACTTAAGCCTATTAGATGCATACACCCATAACAGAGTAAAAGGCTAGACGTCATGTTTAATTTAAAGCTCTCCCCACTGAAACTGTTGGTGTGAATAGCAGAATGAGGTACAGCTCTTCAGCCATCACTAAGCAGAAAAGTGCTTAAAATAATCCTTATTTATCTATATGTTAACCTGCCACTAAAAGTATTGTTAACCAAGCGAGACACTTTGCTGAGCGGAGATGGATACCTGCTTCAGGATCCTTGTGAATAAAGACAGCATAAATACATCTCTTGTAAGCAGCCTTGTTATTACCAGCCACAGTAAGGTTGCTGCATATGCCTAAAATGTAATAACCTGCAAAATTAAGATGGTGCAGACATCATTCTAACAATTCCCAGGAGCGTCTGGCTTTGCAACTTCAGCAGTGCATGTACAATGCAAAACTCTTTTTCTTTTCTGTAAGAAACTGATCCAAGAGCCACAAGCAGGAAATTCTAAACTAACCATGTAAATTCACTACTGGAGGGGGAAAAAAAGGAAAAGAAAAAACACGGGGTTTTCCCATTTCGGAGGTGGGAAGATGAGCCAAAACTAATAATGTTAGTAGTGATTCCTGTTGTGCATTTATATGGAACAGAAAGAGGAAGCTGTCAGACATTGATAAAACCGTTCTTGAAAACTTGTCATCTGCATTCTAAATTATTCAGTTGTGCCTCATCATTAAATGCATATTAAATAGGAATAAGGCTCTTAAAAGACAAGTTAGCAAAATACCGGGTTTGCAATGTTTTGTCTTTTTGTTCGCTTTTTTTTCTGTGGAGAAATGATGAGTAATGACAGGCTGTAAGTGGGTGGGTTTCTTTTGTTGTTTTTGTTTTACAGTGCATTAACTAATTAGAGACATTAGAGATTAAAAACACTTATTACTTTATTGCAATCTTCCCCTAACTATTGTCATAGCTAACAAATGCAACTCCTTTTTAAATACAGTTTTGGAAGCTCTTCTTTTTTTGTACAAAAAAAAAAAAAAAAAAAAAAAATCCTCATACTTAAGAGCAAAATATACCACAAAATTAAAAATAATCATATAACTATTTCCCTTACCTGTCTGGGCTGTGTGTCCTTCCAACTTTAAAGGTCATTGCTAGGACCGAAGAGATGATCATCTGCAAATGATGCCTTTTTCTTATCGTAAATGTAGTTTTCTTTCTTGTTCTTGTCCATAAATCGTTTTCCATGGGGCTACTCCTGTAGTTTACAAAATCTATGTAGAGTGAGCACATGCTGGACTATAAAGCTAGGATTGCCTGGATTTTTTTTTTTTTTAGATGAGGAGACTAATTAGAGGTATATTGAAACAGAGCCCCACATATGTGTGTGGATGTTTTCTCTTCCGTATTTTATATGCTGTGACACTACTCAAAAAAAAAAAAAAAGGAATGTATTTTTCACTATCTTGACTGGGATTTTAGTTCTAAAGGGAAATCATACAAAAAGTAGGCTAGCTGAAGTTATTCATTGCACAAAGCCTATGGAAGGAGCTACACTTACACCCCTTGTTTTTGATTATGTAATTACGTGTGCTAAAATCAAAACAACCTTCGACCTCAGCTTCAGGTCCCACTCGGCTGAGCCTCATCCCAAGTCTCCCTAAAGAACTAAAATTATCGCCGCATACCCACTTATGCAACAACTTATCCCTAAGGCCCGTGCACCCCGTGACGATTTTGTACCTATTTGCAGAAGAGCCAGGCTGGCAGCTTCCCCATCCTGGGGACCAGGTCTACCTTCTGTCATAGCGGCAAGGTCAGCACGATCTTGCAGATCCTTCACCTGAGAGCAGGGAAAACTGAAATCAGTGCCAATACACTGGACCGCTTTGGTGTTGGAAAGAAAATTGCCGAGCAACTTCTTACACTTGAGGTTCTACAAAATATCTCTTAAACGACTTTCTTGGGCAAGCATCAGTTAATACTGACGTAGAAGGATATAACTTTGTGGAATTCCTCATGCATTCAATTTTAATCATGTTAACACGGCATTGAAGAGTGGGTTTTTTGTTTGTTTTGTTTGTTTTTGTGTTTGGTTTTGATTTAGGCATACTCCTTTGGTCCCATGCAGATGTCACAGAATTGCACCATTTAATGGTTAAGAAAGACACCACCAGGAAAATTGGTTCCTCAACTATGTCTTTTTGCCTGGAGTTCGAAATTAATTATCTCTCTTAAGGGAAATTGGATGCTGAGTGGGGAATAAGGCACAGCTGTTTAAGCAGAGTATAAAAAGGAAAGATTTAAGAAACTCAGAAACGGTGCACTTTGAGCTAGAAGCTGTGTGAGGCAGCATCATTCTTGGATTCCGACTAGCAAGATGAAATGGGTATGAGTAATAATGCATATATTGCAGCTTGGGTTAGGAAACTGTTGACCTGGGTTTGTTTGTTTTTTAGGTTTTCCTTACACGGACAGTAAAGGGAAAAATGCTGGGGAGGAAATGTTGCAAAAAGTTTAGAAAAAGATACATAATCCCGAGTTCTTTAAATTCTGGTGTTCTATTATATGTTAAAAAGAAAGAGAAAAGCTCACAAACAGTATTTTTTTTTCCATTATGTGATGTTGAGAAAAAAAAAAAAGAAAAAACACAATTTCTAAGGCTTAAACTGGGCTAGTAAAAAGGCGCCACTGAGTTTCATGCCAACTTCTAATACAATAGGTCAAAGTTTTCAAAGGTCAAAAAGTTCACATTTTTTATATATGAGTATTCCCCTTCCTCTCTGCCTCTCCAAGTGCAGGCTAATATGTTAGCTTAAAGGAAGCTTTCTGCCACTCTTCCAAATCTAAATGGGAGGACAACTGACAACAGCATTAATTAGTCCAGATTGCAGCCATCATTGCAGGTGATGCTCTGCCTGTTGCTGCTTTCCCCTCCCTTTTCTGCCAAAAATTAACTAGGGATTCCACCCAAAAACACACACACACACATGTTATTTGTCTTTCCCTTACTTCAAATATTGATGATAGGAATTTCCTTTTTTATGACTTCTCTGATAAGGACAATCTTAGAGTGGAGTGCTTGGAAGTGCTGGGTCACAGCTTAGCTAGGAGCTGCTAAAACAGAATTTCATACCCACCCTGGTAGTATTCATCAGCTGCAATGATTCAGGATTATTTTTATTATATTTAGAATCTAGTGTCTTGGTACTCCTTCTTCCTTATCAGCATATGCCACTGACTTAGTCTGTGACAAGGGTTATCCTACAATAGAGATAAGTAGAAAGCTTAACTGTAGAGCGAGGTATAATTTGGGGAGTAAGTGCGGGGTTTTCCAAAGTGCTGGAGTGATCCCAATCCTTAGGGACGGGTTACAGAAGGCCCCTCGTGCAGTGTGCTATAGTTATAACTTATCCCGCCCAGTATAATCACTGAGGTGCCTTCCACAACGCCTGAGAAGCCAAATGCCTAACAAATAGGTTTGGGGAAGTGAGCGTGCGGAGCCATCGAAGTTGGCCAGCAGGCAGTGGGAAGGAGAAGAAAGTTTTTCTGACTTTTCAGAGCATGAAGAGTATTTCAGTGTTGAAGGTGGCACAGTTCACAGGCACAGGCTTTCTCTACAGAAGACTTTCCTTTACTCCTTAATATGGGAATGCTGCTTCTCCTTTCAATCCGAGTTTGGGAGTCTGAGTTTAAATCGTTCCCTTGCCCAAGGGAAGTTCAATCTCGCCAGGGAGCACCTTAACCACAATAACTTACACTGGAGTGTGCAAAGGCTGTTCCCTACTTCATGGGGACTGTAAGCAGGAATGAGAGCTAGTGCCAATGGAATGTCCTGGCGAGAGGGTGCCCTGGATTGTAGTCCATGCTTGGACTAACGCTTCATCCTTCCGTGCAATCCAGTAGCTGTTCCGTCTACTTAAGCTTTTCATTGATCAGATGGAGCCAAATTAGGTTCCTGGCTCTGCGGGTGTAAATCTCACCGGCTGGCCTCGTGCCTGTCATCCAGACAGTAAATGGTCTCCCAACTATAATACAGCATGGGCATGATTTGGGTTATCTATCCCAATATAGAAGCTCCATGAATTATCTGTACCTTGTGTCTCTGACTGTCTCTCTTTCCACTCAGTGTCGCATGGTGCCAGCAAATATATCTGGCTGCTCATGGAAGGTGCTGGTCCATGAGGTTTCTCCTCTAGAAGAGGCCTTCCCCTTCCCAGGTGTGTGCACAGAACTAGATCTTTGTGAGTGGAAAATAGCTGCTGAGTGGGTTAGCAAGCTGAGATGTTAGTGCAGAATTGGAAAAATCACAGAGGGGAGGAACGGGAGAAGGCAGGGTGTGTGGCTGGTGGGCAGTAGAATGGGACCGGCGAATTATTCCCTTGGGCTGCAAACTTTGGAAAGGGAAGAGCAAGCTCAGGACATACTTTTCAGTAAAGCAGCTTTTCTAAACCCATGCTGAGGGTGGGGAGAGGAGAGGAAAGAAACTGCAGAAGGAGGATTTCTGTGGGGGATTTGTTTGTTTGTCGGGGTCTAAGCCATACGCCAGCTGAAAGAGGATCACTGTCAGGACCACTCTGCATTCCCGTTGAAATGTTTCCACTCTCACTGCTGTTGCAGATGTGAAGTACAAACCTAGGATATGCGCAAGGCCTTAACCCTGCATAAAAAAAGATGCAGAGGACTGAAGAACCAGCGGGATGTTTTGCTTTAGCTGGGGGCAACGAGGTGTCTGTAATGTCACCTTAGCCTCCGTGAAGCGGTGACACTGTCACCTGCGCGCACGTAGTCACAGCAGAGCAGAGTGCAGGGAAAGTGCTTAAGTCAAGGGAAACTGGAGGAGACTGAAGTGGTTTGCGGTGAGACTGCGGCACAGAGCACTGAGACAGGGGAGCTCAGCCCAGGCAGGAGAGGCACCTCCAGCCACCGCCAGAACCAGTAAAAATGACTGCTGTCACCCATCCATACATCCACTTTTTTTTCTTCTCCCCCATGGTAAAGGCCCTTTGTGTAACTCTTTAATTTAAACCAGTGAAATTGGAGCAACATAAAATTAATTTCTCTCGGTCCTGTTCTGTAAGCATCAATTATAATGTCTAATCTACATGAAGTGCTGCTAAGTTTAGTAACCAGCTCTTTATTATGCATCACCCAAAAGCATTCAAATATCTTCACATTAAGATGTAAGATCATACAAATGTTAATTGTAGACTCATCCAAATGTTAACAGTTGTTTTTTCTTTTTTCCCTCTCCCCTGAGGGTATAAACAGATATTTGATTAGGGTGTCATGTTCCACCAAAACATATTTTTAAAGAGAAATTTCTCAGTTTTTGCTTTGCCTGACAGCGGGCAGAAATAATGCACTATCAGGATACAGAAGCAAGATACAAAAGATGTAAGTAAAGACCTGTAAAGATACAGAATCAAGAGGGCTAGACTGTTTATGGCCATGATACTAGAAATTTAGACTTGATGCTTGCTGAAATAATTTCACTGGTGAAGGAAGGAGGGATGCATTGCTCTGAACATGTAAATCATTTATGCTCTCAATTAAAAATTTATTCAACACCTACGGTTTCAGATATGGCTGGGAAAAAAAAGAAACAAAAACGCTGTTACTGTCTCCTTCAAAGTCACATATACCATCATTTAAGGGAATACTCATTTTTGTTCTATAGTTCACATTGGTTTTAGAATTTTCTTTTTTACATTCTTAGTTTGTTTCTGCACTCCAGTGCTCTCCTTACATAATAATCTGATATAAGGATAAGTGATGCTTCAGTGTTGCACCTTCTTTTCATAATCTCTTCCAATCTCTTAGCATGTCTTCCTGAGCCTTTCATTATCATTTCTTCTGTACTCTGTTAGTTCTTGACTTTTGCTACTTTTTTCCTCTGCTCTGGTCTGACTCTCCCCTCCCAGCTCCCTTCTTAGCTGCCCTGTCTCTCTTCTCATTCAGTCATGTTCAATTCTCCCTTCTCTCTTTTCTCATTTAGGTGCCTCCAATGGGCCTCCACCAATCGAAATAGAAAAGAAAACCTTAAAAACCTTCCACAACAAAACCCCACTGGCTGGAAAAAAAAAATAGCAGAGGGCCTGAATTCAGGCAAGAGATCGTTTTAGATAGGGACAGCACACAAGCAAAATGCTAAACCTGCTTCTCCAAGTGTCACTGGGTGGAGAACATGAAAAATGCCTGGGTTTATAATCATGCAGTGTTGGATGAATTCTTATATTTTTTCTAGCTGTTGCAAGGAAGGGTTGTTTCAACTCCTTCTTGAAGCTCTGCGGCTGGGGAAGCAGAACAGAGCAGGGCTGGCTTTCCCCCGGCAGGGTGCAGGGCAGCAGGACGGATCGTGGAGCAGGTTCCATCGGGGCAACTTGCTTGTTTTGCGCGTGGTTTCTTAACGAACGGTGGGGAAGATCATTTTTAAAGTATCCATGGAAAACCTGAAGTGAAAAATAGCATCACCTTATGCTTCTGGTTAAAGTAACTTAGAACGTTAAGATGCCCCATGAGGAATGTTTGAGTTATCTTCTACTTCTAAAAATGCCACTACTGTCTGTTTAATGGTCTGCACATTTCTTTTCTTTTGGGATTTAATTTAACAGTTGGTTTTTAACAGAAGTATGCAACATCTATAGATATGTATCAGGAAAGCAATTGTATGGTACATAAACTCGTGTCAGCAAGGATCAAGGAACAAAAAGGAAGGTGTGAACACCACATGAAAACATTTTCACTTATTTAAAGCATTTTTAATTTTGTGCAAGGCCGGAACTGACACATACTATAATACATAATGTACTGTACTTCCAGACTGGGTTCATGGCATATTCCCATGGATGTTTTTAGAAGGTGTTTAGTGTCTATAATTTAAAATATATATCTTTAAGTATGCCTAGTCAAAGCCTGGATCTGCACAGTGTATTCAGAAATGTTGCCTCTGGAGGGGAATATTAAAAAATGTTATTTTATGGCAGATAGTGAAAACAACTCAGAAGTGACTTTTTTTTTAGTAATGTCACCTCCATGTAAATGGAATAAGAATACAACTCAAAATAGGTTAGGAATTACCACTATGTTATGCTATATTGGATTTCATGGGGAGCAGTGTCAGCGCAGAGTCTCTGGATTTATTATGTATCTGCATCACAACAGAATACACTCTAACCTTTAGGAACCCAAGGATTACTTGGTATTTTAAACAAACTAGTCTTTGTCTGCCCTAACCGTGCCTTGCAATCCTGTTAGATAAACCGATGCGTTGGTTCCTGTAATCCCTCCCGTCCTGCGGTGCCTGCTGTGCCCGCTTGCCAAGCCCGCCGGAGCCGTGGAGCCGTCTCCGCGCTGCTTCTGCAGCAGCAAGAAGTAACAGGTCGGAACGGTGCGGTCGGTACCTTGCCATAATCGCAAGCCTCTGTTGTCATTCTGAAAGCATTTACCTTTCCTAGTGGTGAGTTATTGCTGCAAGACTGGTTCTTTAAGCCATTAGTTAAAACTAATGTTTTAACTTAAAAGCTTAACATATTTCACGCTTATGGCACTGAAACGGCTGAGCAGCAAACAAACAAATGAGCAAAAGAAGTCTCCGAAGCTTTCCAGATGGCTAGTTCTCACTGATGCACTTTTTTTTTTTTCTTTTCCTCTGGAGCTTCAAAACATGTTTAAATTATGAAATTTTGCGTGATTACAGAAACTTGGCAAAACACTCATTAAGGTTTTAGTCTGTGGAGTGATACTACAGAGAGCTGAGGATGAACACTCACCGAGCTGCACAACTGCCCTATTGCATGTGCAACGTTGCTGCCTTGGACTGTAGGGTAGGAGACTCTGGGTTGCAGGGTTGCACTTGCTCACGTGCTGCAGTCTTGCTGCTCTTTTGGGCCAAGTTTATCCTTGGCAGAATTGCTGAAACTGGTGAGATATTGCCACAGTAGTTAATTTGTCTTCCTTTGCTTAAAACCACTTGCTCAGCATCTCCTGCACTTTATCTCTAGTTTCTCCTTAGGCCAGGTGACTCGATACCTCCTGCACTCTGTGGTGGGTGGTCTGCAGGGGGAGATGGCAGTAGTAATAGAAGGTGGGAAGGAAAGTAAGGAAAAGAGGAGGATGGCCAAGAGGGAAACAGGGGAAAGGGAGAAACCCCAATCAGCCTGGGGACAAGCTGGCAATCAGGAACATGTCTTGTGCTTCAAATGCAAGTGAAGTACACCCCTTGGGGGTGACGGTGTGCAGAAATATGCTCTGAGAGCAGATTTGTATGGGAGGCAGGACGTTGCTGCTTTCATTCGTGCCTCGGCTCTGCCTGTCTGTGAGGGCAGCAGCCTCTCTCCAGCTCCTTCGACCCCATCCCACTGCAGGCTCTTTAGGGGCAGGAGATAAAATCCTGTTATACAGCCTGAAGAGAAAGCCACGTTCTTCCTACTGCATGACTGGCCGAGGCTGCTGGTAAGGATGTCACCTTTTGCTGACATGACTTGTTCTCCAAGTGATGCTTGAAGGACCTTGTCTCTTTCCTGGCCTGATGGTAGCAAGTGCTCCCCATTCCTCAGCAGGGGGATAGGTTTGCTACTAATGCCTCGAGATGCGGTGTTAGGGCAGTATTAGTGCAGGTAAGAATGAGAGTTAAAAAATGCTGGTGGTCTTCTAGGGAAAAAAAAGGAGTTAGCAAGAACCGTGCACTATTGTGTGGTGCTGCAAGGAGCCAAGACCTGTTCAACACCAGATATGAGGCAAATAGGCCTGAATTACTCAGCTGTGGCTTAATTCTTCAAGACAAGGATGTAGCAACTGTTCCTGTCTAAAGAAGGGCAGGGGCACGAATGACTATATAGTTCTCTGTGCATAGTGCATGCAGAATACCTAATGGCTTTCCATGCTGCACTAATGCCAGCAACAAGGTCCCTGGTGATGGACCTCCTATAATCCCAGCATCACTGATCACCTGGGAGCAGTATGGCTTTTGGAGCTGCCCCACAGTGGCATTCCTGCTCTCTCTATGTGTTTGAGTAACATACCCTGCAGTAAGGACGTACACGAGTATTCAAGTGAGCAACGTGTTCAGGATCGGGAAAGTGTGGCTTGCTGACTAGTCCTCAGATTTAGTGCTACAGACAATTCCTCTGGGGTCCAACCAGATGCTGTCTTAGGCATTTGTGGACTCCTGCCATATATCACTGCCAGTATACGGATTAAAAAGCAAATGCTGAAAATAAGGTGAAGACATAAATAACAACAGAGCAAGGGGAGATTCGCTTAAGCCTGAGCAGTGGACACGGTGTGACTCTCTTCTAATAACTCACTGTCCATCAAGTCACTGACATGTGTAATAACCTGCAGATGGCTCAGCAGTGGGTGGCATTAATATACTTGGGCTTCTCCGGCATCCAGGTGCTCTGCACTGTCCTTCCTTGGCCAGCACACAGCCTTACCCACTGCTGCCGGCTGTCAGGCGAAGCGAGCAACACCCCGTCGCTGTCACCACAACGCGGTCACTCGTCGTGAGCTCCCGTGTCCTCCCAGGGTGGCCACGACAAGCAGACAGGTCAGCTTGATGTCCTTCCCTTTTTGCAGGGGTATCAGTGGAAAAAGGTGTCAAGCAGCTCAAGAATCAGAACACCAAGGCTAGTCGGGCAGCCTGCAGATGTGGGTTTTTTTTTCATTCGCACCCAGAATCATGGTCTGACTACACACACCTTCACCTTCAAGGGACCTCTTTGATGTTTGTGCACTATGGAAAGCGACTGGCTCCTCCACATGCACTGAACTTGCACTGTACGTTTATATGTAAAGACTAAGATGGCATCTAAATGCTTATTTCTCTTTAGTAAGACCAATGACACCAGGCAACGCTTCCTCAATAATATTTTGAGGAGAAGAAAACAATATGAGTCCTGGAAAACAAAGAACAGGAAGGTATATCAAAAGGATGGGTATACTGGGTAATATTATTAAGTAAGTTTAACACACACCTTCACAGAGAGAGGGAGAGGGAGAAAGAAAGGAAGAAAGGAAGAAAGATAGATAGGAAGATAGGAAGATGGGAAGATGATTCAGGAAATATTTACATAGGATTTGAAAGGATCGGATATTGCAAGCATTGTGCCATATATGAAAATTTTCAAAATTACATATTGAAAGGTCTTCAGTCTTCACTGTATCCATTGCTGAAAAAAAAAAAAAGAAAGACCCGCTGCTAATGCTAGGGAACATCTTTTAATTTTTGACCAAAATGAATTCATAGAGAATCTATATCCATTATTATAACTCAAACATGAGTATTGTGATATTAGGGTGTTGGATGTTGAATAACACTTGGCCAGACTGAAAACCAAAGACAGTGAACTGTTAAATTAAAACCCAAATAGGAAGATCCATGAGTCAGAGCTTTTTGTCCACTTTTTAGTCTTGAACACTTTCTTGAGAGGGAACAGTCGTAAACTGAAAAAATCCTTGCATTTTTGCATCAATAATTAAAGCGGATAATTTCTGAGTGAGCATGGATTTGTTGTAGTTGATTAATATATGTTCCTTCATGACTTCCAATGAGTAGTTCATACGCAATATGCTTGTTTTGCTACAGAGTGCTTAGAATATAGTACATTATTATTTTTTGTGGTGCTAATGGGATGGACCGGGAGAGATATTGGAGGTGGATTACACTCTTTAGAAAACAGCAAAGTTGTTTCATATTTGTCCTCAGTGGAACTTTGCTGATTAAGTCAGTACCAAGAGATGGAGAGGACTGGGCCACATCTCAAGAGTCAGAGAGGAGCCCCAGGGCTTGGACTTTCTTGGACTGCTTCCCCTAGCACGGGGAGAACAAATTCTCCAGTGAGAATGAATTCTGCCCCTATAGAGATATGGTTGGTGCCTGGATGATAAAGGAGAGAGAGAGACCCTTGCTTCACCCATGTTAAAGCTGGCTAATTCATTGTCCAAAAGGTTTAACACTATTTTAATAGTTTGATAATGATACTTTTGTTTTTCTTTTTCCTTTTTTTTTTTTTTTTGGACAGGTAGAGGGGTGGGTTTCTTAAAAGATTCAAAAGTTATTGTTCAATGATAAATTTAATTTCTTGTCATTAAACAAGACAAAAACTCAACCCCTTTCTCTAATGTCCAAATGGAAAAACACAATCTTATTAACAGCATTATCCTGAAAGCTGTTTTCCTCTCTGCTGCATTATCCAGCTTCTGGATTCTTTTAGCCACATGCTTATGTCCTGCTGAATGTACAAAATCTTGTGCCCAAGCCCTAAGGATAAATATATCCCAATCCAGTAGGAGACTATTTACTTTCCTGAATAGAGCCATTAATACACAACTGAGAAGTAATGTTCACTCTTCTTTATTATTAAAGACCTCAAAACAATAATTACCATGTCATTAATATTATGTTTTAGATAGGGGACAAAAATTTCTTGTGTTCCTATTCCTCATTCCTGTTATATGCATCCACACGGGAGCGTCGAGCCTCCTGACAAGCCTAGGAGGAAGATGAGAGTCACTTTGAATCAGTTAGCAGAGATAATATTATATTGAATCATGAATGAGATACTGACATAATCTCGCTCGCCAAGAAAGTTGATGTACAGTAAGGCAACCTCTACTTTTTAAAAGCAAAACATTTGATGGGATATAGGTCCACAGCATAAAGGTATCGTAGCTGATACAATCGATAGGGACCATGAATGGTGTAGAACAGGATGCTATTTACAGATGTGCAAAGTGAATGGTCTTGCGAAAAAGCCCTGCAGAAAAGGAAAGTTTCAAGAGGAAAATTTATTTCATTATCCCTTGTCCTGCCTGCCTAACTAAATATTTTTTAGCCACTTTTTTCTGGCATGGGAGAGATGGTAGTGACATCTACAGTTAAAACTGCCTAGTATTTTCCATAATAAGCATTTCAGTATTTCGCCAAAATTTAACTGCTCAGACTAAAATATTCCAAACTTGATGTCTGCCTGCAGCAAAATGGTTCTGCAATGTTCAAGAGCAAGCATATGAAAAAAAATTCAAAAAAAAAATCCAAAAAATGGCCATTTCTTGGAAAAAAAGGTGAGAAATTGATATACTCATGCTTCAGTCTTCAATTTCAGCTTCAGCCTTTTGCAGCCAAGATGCTTGGATTTGGCTGTCCTATAAGGCTTGAAAGATCACAGATGTAAGTGGCCGCTGCTGACTTCATCGAGGCCAGAATTTTACCCGTCGGTATGAGCCACGGTAGCATTAGTCACATTTGATAACATGTCGGGTCTGACGTTTTGTCAGGAGGAGCACTAAGTTCTCCCTACGGAGAGCGCGGATCGAAAGCCATGTAGCTACAAGCACGATGCCTACCGCGCGCAGCACCGGGGCCCAGGCTAACAGCCCATATTGTAAGGAATNACTAAGTTCTCCCTACGGAGAGCGCGGATCGAAAGCCATGTAGCTACAAGCACGATGCCTACCGCGTGCAGCCCATATCGTAAGGAATATTAGCTTGAGCATCATCCTAATGCAGTTTCCAGGAAGCCCTGTGCATGGNTATAGGTCCACAGCATAAAGGTATCGTAGCTGATACAATCGATAGGGACCATGAATGGTGTAGAACAGGATGCTATTTACAGATGTGCAAAGTGAATGGTCTTGCGAAAAAGCCCTGCAGAAAAGGAAAGTTTCAAGAGGAAACTTTATTTCATTATCCCTTGTCCTGCCTAACCAAATATTTTTTAGCCACTTTTTTTCTGGCATGGGAGAGATGGTAGTGACATCTACAGTTAAAACTGCCTAGTATTTTCCATAATAAGCATTTCAGTATTTCGCCAAAATTTAACTGCTCAGACTAAAATATTCCAAACTTGATGTCTGCCTGCAGCAAAATGGTTCAGCAATGTTCAAGAGCAAGCATATGAAAAAAAATTCAAAAAAAAAATCCAAAAAATGGCCATTTCTTGGAAAAAAAGGTGAGAAATTGATATACTCATGCTTCAGTCTTCAATTTCAGCTTCAGCCTTTTGCAGCCAAGATGCTTGGATCTGGCTGTCTTATAAGGCTTGAAAGATCACAGATGTAAGTGGCCGCTGCTGACTTCATCGAGACCAGAATTTTACCCGTTGGTATGAGCCACGTAGCATTAGTCACATTTGATAACGTGTCGGGTCTGACGTTTTGTCAGGAGGAGCACTAAGTTCTCCCTACGGAGAGCGCGGATCGAAAGCCATGTAGCTACAAGCACGATGCCTACCGCGCGCAGCACCGGGGCCCAGGCTAACAGCCCATATTGTAAGGAATATTAGCTTGAGCATCATCCTAATGCAGTTTCCAGGAAGCCCTGTGCATGGACAGGGCTGTCTGCCTTGAACTCCGTGCAGATGAGGATGAGAAACTGGGTTTGTGCAACGTGTGGGAAACGGTGTTTGTGCAACGTGTTGTGGGGTGGCAGCAGACGAGCGCTGAGACGGGTCAGAATGGCCTCTCGAGCTTGCAGTGCTGAGGACTGTGATCACAGAAAAATAGCTTGCACTGTTAGCTCCAGAGTGACTTGCATGGCAGCGTTACGTTATCTGTGTGCACGGGGCTCGAGCTGCACGGGGATCGCGTACCGAGCTATTTTGTAACGTCTTTGTGCTTAATTCTGCACATTGTGCATGTCAACATGTTTTTCCTAGGAAAGTCCAGGCTTAAAAATAGAGACATTCATAGTTAGATAACAGGTGGCCTGAACTGTTCAGAAGAACTATACGTGTTAGTGCAAGACAGGCTGTACGGGAGCCTGTTTGACTGCAGGTTAATTGTTCAGAGCTCCAGCTTCGCTGCTCTTCACTGAATTTTGCAAGCTCAGCTTGAAACACCTACCAGGTTTTATGCCCACTATAAACGTGCAGTCACTAAGAGTGCTCATATCCAAGCAAAAAATTTCCTTAGATAACCTTGAAATAAAGCACTGAGAATAAAATTCCTTTGTGTGGATATTCTGAGACATAGTGGATTTGCGACTGCAAAGGGTCCAGGACCCTTTTCATCGAATGACAAATAAAAAGTGAAAGGCTTATGTGACTGCCAACCTTTCAGATTACATCTTTAAAAAAGTATTTTGAATCTGAATACGCTGCTGTGTTAATTCCTCTGAAGACAGCTGTGTTTTTTGCTGACTTGGTCAGGTGATATAGAGCTCTACCTCTAGCAGAGGCAACCATTTTAAATTCAGCACATTTCAGCTAATCACTGCAGCGTGGGGAGCTTTTCTGCTGTGTTACCTATGGCATTTTGTTGTCAACAGATTATAGATTGTTTGCACTGTTTGCCTTTTTCCAAGTCTTCTTTCTCAGCCTTGAATCTTTAGCATTCGTGTACCTTTATCTGTCTGCATCATTTATATGACTACAAATAACCAACTCTATCCTTTATTGCATAGTCTTTCTTAATTAGGGAAGTATTAATATTTTTCGAGGAAGAAAATGAAACAGAATATTTGTATGTTTTTCACAGCCAGACAGCAAGTCAAAGTTAAGAATTAGCTGTAAAATCTGAGGTTTTGGGGTTTCCTTTTAACTCATTCCACAGATCTTTTATGTGGCCCGTGCCTTGCCACTTACAGCCATGTGTGGAGTTCCAGACCCTCAGCGTGTCCTTATTTTCCAGGACTTTGAATGTCTTTTACTGCGAAACCCACTTCGTGTTAGAACCGTCCTTGCTGGTACTTCTGGCTTGCTTGCACAGGCACAATCCAAGCGCCTTCCTTTTGATGCCTGCGCTTCTTTACAAGGAACAAGTGAAGTCGGGTCATAAAGGACGATACTAGAAAAAGAAAGAATGTAAATTAACAGTCTTTTCCACTGGAACGATACTTTTGACTAATTCTGAGATGCTACTGCCAGTCTGCAGTTCCTGAAATGTTTCAAGTTGCTATATTTCGTTAGAGCTGTTTGAAGACCCACAGTTCATGAAGATGGGAGGCATAAATTTTATTCTGGAAGAGAGTCCTTACGTAAGGTAAGCAGCCTTAAAGTGGCAGCCAAGGCATGGTGCCATACACAAAGCGGTTTGGGGTTGATGGGGATAAGATCAGTTGTGGGGAAAGCCAGGCAACGTCAGAATAAAAATATCTGTATTTATAGTCACTACAAGCTGTAGAGGTGCGAACACAAGCTGTATCGGTATTCCTAAGGAGAGGCAAGTAGTGGTTGCTAGCAAGTGTTACTCCTCACTGGAAATATGTTATAAAAACTTCTCTCAAGTTTGCGTGGCAGTTTACAAACAGTCCATCTTGCAAAAGAATAGCAAGGAAAAAAAAAACAAAAAAGCATGGAGCACTTTGTATGTGTATTTGCAGATGTATCCATTTCACCGAGCTCTGAACAAACACTTCTCCCCTTCCCTTCTCTCACCAGCCCAAGGCTCATCCCAAATCCCACCTCATTCCCTGCATGTTTAATGGCTGTAACAGCTACTTTTCTGCCCTGTAGGTTAACCCTGTCCTTTTAGTCCTGCCAGCAGTACTGGCTTTCATCCACTGCACGTGCTGCTTATGCAAGTGCCTTGTCATTTCCTAAATGTTCCTCCTTTGGCCCCATCCATCCCTCCACAGAGTAGACACCGGCTTGCACTCCGTGCACTTCTGAAGATCCACCTCTGCCGCTCGGTCTGTGGGGAATTTCTAATCGAGCAGATGGAAAGCAAATACCAACATCTGCTTCAAATGACAGCGGCCTCTGTTATAAAAACCCCGCAGCCCCAAGACCGGGGTCCCTGCTGCTGGGGCTCCTGCTGCCCCTTTGCTCAGCTCCAGGAGAACCGTGTTGGGTCACACCAAGGGGGATGAGCCAAGGACCCCTGGCGTGGGCAGTGCGGTGGGCACCACGTGCAGAATTGGAGGCGAGATGTCACGGGGCCACGGTGATCTAAGGTACAGCTGGGTGATGGGATTGGTACCATCGGTACCAACGCTGGAGTTCGCCAAGTGCTTTTTGGTGTTTGCCCGTGCTTGGACAAGGCCTTCTCAGCGGAGGCAGCACCAGGGCTTTGGAGGGGGCCGCACAGCCCCTGCCCTGCTCCTCATCCCCTCCTCGCTGTGTCCCCCCTAACAACCTACAGCTGGTGCTGGCGGGGACCCCCTGCTTGCCCGGGGGCCCTTAAAACCCCCGTAGTGAAGGGGCGTCTTGGCGCGGACACTGCCGTGGCAGAGCCCTGCGCTCGCATGTACACACACGGCTAATAACACAGTAATTGGACAGACACAAAGCAGAGCAGGGCCGCGCAAGGCCTTTGCCGCCGGTGCCCGCGGCCGGGCCGAGGGCGCCGCTGCCGCCGGCTCCCCCGCGTCCCGCCGAGCCCCGGCGCCTCCCGGCGCTGCGGCGGGGCCGGGCCAGGGCACGGAGGGAGGGAAGGAAGGAAGGAAGGAAGGGACGGGGGGAGGAGCCGCGGCTGCAGGGCGAGCGGGCGGCACACACGCCCGGACACGCACACGCGGAGGCGCGCGGAGGAGGAGGAGGAGGAAGGAGGCGGAGGCTGCAGCAGCAGCAGCAGCAGCAGGAGGAGCAGGAGGAGGAGGTGGGCGCCCAGGCGCACAGCCCCGGCTCCGTGCGCAGCACGGCGGTGGCGCCCGCCGGCCGCAGCGGCGNACTTGGCTGTAGTATAATGATCTGGTCTTGGTGATAATGTGTGGTTAAGCTATCTCAGTACATAGAGAGTAGAAGGCTCAAAACTGACTTCTGCCTGTAAGTTTTATCCAGGACTTCAGGTTACTTTTCTGTAAGGCTGCATTGTAGTACAGCTTTGGTTTTGAAATACACTTAACACATTTTGTAGTTAGAGCATCGCCCCGAGGCGGCGCGTCCTTCACGGCCCCGGCGGCGGCCGTAACCTTGCGCGGCCGCCGCCGCCTCCCGGCCGGGGCTCTGCCGCTGGCTGCGTGTTTACGTGCGTGTGAGTGGATGCGCCCACGCGGCCGTGCACACGCGTGTCGGGGTGCGCGTGCGGCTGCCGCCTCGGCTGCCCTCCTGCCCGCCGCTGCCGGCCGCGCGGCTCGCTGTAGTTCGGAGCGAATCCGGATTTTGTCAGCGCTGGGCGGTGTGACAAATGTTTCTGTGCAGTTAAGTAGAACTTCGGCTTATTTATTTATTTTCTTTTTTTGTGTGTGTGTTTCTTTCTTCCTTTAAACAAAGGAAAGGCTCCCCTTCGGGGATTCCTGTTTTACTGTTCTTTTTAATTTTGTTTTCCTTTTCCGGCGGGTGAGTAGCAAGGTCCCCCGCGTAAATCCCGGGTGCTCTCCGGGGCGCTTGCGGGTAACTTTCGGAAGCGAGGTGCAAAGCCAGGTGCCATTTTGCCAGCAGCACCGTGCGCAGGGCCGGGCGCGTGGCTTGGGCTTGCGAGCGGTCAGACACCTGTTACTTAATCCTGTTTATTCCTCCTGGTTACCGTTGCTCAGCCTCGCGCCTCTTTGTTTTAATGCCTGAAAGTGAATTTCCAAGGATTCCTTTAAGCCCCTGCGGGAGGAACCCAAGTTGGTTCTGGTGGGAACCCAAGGAGCTAGTGCATTGGCGCGATCCGAAGCATTTTTGCTAGGTGATACTTTCTCCAAAGGAGATGGTTCTCCGAAGTTGCGGATTGATCTTTATTTTCTGGGGGGAGGCGGGATTTATGTAACATTTATGTGCCTGTGGGGATGCCTCTGTAAGACGGGCAGTAAGGGCTGTGCACCATCAAAGACCCAGAGCACAGATCCTCGGTAAAGCCGGCATCGTATCCTCTAAATGGTTAAATAATGGTCGGTGTTTTTCCAAACTTCATATTATTTTCTGGAATTTGCAGGTTGATAACCTGAGCTAATGCAGCTCGTACCTAAACCGTAACATTGCCAGTTCTACGGATGGAGCAGGTTCTGTCATAACACATTGAGGTTGGTGGTTGAGCCATGGGGTTGATTTGAGCAGTTTAAGCAAGCTGGCAGTGTTGCTCATTTGAGTTTATTTTCCTTAACTTCTCAGAGTGTAATGTGTGCTGCGTTAGCAGGCTTCCTCCAGGTCGTGGGTACATACTGTTGCTAGGTTCTATAAAATAATTGTCATTGTACAGAGCTGAGCAAATTTATTTTGTATAGAGACACTTTATAAATACAAATTGGAAACAGATTTATGCTTCTCTGCAGCTGATAATTTCAGCAAGTAATTAAAGTAAATTACAGATTTCAGGCATGGGAACTCTCTTTCACAACTGTTAATACCATTATATCTTCAAGCATCAGTTTTGATTCGTCTTTTGATGATAACGCTAAAACCCAGGTATTCATATTGAAGTCAAACCTCTGGTGGAAATATAGCTGTGCGTAGCTGTCAAAATAAAATGTTAAGATCTGATTTAATTTCTGGATGTGGATTCATACTTAGTAGAGTAACAGTGCCTTTTATTTTATAGACACGCGCCCACGCACAAGAGCTATGTTCTAAAACAGAATTTTCTATGTCATGAATTTATGCATAACATACGCTCTCTGCTTTTTCTTAGTGTGCAGGGAAGAAAAAGCCTGGAAGGGAAGGAGATAAAGACCATGAGAGGGAGAGATACTATATGAGTTTCCTTTACTGACAGAAAAACTAGCTCATTGTTATATACCAGGCAAAATCACCAGTTCTGTTCTGCTTCCACTTTTTCTAAGATAACAGCCCGGTGGTCCTGCTGAACGCGCACTGCTGACTTCTGTTGCAAACTTTGGCCGTTTGTTTCGGTAATATCTGGCAGTGATGAAGAACTTGGAAGTATTCTGTGAGTGTGTCAAATATTTGTTAGGCTTTTGTAGGAAATGATGGCTTTATTTTCACCAAGTTTGCATGCACTGTGTTGAAAACCTGTAGGAGTATAATTTCTATTATTCCCGATATTGTTTATTTTGTATTTTCTTTGCACATTAGTTTGTTAGGTTCTGTATTCAACTTGCGTCGCTTTGTGGTTATCTTTTCTGGTAGCTTTACCAACTCAGTACCTGTTCCTGATTGTTTATAATTTACAGAAGAACAAATTCGGAGATTGCTGTTCTAATAGTTTGCTTAAAATTGAATTACTTTATTTTCCAGGGGAAGAGGAAGAGGAGGTGCAGGGGAATATTTATCTGAATTCTAAAAGTGAGCACAAAAACACAATCCAGGCATCTTGTTGAAGGCTGGCTAGCTATGAAAACACGTTCTTCATTGATTTTAGGGAAGACTGATTTCTGGTGTAGTTTTAATCATCTTTCCCCATTAGATTTGGGGAATTGTTGTAGGTTCATTTAGAAGTGAAATTTTTCAATTCATAAAATCACTGGTTGGTTGTTAGTGGAAACTGTTATTAAAGGTTGCACAAAGCATTATTTGCAGAATGGCTTATTAGTAGCCTGGGCTTAGTTCCATTACCTAATAAATAGGTGCATTGTGCCACTTTGAATATTGCAAAATTGTTAGCTTCGGTTCATTTACTTATTTTATGAAGTTCATAATACATGCACACAATTTTGGGAAGACTCTTTGATGTCTGCAGAAGTTGCCCATGGTAGAGATGTTTATAACCCGGACTGTAAACTCCTCAAAAGTTTTTTGACTATGCTGTTTAGGAGGCCTTATTCTTGTGTGAGGTGCATGCGTAACACTTACCACATCAAAATGCCTTAAGTGCGTGCATCAAAGGCTCGGATAAATTTTATTCAATGGGCCTTTCTGAGAGTGGGCTTTGTGGTCCCCTTGCTGCTGCAAATGTTGGCTTGTCTTTGTGTGTTCTCTAGGCGTTGTGTACCCAGACATCTGACCTGTTGTGAGTCTGAATGGATGGATGGCACTGGTGTAACTATCACACCAGTAGTGTGTGCTCTGGCATTGACCAGCTTGATTTGCTTGTGTTCTCGCTCTGTGAGCACTAAGTTGTGAAAATGTTTATTGCTGTTTATGGACCACCCCCCCGTGGTAGCGATTTACAAAGTTTGGTAAATATGGAAGAAGAGATTTCTTACACTGGAAGAAAGCACATTTCCAACCTTGCATGTTCCAGAAGGACACACCGATGCCTGAAGTAGCGCTCCAATTTGGGGAGGAGAGTCAGAAGAGCTCTATCATAGCTGTTCTCGCAGCACTTGTGCCTGGACTTTCTGTAGTTTTCAGGACATGGCGCTCCCGAGCGGCTCATGTGACACAGAAATAGATGGTGCAGCACTATTGTGGCTTCAGAGATTCCTTTGCAGCAAACGTCTGGATGGTGCCTCAGTGGTGTTGTCCTGTGAGGTCATCCCTGTTTGCATGTTGGAGGAAAGCAAGAACTTGCATCCCTCCTTTTGAAGACCTACATCAATTTGAAAGATGATGAGGTGCTGTGGGTTTGGCTGTGCGGGTTCGCAGCTGAGGCAGGTGCTGTTGTTAAATAGGGTAGCACAAGACCTAGCAGAAACTGCTGGATGAAGAACTTGTAAGTGGCACCCAAGCATCAGCTAAAGAATCTCATCTTTTGGGGAGGAGAATGAAGCAGAAAGCCTCTTCATTTTTTCCACTGTCAGTCCCAGCCCTTGGGCAGGGTGTTATGAAGTTGTACAGTCCTACTTGACTTGTTACTAGGCTTTGATGAATGGTATTTGTCAATGATAGTATTTTTTCACGTTTGGAGTTCTGAGAAGCTCCAGTGAGTCTTTCCTGTGGGAAAGAACCTGTTTTCATGGGGAGCCATGTGGGTGTCACTGGAAGGCTAGATTGTCGTAATGTAATGAGTTTGCGCATGAAAAGGTAAAAATACAAGGTCTCCAGCTTCTAAGATTACTTTATTTCTTTTATTTTTTCCTCACAGTGCTGTAGGTTTCTATGGCACATGAGGCCATTACTTTGATCTTTGTTTAGCTTCCCCATTTCCTTTGCTTGTTAGCGGTGTTGAACTCGATCTTGATCCTGTCCCACTAGCAACTAATAACTAGTCACAGGACAGCGTAGATCAGAGAATGAATGGACGTGGGAGTGAAGCAGGCTCTCTTGCACTGCCCTGTTTAATGGCTCACTTCAAGGAGGCAAGATGAATCTATCATCTGACTTTTTGCAGCTGCTGCATGCTGTTGGATAGAGGATATACTCCGTAGCAGAAAGTGCTTTGCTGTTCCATTTCTCATCTTCTACCTTTTACGAAAAGAGATAATTGGAAATTGAATTCAGTAGGTGATTGGCATCTGTCATACAGTCTTTTTTCCCCAGTTTTATGTTTTCTTGCTATCACTGTGCATAGGATCCAGAGACAGACACCTCAGGGACGCTTGCTTTGCCTTTTCTCAATATAAGAGCTTATTTCTTTATCCAATATCAGTAGCTTGGAGCTTTAGGCAGCAGAGAGGAGACCGTCTACTTGCACTGTGATCTATCGTATGGCCTGTTTGTGCAGGTCCTGAAATTAGTATTGCTGAAGCAAACACCTNACGAAAAGAGATAATTGGAAATTGAATTCAGTAGGTGATTGGCATCTGTCATACAGTCTTTTTTCCCCAGTTTTATGTTTTCTTGCTATCACTGTGCATAGGATCCAGAGACAGACACCTCGGGGACGCTTGCTTTGCCTTTTCTCAATATAAGAGCTTATTTCTTTATCCAATATCAGTAGCTTGGAGCTTTAGGCAGCGGAGAGGAGACTGCTTGCACTGTGATCCATCATATGGCCTGTTTGTGCAGGTCCCGAAATTAGTATTGCTGAAACAAACACCTCTGCCCTCTCCTCGCTGAAGAAACTGGCTCTATTCAACAGGCGTTGGGGCTGTCCAACTGAAACTTTCTTTGGGAGCTAACCTGGCAGTTGGCCAATATCAGCAGACTGAGAAGTGGTGTAAAAGCCTAGGTGTTTGGTTCAAAGTGACTGTTTCATTCAGATTGAGTGCTCTATGTGGTTCCTTTCCAGTTGTTATATCGATAGACCAATTATTTCCATGAAATGTTTTAATCCAGGCCTTTAGGGCTTATATTCTGTTGTTTTTATGTGCTGTACTATATGAAAGTATGAATAAATACAATCCACCTATCAAACAGTTAAATAAAAACATTTGTTGCTGTGGTTGGTTTAGCAATATGCTATCTGAAAGAGGATGTATACATGCAAACATTGCCTAAATTGAATATAAGGAGGAAGAAGTCTATATAAAATAGACGTTAAGGAGCAGGCTGTTTAAGATTAAAGTCACAGATAGGTTTCCTTTTCTAACATTTCTCTATTGAATTTAAGCCCATACGCACGCATGCTGCTGCAGCCTGGAAGCAATCAGTCAGGAGGTGACTGACTAATAAAGGGGACAAAAAGAGACAGAGGTCTTGAAAGGTTAATAAGATTGGATTCCAGTGATCTAGAGTTTCCACGATCCTGTGAACAGTGTGGTGCTGGGGAAAATAACAAGCAGCAAGTCTGTGAGGTATAAGTTGTGGTTTTGAACAAGATAGGTTGGAGAAGAGCTTCTCCTGACCAAGTGGCAGTTTCCCCCTAATTAATCCTTTAGGCTTTCATTTCAAATCTGTACAATATTTTCTGTCCACATTTTCCTCTCCTATGCCTGAAACTGCAGTCTCTCTCGTGTGCTTTTTGGTTTTCCTTGCGAATCTTGTGGAGATGTTCATTATTCATGTTGCTGTACGTGCTGCACCTCCTGCATGTGCAGGTCCCTGCTCCGCTCTTAGCTGTGGATGCTTGCCCCATTGCTGCCTTTGAACATCTGTACTGCTGCCTAGCTGCTACAGTGAAACAAGTAGGAGAGGAGTTGATGGCTGTCGTAAGAGTTTATATGTCTTGACATAAAGTAGAGTACAAATTATTTTTAAAAATAAGAGCAGAATCAGTTCAGAATGTTTTTGTACAAGTTGCTGTTTTTGTGGATGCAGGCATGGTAAGGATATGTTGCTCCAATTTATACAGCATTCCTATTGGAAAGAGTGAGTGGAAATGGAGGATGAATGCCCTGTTACCCCGGCTAACCCCCGGCAATGATTTATTGAACTTAACGGAATTAGTGCCCCTTTTCTGTCGGGGGCTCTGAGCAGGGAAGATGGAGCGTTTATAAAGGAGCCGCAGAGACAGGATGAGAAGCTGAAATTAATTTGTGATAGATTTCCTTGCAGAGATGACAACAGAGCATAATTCTGCTAAAGGAGAGGTTATATGACCCTGTCTTAGGATGAGAGGGACTGTGTACTGCTCCTAAACATGGACTGCAAGGCTGAGGGGGTGGTTGTTGGACCATTAAAATATTTTCTTTTTCAGATACTGCCTTTGAGGCTTGGTGCAGATTAAACAGGCTCTCTGCTGGCTGCAGAGCGCTGTGCTGCATGTCTGGCATGAGCAAAGAAGACACCAAGTAATTATTTCTTTCCGCTCTTATGGCCTGTGTTACTTGCGTACTACTTCCCTAGAAAAATATGCTTAGGAATAGTTGTCATATGCTGGATGACAGCATGAAATGTGATTGCAGGTGAATCGGAGCTGCTGCAGTCGGGGATCAGAGCTGGGAGCTGCAGCTCCTGTGAATACTGTGGCCCTCAGCTCCTGTTGTGACGTTCCCGTAAAATGTCCATGTGTCTGTGTGTGCCGTAGGCGGGGGGCTCCTGGAAAGGCCCTCCGCGTGTCCAGCATGGCTCCCCCTGCACTCTGCTGCTGCTGGGCTGCTCTGCTGAGGCCTCTCCTGCCTTTGCGTGCTCTCTCTCCCCTCACTGCCTCCCCTCTCCCTCTCGCTTGCTGTCTGTGCTCTCATTGCCTCTGAAATCTCTTGCTTGTTGCCTCCGCTCTCTTTATCTCTCTCACTGCCCCGGTCTTTCCCTCACTTGCTGCCTCCTCTCACTCTCTGACTTCTCTCTCTCTCTCTCTCTTTTGCTCTCACTCTCTTGCTCCCTTGGTTGCTGCCTCCTTATTCTCTATCACCTCGCTGCTTCTCTATTCCCTCGTGCTTGCTGCTCATGCTGTCTCTTTTTCACCACCTCCAAACTCACTCATTGCCTCCTCTCTCCCTAGCCTGCAGCCTTCACTTGCTCGCTTGCTGCCTCCTCTTACCCCCTCACTGACTCCTCTCTCGTTTGCTCCCTCTTGGTCTCACTGCTGCATCTACTCTCGCTCAAGCAGCCTCCCATCTACCTGCNGCTCCCTTGTTTGCTGCCTCCTTATTCTCTATCACCTCGCTGCTTCTCTATTCCCTCGTGCTTGCTGCTCATGCTGTCTCTTTTTCACCACCTCCAAACTCACTCATTGCCTCCTCTCTCCCTAGCCTGCAGCCTTCACTTGCTCGCTTGCTGCCTCCTCTTACCCCCTCACTGACTCCTCTCACTTGCTCCCTCTTGGTCTCACTGCTGCCTCTCACTCAAGCAGCCTCCCGTCTACCTGCTTGCATCTTAAAGCACTATGAATGTTTTGTCCTGGGTGCTTGGTCCCCTTTCACCTCTCCCACCCTGTCCTGAAAGTCTCTGGATCCCACCAGAGCCAACGGGTGCTGATCAAAAGGCTCCGTAAAGATGTCCTGATGAGAGCTTAGGGTTGACTTAGAAGAGACACGCCAAAATAGTTTGTGACGGAACTGTTTTGAGCGTGTGTCTTTAAACAAAGAAATAACTCACAGTTAAATTGGTCATATGGTACTTAAGCATATGGTGCCTCACTTTTTGAGACAAATTTGGCTAACAAGCCAGCGTAGCGCTGGTGACAGTGGTAATCAGTACTGGCACGTCTGTGCTTGGAGGCGTGGATTGCATGTTTAGGAGCTCGGACCCCAACTGTCCCTGTTGCAAATCTAGCTGTTAGGTGCTCTGCCGTTGGAAAGAGAGAGAAAGCTGTTGATCGCTAGGTTGTCTGGAGTGAGCTGGTATCAAAGATGAATTGATGTTAGCAAAAGGATGACAAAAGGAAACAGCAGTGTCCGAAAGGTGTGACAGTCACCTGCGTTTTGTATTTCTTTCTCTAGATAGCTGTGTGACCGTTACTGCGGGAAGGTGTTTGGTGTTGCTGATTGTAGTGCACGTTTTTGACCAGTTGATATGGAAAGCACAAATCTGAATCGGTGTTGGTCTGGCTGAGTTCATTCAGAAGGTTTCTAAAGTCTGCACTGAGAAATTGTGGTGCCGAAAAGCAGCTTTCAGCTTGTGTGGATAAATCCCAGTTCACTTCTTAGACCTTTATCAAATAGACGAACCTGTGTATAGATGTCAGCCCAAGCATGGGGAAATGAAAAATCTGTATTTGCAGTAATTATTTGCTATATGAACACATATATGTATTTGGTAAATTCCTCTTCTATTTTAAAACGTGCTTGAGGTGAAAGCAATACTTGCATTATGAGCAGCTGTGAGAAGACATGAAGTAAACTTTTTGAGATTTGTTGCTGGTTAATGATCTCTGTAAGACTTAATTTTCAAAACTAAGATGAATCAATCTGTCCAGAAATACTGCTCTACTACTGCACCAGTAGATATGGCAGAGAGAATTATAATGTTATACAATTTTAAGAAGTTGTTTCTCTCACTCTGTGTGTGTACATATGTATTATGTTTTTATATATATATAAATATATGTAGTTTCATGTAATTTTAATTTGCTCTTTTTTTGTTTTTCTTAATGGAATTCTTTTCTTAAGACCTAAGAAAGCACAATATTACTACTAATCTAAGAGGGATTTTTCAGTCATATAAAATTAGAGTGGTGTTTTTGTAGGCTTAGTTTGCATTCTTTTAATAAGGGCAGATATCCAAAAGAGTAGTATCATTTAAAGTTACATACCGTAATGACCTCCGTGCATAATTTGAATATTTTAATAAAATGTTGGGTTGGGAAGGTGTTGATTCCTATAGTTCATATGAAAACTGTATGCAAAGTATACCCCCAAAGTGTTAGATGCAGTCATTATCAGAGTGAGATGTCAGTTAAGAGATGTAAAATTTCGTACATAAAAGATATAAAATTATAGCCCTTTGGTGTTGGTAATGAATAACTTAATGATGGCTTTTCTGGTAATGTGGCTTGACTTCATAGTCTGTAAATATAGAACCCCTCAGTATCTGAGAAACCAACTCATCATTTAAATAAGAATAGAAGCTTCATATACATGAAGTAAAAAATACATTTCAGGCCGTCTTTTTCTTTTTGCAAAAGTTGAAGCAATGAAATCATCTCATAGTTCATTTTAAATCATATAAAGTAAATCTTTTTAAAGGTGACTGGAAAGAGGACAAATCTCTTTGTAGTATCATTGCCTTTCAGATTTAGAAATTAAGGAATGTTTTCTTAAAGCCCTTGGCAGGACGTGCTTTGCTTAGGCAAGTATTTTGCAGTCCCATAGACAAGTTCTGAAGGTAGGGAGCACTTCTTGCTGAATAAAATATAATTCCAAAAGTGGAAGTCGGCTCTTCAAGTTCAGCAATGTCTGTTGATAAATTGTGGGTTTTTTTTGTTCTAACTGTGTAAGCTAAGTCAGTTTGAGCCTTGGGAGAGCACGTTTCGCTGTTGCTTTCCCTCTTGCTGCTCTCATCCTTGTTTGGGCTCGATGTGGGTGAGTGGCTCTGTGGGCAGTGCCTGTCCCTGTGCTGCAGCATCACTGTTGTGCCAGCCGGGCTGTGTTATGGTCTTGGGCAAGCTTGAGCGAGCCGCTGAATTTTCCCACACTTTGTGGCTTCCCATCTTTAGAAAGAGCCTAAGAACGCTGTCGCCTTGCAGGGTATTAGTGAAACTTGTGTAACACTTGTCTGCGAAGTGCTTTGAGTGGTGCTATAGCATATTATTATTTTTTTTGTATCACTCTACACACTGCCTCTAAAGAGTTGGCAGCTGTTTAACAACACTCAGTAGCTAAGCAGAAGACACTGAAAAAAAGGGTGTTCCATCTTTTAAATAATTGAGCAGCTTCTATTTTTTTCTGTCTTGAAATTAGCCCTGATGAAAGAAAGATAACCAAGCTCTGAAAAGTGTGTAATACTCCAAAATGGTGGCTTTATCCCTGCATATCTTTGAAAGGCAGCACCATCCCAACAGAGCTCCTGCCGCCCTGGCTGGGTCCAAGTCAGGAATTACTCGGAAAGTCAGACCATCTGCGAGAAAAAGAAGTGGCCGAGTGCAGTTACTGTGTGTAGTAATATCCATTTTGCTTAGGCAACAGAGCCTTGTGTAACATCATCAGGGCATGAGCCCGGCTTGAAAACTCGCCTACTGTTTCGTATTCGTTTAATAGTTCCCCAGTCTAGTCTTTTTTTTTTTTTTTTTTTTTTTCAATTTCTTTTGGACATCAACTTACTTGGCTGTAGTACAAACATTTTCTTTTCTTATTTTTTTTCGTTTTCTGAGTAGAAACTTGTGTCTATGGTGACAATTGCTTGGGTTAGTGTGCTGCTCCTGACCCCAGCTTTCTGACTGTGACAATTTTCTAGTACCTGTCCTATCCTTCTGTCATGATAGTGGCTGAAACAAGGACTTGCAGTACAGCAAGTGAGCAGATACAGAGCTGCCTTCTGCAGCACACGGGAGGATGTGCAGCCTTCCTACTCGGCCCTGAGGTAATGCAACTGTCAGAATCCAGGAACGTTAGGCAGGTTTGGGATGTTCCCTTAAGGATTCTTTCTCCATGCCCTAAATTGTTAGGTTTCTGGGGCAAGGACTGTCTTTGTATTATTTATTTTGTGGCATTTGTTGCAATGCAGCCCTTAACTTTGCTTTCTGTCAGTTGGTGACCATTTGCTGCTACCCTAAATGAGATAATTCACTGAGGATTTGGTTAGAATAAATATATACCACTATTCTATATAAATTAAAAACGAATGACATTCATGTTGTTTAGTTCAACGTGTTGAAATGTCTGAAAGTATAACGCAGCCTTCAGAACGAACAGGATGATTTGCTCTCTTTTTATATTCCAACTGTAGATACCTTGCTTTTTAAGTGTGATGAGAAGGCATACAGAAGGCTGCGGTGTGTATGGCAGCAAAATACATTTTGGAAAATTGCTGTCTGATCCTGAGTTGCAAATCAGGGGCACAGCCACACTATCTCAGGCCAGACTCCCAGGCATATGTTCTCCATGTCCCAACTAAGGCAGTGCTCCTGCTGCTTGGGCAGATGTGTCCTGTAGCATTAGAGACCGTCGTCTCCAACACCTTTGTTATGGAACAGACCCTGGTGTGATTTATAGCCCAGCAGTAGGAAAGTTCCGTTGTTTTCACTTTTAGGAGTATAAACTGATACAGGATATTTATCAAGCAGATTTTTTTTCATACAAGCTTTATGACACAAGTCTTCCAGAAAAAAATGCAAATGTGCTGCTTAGTGTTATTTCTGGCTGTGAGGATTCCCTGTGTAAACCCTTAAGTCAGAGCATAACTCAGGAGCTTTTTTTCCTTCCTTTTTTTTTTTTATTTTCTTTTTGGCAACTGTATGGATATAGTCTGAATCAGCAAAGCTTGCTTAAAGGGACATAGTCAAGTCAAAACCTTAAAATTTTTTTTTCCTTCCTTCCAACAGTGAACTGAAGTAGCTGCATACATCAAGGCTGCCAGAGAACTCCCCTATGATTTTTGTAACCCATTTCTCTAGGTTCTGTCATTTCTGTATTTTCCCTTTTTCTTTTTAGCTCTGCGGAAGGCAACAGAAAACAAGCCATGAACAAATTCAGTTGTGTAGCTGGATGAGAAAAGCAGTGGAAGAGACTGGGCACAAATACAATGAATTAAACAAAGCACGTGTCTAGAAAAATGATTAAGCTATGCCAAAAAAAATGTTATTTGACATTTTGCACTCTTAGAGCACTTAAAGATCTCAGTGGTTTGGGAAGCCTTTTTAGATGTTGTGTATTGATATTAAAAGTCCTTTTCTTGAAGCATGTATGTGATCAATATAGTATGAGTCTACAGCAAATACATTTTTTATCGTACAGGTAAGAGAACATAAGTCTGAAACAAGGTAGTTCAGATTTTACCCCACTGCCCCCCAAATATGACATTGTACTTAGAGTTTAATGTGTAAGCTTGGTATTGAAATGTTATTGTAGTGGCTGTTCTTGCGTGGATTTCAGCTCCTATCCTAGCATCCGGAGGAATATATTTACTTTCTTGTATTGAAATACCATGCTATTTCCATCACAAAAATGTCACTTTGAGGTAGCTAGTTGTCACCGGTTGGCAATCAAACTTGTTTAGAAATGTATCACCCAGCTTTTTACAATGATTTTTTTTTGTCTTATATCCTGTATTACCAATAACTAAATTTGTTCTATATTTTGAACTGTGTGCATGTTCTGTGTGAGTAGTAGTGAAAGAAAAGTGTGTTTAAACCAGGTATAATCTAACTGCTGCTCTGTAGATTTTGTTAAAACAAGAAAAGCTGCTGGCATTTAGGCCTTGTAATGAATTATGAAGTGACTACGAATCAGGGCCTCTTACGGAATTAAAACAGATCGGAGAGTGTCAGAAGAAAAGAAAAAAGGCAGCTGCATGAAATTAAATGTCTGTGTCCTGCGGTTTGCCATCCTATGTTGTTTTTGCTGGTATCTGCTCGAGTAAATGTCTTTCCACCGCTGCCTTCTTGAACTTGCAGCAGAGCAATTTTGTTGTCGTGTAACATCTGCTGGCAAGAGAATTGCAAATACACTGCTGCATCTTCCCTGGGCAATCTCATGAGAAGAAAAGAAGGGATGGACTGTTCCCCAGAAGCACATATTCATTTAGTGGTTAATGTTTTCTAAAATAGTTTAAAAAAAAATCAATGACTGCCAAGAAAAGAGAAAGTGTGAAAAAGCTGAATGCTTTATTGGATACTTTTGAAAGTGTTTGCTGTTGTTGGACTACGCCCTGGGACCATACCTACCATGGTTAGGCTATTGACTCCCACCATGTAACGGGGCAGGCCGATTTGGATAAACCAGTGGCGTGGTTTTGGAACATGCTCTGTTGGAATTGCTGATGTACGTTTAAAAATACGAACAGTGAGAAATAAACTATGAGTTTCTGGTGCACCTCCCCAGAAGGGGGATTGCTGTGATGTGCTGCATTTTCCCTGGAAGACCCCTTAGCCTATTGCATTTTATTTTAACGATTCCAAGCGTGAGCATGTGTTGGCTTTGCAGGCTTGGAAGGAGTATCTGTTCTCTTCCTTCCTCTTCCATCTTCTCATCCACAGCACATTCCCTGGTCCCTGCACTGGTTGTGTAGGCTGTGGGTTGGAGGCTGCGAATGCCCCTTCTTGGCTGTTTGCTGTGCATGCAGCAAGAGGCACCTCAGCTGCACTTTCAGCCAGAACACAGCTTTTCGTAAAAATTATTAATTTGTGTGAAATGGTGAAAAGTGCTTTAAAATCCTGGAAAACATAATTCACACCTAAAATATAAGTGAAAATACCTATAGATATTTCAGGATAGTATGTTCCCATAGTTGTGAGGGATCAAGACAGAAGATCAGTCAAAAATGATCTTTTCCTTATTACAAAGTCTGAAAGGACCTTCTTCTAAAGCTTTGTGACTACGCTTGTGGATTGTGTAAATTCTTAGGCCTTTTGCTGATTTGCATGCTGATAAGAGTTTATGGAAGCTGTTTTGTTTATATTGCACAAATGCTGCTGCTGTTTATTGCCTTACCTAAATTACTCTGATTTATCAGATAAATATAATGCATTCACTGTAGGAAGGAAATCTGAGTGACTTATTTATTTACAAATAGATAATTTTGGTGGGTGTACCTATGACTAATTAATATGCTTTTCATAAAATATAATCACCAGGTTTCAAATTATTTGGAATCTCTATGGGAATAGCCTGCTGGTTTCAGAAATTCAGCCAGCTCAGACTTGCTTTGCAGATATCAAAAAGCAGATTTGCTTTTCAGATTAACTGTAAGGCCCCTTAAGGTGAGTTGAGAAGTTATTCTGACTCACGACTGTGCTTGGTTAGGGTCAGCTGTAGGGCATGTAGTTAGTGTGTGTGATACTAGCAATAAGATGGTGTACTTTTTTTTTTTAAGTTAATGATTTCCTAACTGAGCTCAGTAAACCTAAGTGCAGTTGTCCTTAATCTGCCATGTATGTGGTTTATAAATGTATTTTCAATCATGCAATTCCTTTGGCACAAACAGATGAAACGTAGGTTTTGTTGCCTCTGGAGCTACTGGGGAGTAGCTCCCTATTTAGCTGCTGCTTTTGTGTGTGTTTCTGTGACTCATACCATCCAGTTTGTATTTCCTTGGAAAAAAATGGCTTTTGCTGGGCAGCCGCTACCATCCTGGTTGGCATCAGTGAATAAAAGCGAGGGAGTTTTCTGGTTGCTGCATTTGTGGATTGATATGTGAAATATTCCAGGAAGAGATGCCAGAAGCTCAAATTATGTAATGCTTTGAACTGAACAGGAAGCCGCTGAGTTGTGTGTAGCATGTGTCACCAGCAACAGACTGATGTCCCTGGCAAGGCTCCACTCCAGGAAGGAGCTGAGGTTTTTCAAAGGTTTCAGATGAGAACGAACAATTCGGCAGCGAGGCTCTGGCTAGAACAGTCTGCCCCGTGGAAGGTAGGGCCTGGCTGCATGCTGGTGTAACCCCGCTGTGGTCCAGTGGCTTCCCGCTCATGAGCGTGTATCAACTGGCATCCTTAGAAGGAGCCAGTGCTAGAGCAAGAGTGATTTGTTTTTTTCCTTCCTTCCTCCTTTGCATCTTATTTGCAATTGCTGAAAAAGTCAAGAAAGCAAGTTTTTTTTAAGATATTTCACATGTGCACATTGCTGTATAGTGAGTTTAGGTCTAGGAAATGTTTAAAAATCATTGTTTGTGTAAAAATAACTAAAAAGCAGATATGTTATGGTTGCGTTCTTTTTTGGCACAAAATGAGTGAAGGTTTGGTGGGTAAGGAGTGTTTCAGAAGAGGATATATTTACAGGCTAAAGTCATCGTTGTGGGTAAATTAAGATTCTACTGGACTCCTCTTCCAAATCAGACACTTGTACTCCAGAATCAGGCATGAGGACCTTATTGGGATGTTAGAGCATCAGTCTCCCTGTGGGGTACTCGGGCAAGTGCTCTTCATCGGTAACCAAGTGTCATTAGTTAGAAAACAGTCGCAAGCTTTTGGATGTGTGTTTCTGTCGGGTCATTCTCCTTTAGTGACAGGTGAAATGAAAAAAAGGATTGAAAATTGCATTTCCCCTCTGTGAAATGAAACTGAGGATGTATGTGAGTTCAGTGGCTGAACTCTGATGTAACCTGTTTACAGAGGGATTTTGAAGACTTTTTTTTAATACTGCTTCATTGTCTTAGTGCCAGAACCTTCTCGAGAATAATACAGAACTCCTTTGGGAATTAGGAATGTTTTATAAATGGGTGCAGCCATACCTGGAAGACTGCTTGTCACTGAACAGGAACCATCAGAACAAGCCATGGCAGACTTGCCCAATCTCATCTTTTCTATAGGAAATGTTTAATCACCATATCTTCTGAATGCTGGGGGCAAAACAAATGCTTGGGGCTTTTCTCAACATAGTTCACAGGTATGAACTGGCTGGAGAGAGCAGCAGCTTGCTGTAGTATGAAGTAGACACTTCAAACTGGAAACTGATTTGAATTCTTGGCCTTTTCTTGACTTTGGCATATACCGCAACTATTGAATTTGCTTGGCTCCTTCTCTCTATGAGCAATTCTGATTTTGCTTCTGGTAGGATAGATGATTTTGCTGGGTTTTAGCGATTGCCTAATAACACACAACCGTATTTTTGCATTCACAGTGATAGCTGACTGGCTAGTTTCCTCTTCTGCTGTGTGTGCACTTAATTTACTTCTGAAGAAATCGTGCTTTTGATTAGGAAAGAGGAGGAGGCTGAAGGTTGCCTGCCATCGTATCGCCTTGTATTCTTTCTAGGTTCTCTGACACTGCCACAGCATTCAGTCTTTGATGCTGATTGATAGTGAGAACCGTAAAATCACTCTTTTGCTTGCTCTGCCATTACTGGTACATGACTATTAAAAAATACTGAGACGTTTCCTCTCAGGATCTTGTTTCAATGTAAGTGTTGCCCCTTTTGATCCACTTGCAAGTACAAAATGTACGAGGATGCTTTCCATTAGGAGAGGAGGAACTGAGATCCTGCTATTTTGATAATACTATCACAGTACAAGTGATTGGCTGGTTTGCTCAGGAGAGGCATTACGTGTATCCCCAGGCTGTCATCTGTGCTAGACAGTAAAGAATTGAATTGCTGAAGCTGGTAGATATTAAACATATTTGAGAATGTTTGGTTCAAGAACAGAAAATAGTATACTGCGGACATTCCTTTTCTTGGCTAGTGTTCATGGATCCTTAGGAGCAACGTGTGGATCCCCAGCGGTCTGCAGATCCCAAGGTGAAGTCCGCTCAAAGGCCAGCTTGTGCTGTCCCTGTTGGAAGAAGGGCTAGTGGCATTATTTGTGTGCTGACCGGTGACAACTTTTGACTTCAGCTTGGGGAACTGAACGTTCAGCAGATCAGCCATTGAGAGCCTTTGGCAGCTGTTGATCAGGGGTTTGGGAAGGAAGAACTATACCATTAACGGTCAGCTGTAGAAAGGAGATATCAAGGGATTTAAGACCAACTTATTTGCCTTTTTGTTTGTTTATATTCCTTGAGAAAGAAGTGAAAGCTTTCAGAGTTTTATTATTTCAGCCATTCAAAGCAACTATGGATGAAGCTTGAGGCTACAGCTGCAGGGTCAGTATTTAGTGACTGTGGGTTAAGGTTTGCTCTGCATTTCTACCAGGAACTGAGACTCGTCCCTGGCTCCCAGTGTTTCAAAGAATTTACAGTCTCGCTAAAAGGGCCATTGGAGATTTTGAACACAAACAAGCTTCTGAAGAAGTACTTAACTGGCAAAAAGAAAGATTTTTTTCTGATATTTGCATAACTAAAGAGGAGCGGACGTTTTTGTTAAATTTTATGACATTGTACTCATCTGTTTACATGGAACATGAGAAATTTCAGAGCCCAGTGGTAGTTTTTACTCCAGAAAGCTGTAAACAATTAAAAACAGTTGAGAACTAGATTCTGTTTCTGTTATGTGCATTAGGTGTGGTAGGTTGCCACTGATTTCAGTGGAGCTCTGCTGGATTTTATGCTGATGTAACTATGTTGAAATTTGACCATAATCTGCATGAGAATAAAAATATTCAATGTATATGTCTCTGCAAACTAGCAGGATAAGCTGTATGTATCAAAATATTTTTGTAATACCTCTATTTTTCCTAAAATGCATACTTGAATACAAAAATAAGAATGTTTTGTATAGTGATCTTTATTTTTAGCACTGACCTGGCTTTAGTTGTCCCTAGAAATAAGTGTAGAGGCTCTTATTCTTTGATGTACAGCTGTGAGATGGGGAGACTCAGTGATACTTCGACATGTAATTTTTGGGCTGTCGAGACCAACCTGAAAGTGCATTAGCACAATGAGACATTTTGAGGCATTAAAAAAAAAAATCAAATCGATTGAAAGCCACAGATGCCTCTGTGCCATCTTTTGCTAGATGCGCACACTGTCAATATTTTAATTAAAACAAAATATCTAACTATCATCATCTTGGAGCTGCTGTTTATGTTTTAGAAAAGTTTAATAGTTTTTGGCAACTTCAGAAGATTTCAACATTAAAATCTTAAAATAGTTTACTGTTATTTGTTATTTGACACAGTCCCAAAGCATTTAAATGCTCTCTCTGCTGTATCTGTGATTGCTTTGGTTCTCAGGCCCCTTAGCAAACTACTTGAAACTCCAAGCGCACAAAACGCCCCAAGACAAACACTAGACCCACCGCAAGTTCTGGCCTTTCTTGGCTGTAGACTTTGGTTCCCTGAACCTCTGTTCCTAATCTCTCTGAGGCTTTGGGGTGGGTGTGTGTATTTGTTTTTATTTCTCTTCTGTTCCTCTTAAAATGTAAAAGGTACCAGATCAGATTTCATCCTGAGTACATCCCTAGTGCATACTCTGTATTTTAGGCTTCTGGTAGGTATTTTTAGGTGTTTTAGGCTGCTTATTGATTTATTTTAAAGATGAAACTAGAACTTCTCTCTCATAGTTCAGGAGCTGATTGTAGAGATTCGTTTGAAGGAGCCATTACATTACTTGCAAAACTGAACATGCTTTTTTAAAAAAACCTTCTTTTATAAAGTATAGGTTTCCAATTATATTTGGATTTGACTTGATTTTTGAGCTCTTTGTTGTCCTATTCATTGCAGCTCCTGTATCTCTGCTGTTTTGCTTGTTTAGTGTTCATTATTGCATTGCTTATGTACATTTTGAGCTCTCATACATACAGATGACTTGGATGTAGAAATTAATTGCTTCTGTGCATTTAAAAGGCAGGAAAAGTAACAACTGGAAGGCAAATGGTGGGAAGTGACAGCCATGGGATCTGTGCAATACTTGCTCAGGGGAAGCTTGGGCGAGAACTTATTTTTTTTCTTCTCGCCTTGAAGTTCACTTCATTATGTATATTGTAGAAGATGAGAATATTAAAACACAGCTCCTTAGAGTTGTGCAGTGAGCCATCCATGCACTGATGTCTGAGGTGGAGGGAATGGTGTGAATCTCTTTACCCACTCTGCAGCTCTAGACGGTGTATTAATTATGCAGGTAACTCTATATTAATATGCACTATTATCGGTTTCTTCAGTTGCTAGGAAAAAATATTGGAGGTTGTGTTGTATTATGTGCTCAGTTTACAACTTAGTGAATTTTCATAAAATATTTGTTCAGCTGCCTTTTTTTTTTCTTTTTTTTTAAAGGGAAAGGACCTCTTTATCTACAATGGGAATTTCTACAGACTAATTCCTGATTACCAAAAAGTAAGTGTTTTTTCCCATTTTCTTAGCATTTTTAGCTGTTTTTAGTAGATTTGCCTCAAATTTAAAATATAGCTAATCATTTTATGCTGTACTGCTGGTATTAGCAAAATGAAGAGCATCTTCTGAAAGAGGGTAGTCTGACAGTGGTTGAGGTCCATGAGGAGAGAGACATTATTAGGAATTTAGCACAAAAGTCCGTAACTTCAGAGTATGTTGAAGTTCTCTCCTGGAAACCAGACATCCTGATGGTAAGTAGACAGTGTTTGTCTGTGTGGGGACAGGATGATAAGCAGTGCCACACATAGGCACTGTGGTTTAAACAGGCCTGGGTTAAAAAAAGAAGTCACTCAGTACTTCCCCACCACCACCTCCAAATATTGGCCTGCTAGAGGCTTGAGGTTTGCAAACAGATGAGGTCCCTGGATACTCAGAATACTTATGTGGAACCTGTTGTAAAACAGGTTGCAGGAGCTAAATGAAGTGCTCTCATTTCCATGTGATGCCAGCCTTTTTCTCCTGATCTAAAGGTAGCAAAAAGTAATATTTCTCCCTCATTTAGGACTGGGGAACTTCTCCTACACCTGATGAAGCTCATCTTACAGGTGTTTCTAGTCTGAGCTTAGTTTATACATCCCATCAGCAGCCAGGCTGCTTTCCTTATTAATTCTGCTCTCTGAAAGCTCCAGAAGCACAAAAACCTACTTGCTTCAACATCTAGGCCCTGAACAGACCAAAAAGGAGCGTTCAGGCAGCATTTACTCTTGTCACTAAGCCTGAATCAGGGGAGACCAGCAGGGATGGTGCATTGCCCTGTTGGTCAAGCCAATCCATTTAATTTAAATGAGTCCCATGCTCCTTGTCACCTTAGTGCATAGGAGCAGAGCTGCACATGTAAGTACTGTAGAACTTTAGTCACTCTTTGTTCCACTGAAATTTCTGTACATGGCAATGGAGAGAGGGTGTATTTACTTTTTGTTGTTGTTCATATAAAAATATCTATATGAGAACTCTGATATGAGATGACTTCTTATGATCAGAGATGACTTGTTAGGGGAGGATTCTGATTGCAGAAGGGGAGCTCTTCACTGTAGAAAAAATTCATCAAAGAAAAGTAAGCAACATCCAGTGCGAGATGGCCCTGGTCTCCTAAAATTTTAGAATTGGAAGTAAGTGTACAGGTAATGCTCTGCGTATAGCATTGGTCTTGGTCATTAAAAAGCATTTCTGTTTCCTTGGTTTTTCACTTTTTGCTAGTCAGTTCATCCCTGTGCTGTACCACAGGAACTTGGGAAATTTCTTGCACGATGACTCAGTGTTCTATCACAGTTACTTTGTTTATTTGTAAATGATTTAAAAAATTTCTCCTGCAGACACAAGTGCAGTTTTTTTTTTTTTAAGTTGGCCAGAAATAGCTTTTTCAAGTTGCAGCTACTGTAAATATATCCTTAGAGCAAAAGTCTTAAAAAACAGATGAAATTAACTTCTTGCCCAGGTGTAAGCACTAGGACTCTTGTTGAAGATTCAGAAGGATATCACATCACTGATGCAGCTGCAGAGGTAATTGGCTCATTTGTTAGAATAAATAAAGAAAAGTAGGGGATAATTGGTTTACCTTATCCTGAGTAGCTATTGAGTGTCTTTCATACTTTTGAAACAAAACACTACGTAAGGGGAAAAGCCAATAACTTGGGAGGTAAGGAAGTCAGAGAAGCTGCTTTTCACTTGAACCTGTCTTCAAGCATTTTATCGTAGCATACACAGGTGAATGTTGTAGGTTTCATACAGAATCTTGAAAGGCAAAGACTTAAGAAAGAAAAAGCAAATTCCAGAACTTTTGCATCGGCATAAAGTAAATATGAAGAGAATTCGGTCATTTGCAGGAGGGGGGGGAAAAAAAGGCTGAAATAGTTTCTACTGGTGAGAAATTTTACAGTCAAATCTTGGAGATTGAGTGGTGTGCTGAAGTTGATACTGGTTACCTCAAGGATGCTTGAAGAGAGGAGGGGTTTTGGGTGGCAAATATGCTAAAACATGACATTGTTAAAGGTCAAGTGAGAGTGGTGTTCACTATTGTCTGTTTTATTACAGTGTGTGGTTCTAGACCATACGACCTTAGGAGTTGAGGGCAGCCACTGTGTCTCTGCAGACTTTCTGTTCACACAGTGATGGGCAAATGTGTAGGGGCCACCTGTGTCATTGAACATCATTACATGTAGAGGAAGTTTGACTGTTTTCCTGCTCTGAAAGAGGTTGGGCTGAAGAGAGAAGTGACCAAGGAAAAACGTCTTTATAAATTATGTTTTCCCTGACACTGTTGGAAAGAAAGACTACCAGAGCCCCATCACTTCAACAATGTGAAGCTGGTGGTGTTTAGTGGGCATTCCTGACTAGAATAATAACTAATAGAGTGTATTTATCCTCACAGTTATCTTTGTTTTTAATACATTGGTTGAATTTTATGAAGGTGAAATAAGATCTCAGACATTTTTACAGGTTAGACTTGCAGAATTTTTATAGAGCAAAAGACATAGTGGGATAATTTGGCTTGTGTATGTTGAATGAAATGACCTGTGTTCTTGTTGGGGTACCTGTGTAGCGCTGTATTTCTTGGATATGGAGCCAAGAAAAGCCTTCACCCCAACCTCATTGTCAGTGACAAAGTGATTCTTAGTTATTGCTCTGTCATGTGCTGAGAGTCAGTTAAGTGCTGCCTGCACTATTCCTGCATATGTAGTTGTATACTTTATGATTTTTATTTATTTTTATTTTAGAAAAAGTATAGGTTGATTCAAAATAGGAGCTTCATAATAAGCAAAGGCCTTGCTGTGGGGATTTGGGCATGTTTACTCTATAGGCAGGCAGTAGCTGAATCTGGCTATTGAATCTGCCTATGCCCAAGGAACATTAATACATCCACACCTAGGGGGTCAGCCAACAGTTGGATGAAAAAAGTTCAAGTACTTTTCTGAATGAAGCTGAAGGCAGGGAAAGATGCAGATTGTAGCCATTACAAAAGATGGACTGGACTGTAAAAATAAGAAAGTGTTCCCACTACTAAATCTTCTTCCTTTAATATGATTTAAAAATGTTGTTGAATAACTGATCCTCAATCCTGAGCTTGGGAATATTTAATGGTCTGTTAGCCAGAATGATAAAAGGAAAGCAGGAATATTAAGAGCTAATGTGTTTAGGTCCATTTATTTGTGCATAAGGCTTTCTTTTTGTTTCTTTCCAATATTACTGGTCCTTTGGAAGAGCCTACCAATCTTAAAAGAAGTGTATCACTTTCCTCACTCCAAGTTATGTATATGTATTTGAATCTGATTATTTTATTTTTATTTTTTGTAGCTGGGGCTTCCAAAATAATGTTGAATAGTTAAAGACAATTCCCGTGACTGTGAAAGTACTTTAAAAGCCAGCACAAACATTGTTAATGTAATGTTTCATATACCCACTTAACTGTAAGAATCACCTGCTGCCATTTGTGATGTTACGGTGGTTACTGTCTGGACTTAGGAGGGCTGAGACCTCATGAAATATTTCTGTTTAGTCTGTTAAGATCACAAATATTTTGAGGTATTTCCTTATGCCACAGTGGGTGTACACTGACTCCATTGTCATACCTCCATGGTTTATCCATGTAAACATTGACGTAATAGAGTTAAGCCCAAGTGCATTTGCTTCCTGGTCATTGTATGGGGCACGGTAACTACTCCCAAAACAGAAGTCACTCCGTATAAGATGAGCAGAGAAGTTGACTTCTTAGTGTAGATGAGCATAGTCTCTGTCAATTTGCTGACTTTGTTATTCTCAAAATCTAGAGTTAATCCTAGCTTTAGATACTGACTCCTGCATGAAACTGGGTAGCTTCTTCCTGTCCCTGATAAGTACAATGTAGGTGTTTTTTTTTTTTTTTTTTTTTTTTTTTTTTTTTTTTTTTTTTTTTTTTTTTTTTTTTTTTTTTTTTTTTTTTTTTTTTTTTTTTTTTTTTTTTTTTTTTTGAGCCTATTTTCCATCTCAGCTACCTTTTGCTCTGCATATTTGTTATGTCTATGAATCCTACTCAGGTCCGTTGAACCTACAGATCTTGTGATTCTTTGTGTGTTGCCACGGTCCTAGAGATTGAGTTCTTTAAGTGTAAGAAGTTGTCTGCTGTTCATAAGCAATGTGCACGGCTGGCCAAGGTGGAGTGAATTTCCCTTTGGATGGACAGTGCTTTCTTATTTCCCCCTCCCTTGCATCCCCTCCTTCCCCCCTCCCAAANAAAAAAAAAAAAAAAAAAAACCTTTATTAGTACTTTTCTAGGTCAGGAATGCTTAAAATATCTTCTGCCATTAAAACTTGGAGTCAACAGTATAAAACAAAAATAGAAAGGCAAAAGAAAAATAAATAAAGCTTTCTGCATCCAGCTGAAGCATTGTTTTCCAAACATTTCCTGCTGTTTGTGATCGTGTATTCTTCATGCTTTCCTTGGAAAGACTGTTTGGTTTAATTCCAGTGAAGTTCAGCGATGGATAGACGTTCTTGGGGGAGATGGGTGAGCATAAAAGGAGCAGCATATCTACACTGGTAAAACAGGAGAAGTCTCAGGATGAGAAAGACTAAAAAGGAAAGCTAACCAAACTGAAAAGCAAGTGGTGACCAAAGCGTTCAGATGATTTATAGCAATAGCTATTGCCTCAGTTGTCAGGTTCTCATAGTTAGATGTATATTCAAACTGCTGCTGCTGCTGAAGAAAGTAGTCAGTGCTCAACTTCACTCCCAAGTCACACCAAAAGCCTGTGTAATTGACAGGTGAATTTTATCAGAGAATTGATCTGGCTGAAAATAGACCTGCTAAATGCAATTACAAAAGGTTCAGGTGCGTTGGTTTTCATTTACATGGGCAGAGGGAAGGTTAGTGGCGAAGGAATGAGTGACTAACGGGCTTGTGGAGAGGGCTACTGAAGTTTGGCAGGGTGCAGCTTCAAACTACTTGTGACCATGAGAGAAGAGAGCTGGATATATTCTACGATTTCCAAGGTGGGTATCTTGAAGGCTTAAGACATTCTAATGTGGAAAAAGTGGGAAAATAATAAAGGTTCTTGATTTGAGGGACATATTTAACTTATTTTTCTCTTGCATAAGGTCTCTGGCTAGGAGCAGAGAGGTCAGCACGAGATCTAATGTGGGGAGACAGATTATCCAATAGCTGCCTATTGTGAGATTTTGATGCCTTCATCTGAGGCATCTGGTGCTGGCATCTGAGCCAGTACTGAACTAGACAGGCCTGTGACCTGATCCAGTCTGTCTGTTAATACCTTTGGTCATCATATAACGTACTTGGAAGAGGTCAGACATTTAGTGACATCTTTTTCCTGCCTTGATATTCTTGCGTTTATGGATTTCTTGTTGGAATAGGTGTGCATGTAAGAGGGTGTGTGCAGCGCTAACCTGAATAATCATCTTCACCCAAGAAAGGTTGTCTTTACTGGCTTGGAGTGTTTTTTTCTTTTTTTTTTAGTGGTGCCCTTGTAAAATTTTCCCTTTAAGATCTATTTCCCAATTCTTTTAGTGTTGCCTTCTAGAAAAAGAAATATCTGGTTTGTTTTACAAAGACGTGGAAGTGTTATAAGAAACTAAGCTATGTTGTTATTTAATAAAATATTTATCTCATCAGTGCCCTAAGTTTAAAACCTTGTTTCTTAAAAATATATGAAGACTTGGTCTGGTATACAAAGATGAGCAATGTGGGAAGAACTTCAGGCAAGATGCCCGAAAAAGTGAGTTGCAAAATGACAGCTCATTTTGTAGGCCTGAGAGGAAAATGGAGTATTTCAAATTCTGCTCTGTTCAGACTCAGATGAGGTCTCTGCTGAGATGGCTCAAGAGGGCCCTGGGTTGTGGGGGTTGTTTGTTTTCTCACTTTTTTTTTTTTTCCTCCTCCCCTTGGTTGCTCTCTTCCTGGATAACAGATTGAGTTGGCTCCTGGAGGAGACCAGCCCAGATCACAAGCTCAACTAATCAACGAGCGGGTTTGTCTAGAAGTGGAGAGGTTAGGATAAAAAGTACTCTAGGAAACTATTCCCCTTCCAGTTTCTCATCCTAAAATTAGACGGCGTGACCCTATGAGGAGGCGGAAGGGCAGTGGTGGCAGGGGGCAGAGATGGCGGGTGACATTCCTGCCTTCCCAAGGGTCCCTTTGCAGTGAAGTTGGTGAGAATTTTGCTACTGACCTCAGCTGGGGTCCAACATATGAGAAAGAGGAAAATGAGGTGAAAGAATGAGCAAAACCATCTGAAAGGTACATGGAGAACTGCAAAATAAATGAAGCAAACTGGAAAGAGAGGCAATAATACAAATATAGGAAAAAAGTATGTGGTGGGAGAAGAAGCAAGATCATGGGTACTGCCGAGGTGGTCCATTTCTGACTTTTCCGGTTGAAACTATATGCCAAGCCCTACTACTGAAGTACCAAGCTTATTCACCCAGGAGATATTTTCTTTTACATACATGAGTATTCCTCTAGCACGTGGATAGTTCATTCAGCCTTAGAACTTTCTGCTTTCTGGTGAAGTGACAAAGAAAAATACCTCATTACTGCCACAGAGGCAGTTGTTTTCCTGAAAATAACCATTTTTAATTGCAGTGCCTGTGAGAACAGAATCTGAAAAGATGGCATTTGCTCTTCTGCATGTGAATGACAGGCAATGCAGATATCTGTGTGGCAAATCAAATTTGCATTCACAATTTCATTTATAATTATTGTGGTTATTATGATTTCCTCTTTCTCTGCGTACATCCTCTTAATCTGCTAAGTGTAAATTTTCAGACTCGACAGGTTGTATAAGCCAGAAAAGTAGGAAATAACTCCCTGAAGAACTGCTGCCAGATCTTTGAAGCACGTATTGAGTTATTGGATCGGAAACACAATGTGCAAGAGTTGCTTTGCCAAGTTATGAAAGTTACAGTATGTGCAGTGATGAGACTTCTGTCTAGTTATTTTGTGTAAGGCAAAGGGGAAAGACAGAGAAATATGGAATGTTGTTTATTGCCTAAGAGCACACATTCCTCTTTTCAAATGTTTATATTTTAAACTGTTGTTTCTTCTTTTCAAAATTAATAAGTCATATTAAACTTTACAGTGAAAACTAGAGAATAAATCTACTTAAATTTCATATCTACACTTTTTGCTGCTTGATCTGTACCAGACTTTGAAAAACTGGATGATAGACAAGATCATTATGTGATCCTTTCGTAATCAGAGGTAGCACTTGGGAGTGTATCTTTGGCACTGCTGTAGAGGTTGAGTGTAATACCTGTGCTCATACAGATGGCTTTTCAAGACCTACAGAGTCCTTTTCAAGGCACTGTTGCAAGTGAAGAAATTTGACCATTAATATGTGTTTCACAGCGAGTGTTTTTGTAAATGGTCATCAGTTCAGACTCTTCTCACCTGAAAGAAGCAGTGATGCACTTGCTTCACAAAGTCAGTAAGTCTCCAGGAAGTTTTTCCAGGAAGTTTTTTACAGCAAGATGTTTGGAAATGCCTGCATCGCATTGGTGCTGAACACCTCTCTTGAAATTGATTTTTTTTTTTTAGTTTCTCCAAACAAATAAACATCCCCCCAAGAAGAAAAAAAAAAAAAAAAAAAAAAACACTCCCTGCTTCTCCTTCCTTTCCCAACCATATTGAGTCTTACTTGTATAGCAACTTAATTCCCTCTCTGAAAGACAGATTCCGTAATACCCAAGTGCTGGAGGAGGTTAGTGGCGCAGATCTATTAGAATATGAGTTTCCCGAGTGAGAAGTTTATGCTCATATTTCCTTTGAGAATGAAGGTTTCATGTCTAACGTGGTATTTGACTACAGTCATTTTGGACCTAACCAAGGTGAAATTTGCAGGTAGGCATATTATCTTTTATCAGACCAAATAGTACATTTCTGTTGTGTGGGGAAAAACAGGAAAACATTGGGGCGTACCAGTTTGTTTTCAGGTCGCCTTGGGTCTGTGTGTCTGAAAACTTGTCAGCTTGTCCCATGCAGACTCTAGCTTTTATGGTCTACTTTTATATAACCCCTTTTGTTTAGATGGATGCTGGAAAGCACCTAGCAGCATATTTGGAAGAACTGGGCCAATGGACTTCCTTGTCTGGTGTTAAATGATCCCTTTTTTGATCTCTTAAGTGTCTATTCAAAAAGTGGCTTTTCTCTCTGTACATTAATCGGGCAATTTATTGCATCGGACATAATTGGTGTACATAAATAATCATGAACTGGGGATTTATTTATTTGATTGTTTGTTTTAGGAAATTGAAAACTTTCTTTTTTCACTATTGACATATCAGCATGTAGTATTTTCCAATGTCATGTACAATTAGGGATCCAATTTGTTGTTATTCATATTCAAATTTTCTATGTTAATCTACAGATGCTGTGAAGATCAAGTAAAATACTTTCATATTCACTTTCACACCCATTTCATCTTGAAAAGATATTGCAAAATGGCAGGAGCTTAAATGCAGTTCACATCCTAGGGACTTTAACAAAGCAAAGGTATTACAGCAAATGGCTTTAAGTTTGAGTAATGTAGTTAAAGCAATAGTGTACAAAATTGCTAATCAGCAGGAGCTGGAGCATATTCTGCAGTGTGGGAGCACATAGTTGTGTCCTGAATATTTCACGTAGAGTGACGAAGTGGCTGGGCGGATCTCTGGCTAGCTGAGGGCATGCTGGTTGTCCTGTCCTCCGATCTATTGGGGTAGTACATGCTGGAGTTTCCTCTGCCCGTACCCTTTCTGTCACTTTACCTCTCAGAGGTGGCACTGTAACTACTGAACACGCTCATGGTTGTACAAGACGACGGGTGAGAGCAGAGCAGGAGAGCAACGCTTGATTGCTTAACCCTATACGTGATCCTTGTTGCCGCCGCCTCCACCACCCTCTTCTCCAAGTTTTAAAACTTATGTTTAGAACCTAGGGATTTGTTTCTATATCTGTGTATCTTTGTTGGAACTAGATGTGACTTGATATAAATAATAACGACTTGAGTCAAGTGGTTAAATGCTAGAACAGCTTCCTGCATGTGCTGGTTTATAGCCAGAGAAAGGTGAATGTTCAGCATAAACGCTGTATTTAAACAGTAGTCAAATATTTATTAGTGTTGAATGAATGACCTGACAAAGATGCGGTAGAACCAAAAGGTACAGGTTATATTTTATGGAAGTGAAAAGCTTTATTAGTATTTGAAAAATAGCTTTAATTAGTCTATCTGTGGGTAGGTATGTTCAGTTTCCCAACGTATATCGGATATACCTTTTTTTGCTGGCTTATAATTGGCAGTTTCCCATAGGAAATAATCATTATTGGTGTTATAAAAGCACTTTGTATCTATCACATTTGGGAAATGAAAGTTTTACAAAGGTCAGAATAAAATGTGCCCCCAATTATGCTAATAACTCATAACACAAATGATATACTGGAAGGTTTAATAGCTTAGAAGTCCTCTTAGATTTTTCTTACCGTGGGAGGAAAAATTAGTATTATATTTTGTCACATTCCAGAAATTTAAAAAGGAAATCCTATCCCTTGCTTTTTAAGTTTGTACATGACTTAGTGATTTGAGGATCTCGAACTGTTTCTTAAATAAAAAAAATCAATTTTAAAAGTCTTTAGTCCATGTAAAAGTCTTTAGTCCATGTTTTTTCTTTCAAAGTTAATCTTTTTCTTCTTCTTCTTCTTTTTTTTTTTTTTCAATACTGAACTTGTTAAAAAGCAATATGTTATGCCATTTGGAAATGCCTATGAAGTTTATTTGGAATTTGACAGCATAATACCTCTAAGGTCTTTGCTAAAGAATGTGTTGAAATCATTTAAAATAATAAACTATATGAAAATTAAATAATGTTTAAAAAAAAGTTACATGGTCAAATGCCACTGCAAAGCATCTGTTACTTCTGCACATACGATCTGAAGCCTAATCAAAGGGTCTAAAGTAATAGCCCCTGCGTACTCACAGATTGCACATACATGATAATTAAAGAGGATTAGGTCGGATATGTAAGTTTGCCTCTTTTTGTTTCAGTTATGTGTAGATGGCAGAAATGAATCTTATTGTCTGCCTGAAAACACGCAGCAGTCTGTGATGCACCTTTCTGGTGGCAACTGTGAAGCTGAGCTGTCCCACCACCTCTGTGCCAGCTTGAACGTTCTTGTGTATGTTGGTGGGTGTCCCAGCGAGTGTTTGAAAATGGAAAGATTTGAGTTGTGTCTGAGGAAGCAAGTTCTGTGTAAGGGTCAGCAATAGCAGCAATACTTGGTGTTACAAAAGATGCTCAATATTCTTATGCAAAAAATTACTCGATAATACTTCCATGTAGCGTTTTTGCTTTGGAGATGTTTCAGAGACATTAATGCATTTTTCACAGCTTCCCTATACTGATTCCCTTTTACTGTATAGTGGGGAGGAAAAGCTACAAGACTGAGAAGTAGAAAAGAGGTAGAACCTCACTAGGAAATAAGGGGAGACAAAATCAGCCTCTGTTAAAGACATGCCAAAAGTTTTAAAAATCAAGAGGTAGGACTTGCCTTTCTTAGCTGCAGCCAGGATGATGAAGGCAGTGCTGGCCAGACCTGCAGGGCTGCTGGAATCTTGTGTTATTTTTGGCCAGTGGCATGAAGATCATCACATCTCTTGCTAATGGATGGCCACGTACAAACCAGGGCTAACAGGCAGGGCTCAACTGCAGTGCACATTTTGAAGATAGTCTGAACATATCTAAATTTCTTCTTGTTCTCTTTCCAGCAGATACATCAAGTTTTTGAGGTGTTTGTTCTTCTCTTGCTTTGTAATAGCTATGAAAAGGATGCCTGTGCAGTGTATATTGACCAGGTTTTTATAAAAGTTTGGTTTCTTAAAAGAAAGAATATATGTATGGACACAATGTTGTCTGGGGAGCCTGAAAGCTAGCACCGAAGAGGGAAGCGCACATTAGGGTTTTAGGTTACAGAGTTGTTTTCTCTCCAAGGCATTTCCTGTGATAGCTAATACACAGTTCGGTGCATCCTGCAAGCTGTGCTGGTTGCTGATGAGCAGTCTGGAGGTTTTGCTCTCGCTTTCTGCCAAGTCCAAAGCCACTTCCAATTCAGGTGCAGCTTTACCAGTAATTCTTGCAGTTCTTGGTAGAAATCTTAGAGGTTTTGAAATAATCTTGATGCTGTTGCAGCCACTGGGGATAGCAGGAGGTGCATGTCTAAACCCTGTCAGGTATCCTATGCTCTTGTGATATTAAGATTATCCAGACAGTTAACTTTCATAGCAGAGGTAGCTTTCAGCTGCTGTTTGAGTCTGCAAAAGTTTAGTCCACTCTAAGGTATAAGCAATATGGACAGTAAATCTTCATGACGTTGATTTGNGTCAGGTATCCTATGCTCTTGTGATATTAAGATTATCCAGACAGTTAACTTTCATAGCAGAGGTAGGTATGGGCAATATGGACAGTAAATCTGCATGATGTTGATTTGGGTATCAATTTGAGATAGTCTGCAGTTAGTTTAGGATGATCAGAAGTCCTTTGACCCACCGAGTTTATTTTATGCAGACCACAGTGTCTGGATATTTGTGTGCAGGGTCATCATCCCTAGATCTTGATGGTATCATTGCTTGGAATTGCTTTGCAGAGGTAGCACTAAAAAAAAAAAAACTGCATTGGTTTTCAAAAATAAGAGTAAGCGAGTCACTGGGGTCAAAGAACTTAGTTTTTGTCTCTGTAATGTCTCTGTAATGTATGTATGTAATTACCATACAACATGTTTTCACAGCAAAACCTTTAACCAAAACCTACAGAATTTAAAAGCAATCTTAAATTTTTATTTTATTTTTTTATCTGCCAAGAATAAAAATCCTTTGTTCCTTTCAAGGAAATTGAACACCTGCAGTTCATTTTAAAGACAGGAGCAATTAAACCATTCAAAACACAGAATACATCTTCAGATTATAATTATCCAGAATTTATTTGATACCGCATTTACTCACTCAAGGGTCCACCAGGTGGATTTTCTTTAAATCAGGAGGTCTGTATTACATGAAATACCTTTTTCTTTTTGTAATTTTTAGGTTAAAATCTCTGTAAAAGGCAAGACGGAATACTCCTGAGACTCCTTTGCTCCTGAGACTGATTACCCTGATATACCTGTGGTTACTATGCATATACTGAGTTGTCAAAGAACCCATTAAGGGGACAATATGAAAGCTAACATTTGCAAATGTCCTCAAATTGAATTATAAATGTCTCTGGTAAACAGCATGTTTGCTGCACCATGTCAGTCCCCCGTAGAAGTCTGTCGGTATCAGGTATGCATGTTTAATAACATATTTGAAGAGGCCGAAAAAAACAAGGAAATAAACAACTTAGATGCACTCATCTTGCTTTTAAGGCATAGAAATATCTTTTAATTATACATGTTAATGTTGAAAATATTCTCACGTTTGTCAGCAAAGTCTTTCCAGTAAGCTTTACTTCAAAACAGAGATGCAAATAGTTTATTAGGTGTCTTAGATAAGCTGGAAGTAAGGAATATTGACGTTTATGAAAATGGAAATAGAAGTTGGTAGAAGTCTGCATACACTGATTTGGTGAGCTGTATTAAGCAGGCTGCTGGCTTCTGCTTTATTGAAGGTCGTGTTTTGCTTCACGCAGCTGTTAAGCTTATAGCAACACTACTTTCACAAAGTGCCTTTTAGAAGATCATTCCTTCATAACTATTTTTCAAAAAGCAGTACCGTCAAGGCCTTTGTGCTGCAAACATGCATGTAGTACCTGCACTCTGGCGCAGTTGTTTACAAGTTAAAGAACAGGGTGGAAGCACTTAGACATGATGAGTAGGATGGAAGCAGAATGTTGGTAGGATAGAACCTGAATCTTGATTATTTTCTCCTGTGAATATTTGTGTGTGTGTTTGTGTGTGTGTTGGTTTTTTAATTTAATTTTATTTCGTTGTTAGTTGTAGATGTATAATTATAAGTGCTTAAGTAATGAGGAATAGTTTAAAAAAAAAGCCGTGTTTTGTTTGGTCCTAAATATTACAGAATTATTATTATTACTTGAATATTCCAGTTATCATGTATCGCTCTTAGTTTCTGCTTACTATCTATACTTATGTTTCCGAGTAACTCTCAAAGTTGCCTTCAATCTCTGCTTGCTGATTACACCTGTTTTAAGTATCAGGCACATGTGTGAAGACAAAGTTAGAGTCAGAGGGTGGTTTTGCTTCCTTTTTTCCTCTTTTTTTTAAGTATGTGTCATATATTATTTAAAATTGTCCAAATGAAAAGTTCTTTACTCGAGCATCATTTCATTGAACTTTCTAAATTATGGGAATTTATATTTCATAGCTGTGAGAACAATTAGCTTCTATATATTTTTTCTTACTGTCCTAATTATTTTTTTTCCTATGAAGCTTGCTAATGCAGGTCTCATTGCTGCTCCCCCTGCCAGCGAGTCAGGTATGTCTCTCGATGGTACTTGTGCTTTTAGACCAGTGGGGACAAAGTGATCCAGTTTTTCCTTCCTTCCAGGTACAATTATGGGTCTCAATATAATAAAAATAAAATGATTGAATATCTACAGAGGTTCATATGACATATTTTCCATTTATTTTAAGTTTGGAAGCTAAAATATCTTAATTGATAATCCCACAAGGTTTACTTTTCATGAGATGTCTTTTCTCTCGGAGACTCTGTATTTTCAGAGTATTGCCAGTTCTGTGAATTTAGCTATCAGATCCTTCTCATGGTTGAGGGGGAAAAAAATCCAATGAGTTTAGTGGAGTAGGATCTGATTTAAGGGGCAGATCTGGAATAGTCTTTAATAGTTCTAATCCCTGGACAAGTTGCTAGCCAGGACAGTTCACAGATGCTAGCACATTTCTTATCACCTAAGTCTCCTCTAGCCTGAAATGAAAGGAAGAAAAAGCCTTATCAAGCAGTTTGCAACGCAGGGCTTTTTCTGTTCACCTTAATGGACTTTAAGGGAGGAAACAAATATATATATGTATTTTTTTTTTTTTTTTAGATTAATAATCAGAAGTAGAGCAAAGAGGCTTAAGAACATGATCCTAATCCTTTGGTTTTGAATACTCCTGAGACTCTTCAGGGAATTTTCTTTGCTTCAGGGAATTTGAAACAGGGAATACTGAAACAGAGAATATTTTCAGTGTGTGTTTAGATGTTCTTCCTGAATGTAGGCCCTTTATAAAAAGATGTCCAACTGCACAAAGTACTATATATTAAGACAGAAGGTGTGTCGTGTTTTTTGATTAGTCTGGGACTTGTGAAGAATTAAATTTTGCTGGTTTTCTGTGCATGTGCAGAAGGACAGAAGGAAATTACTTCCCCGTGGCTTTTGTGGTCAGCGTTAATGCAAAAATTGAATATTGACAGGATTTTACATGGAGCTGAACTAAGTGGATGGTGTGGCCACTTCTTTCCCGGTTCTGCCAAATGATACTGAGATGGTATTCAGAGTGAAAAGCAAATACCATTATTTATTTGCTGCCGAGGCAATGGATGGAAATCCTAATCCTGTTAATGAGAGTGGGAACTTTGCTCTTTTAGTCTGGGATGGAAGATTTCACCGGCTATGCCTGTTTTAAGTGCATTGGGTGCAAAAGTTAAGACTAATACAGTCCTGGCTAATTCTGTGTTACCATTAGGCCAGTGTTAATGAAACTAGTCCCTGACCTTTTTGTGGTTAATGTGCTTTTCATTGTGAATGGATTTTTTTTCTCTCTTGCTTTCACTGACCACATGCAATCTACGGCTCCTATGTGAATTGCTGTCCAACCCTTTCTCAGTGCAGTTCTCTTCCATGGTGTATTTCAAGTATATGAATTTGCATTCTCCAGAATTATATTAAAAAGCTCCTGGGGTTCCAGTTCTATAGCATTGCTATAGAACTACCAAGAGTAACGTGATAGAGCTGCACATTTGGTGGAATTGCTGGGTAGATGTGTTGAACCGCAGTAGTCACCGAAGCTCAATTAAATGTCAGAGAAATACAAAAGTCCTGCAGAAGTCCTAAGAATCATATTTGATTGTTTTGTTTTGCTCTTTTTTTGTTTCTGTTTTTGTACCACACCCAATAGAGTAGCAACGAAACAAGATTTGTTTGCTAGTTTTGCCAGCTGAATGGTTAAAAAAAAAAAAAAAAAAAACTTTTATATTTTGATTCTAGCTCTTTTATTTTCACATACTGTTAATAAAGGTACAAATTTTGAGGGGAGTGTGGCCTAGCCAGTTTGCATCTCAGTCTTAGTGGGGTGTACTGTTCTGTACAAACAATAGAGAACTCTTTTTTTTTTTCTTTTTTTTTTCTTTTTTTATACTGTCTTAGAAATCTAAGCAGAACACCCTGAACTTAAAATTGAGAGTTTTTATATATTTGAGTGAACAGTCAGTTTATGTCACACAGCAAAACTATATGTGTGCTAATCGTGTACATACAGTTCTGCTGTGTGACAGGTCGGAGGGCTGGAAAGGGTACTCGGTCGCGCTTGCTGATGGGAGGAATAGATGCAGCTCTTGGGTCTCATCAAGGCTGCAGTGTGACAACTGTGCATGAGGGCTCTGCGGGATTTGTGGTGCTCTGACCATAGCCAGGTACAGAATGTGTCAGGGACTTCTCCTTTCCTCAGGTTCTCTGCTTTCTTCTGTAGCAGTAGCGCAGACTAGGAATTGGTTGTCCGAGATGCACATTTCTTATCACAGAGGCTCTGTGTTCTTTGGACATGGAGCTGCTGAGGTCTATGTAGTAATTAAGGAGAAAAAACTGAAAAGTTGTTCCAAATAATCATTAGCTAATGTGTAAGAAAAACGTACTGTGAGCTTTGTTAGCAGAACTGCAGTGGGTGAATTGCTGTCATAAAGGCAGTTTGGGTAAACGACTGTGATTGTCTCCCTAGGACTGCAGGAGTTTCACAGTAAGTATTTGAAGAAGCTTAATTTGGCATCACTTAAATTGCCGTCTCATAATGCAGGAGAAGACAAAAGGAAGGGAAAACCTCTTGGAGGCTTTCCCTAATGTTTGCTGTATAAGCTGAGATTAGAAAGAAAAGTGAATCAGCTGTGTGTCCTGTAAGCTATTTCCTATTTGCCATATGGAAGGTAAGGCCAGCATAGACATCTTTTTAAAATTACTTTTTTTACCAATTTTTTTTTTTTTTTTTTTTAAGAGGAGCTTCTACTTTCTTTTAGTCCTGAAGAGAACTCTAAAGAACTTGCCTCTAAAGATGCGTGCTCCAGCTTGCATGTTTCCCTCCTTGGTAACTGTATAAGCAGGTGTGTTTGTCCTTACCTGCCACTGCAGTTCTAATATCAGCCGTGAAAATGTACTACTTGGAGCTCTTTTAAATTGCTGGAGCTCCGTGAGCTGGGAACGGTGTGTGTTTGCACACACTCCTACCTGCGCAGATAGGCTTATTTCCTTGTGCACCTAGCCCTTGCACTGCCTTGTATCTTTCTAGATAATTCATACACAAGTATTTGCCTAAGTAATGTTTAAGACAAACACAGTACTTCTAAGTGCAGCATGGCAATTCCAACTTCAAAGCCCCAACAGTGCTTCTGGCACAGGAGAAGTGTGGAGCTGTGTATGAATAATTGAATGTCAGCAATTAGAGCAGCTATTAAAATAGGAAGCTACTCTGCTCATTTTCTCTGTTCTAGCTCTTGCTTCCATGAACAGAAATGCGTAGCTGGTGCAAAGCTGACAGTTTAAAGCTAAACATTTCTTGCTTCCTCGTGCTGTTGTGTTTTGTCGCACACATGATTGGCATTGCAGAAATAACTGCTACACGTAGGAATGCAGTCGCCAGCGATGCCGGTACTCGCACTGCCAAGCCCCCGGCCTTGTGGATACGGGAATGGCAAAATGTTGGCATTCCTTGGGTTCCCTGGGGAAATGTTCTGCAGGTCTCTGTTCCTTCCCTGTATGTCTGTCTCTGTGGGATCTTCCCAGTGCTTGCTATCCGTATGCCGAGTGCATAACTCAGTGGAAAACTTCTGTCGTCTCCGCTGCTGTAGTGGGTGCTGCTGGTGTGAAACACCCGGGATTTGTGCGNCCCCGGCCTTGTGGATACGGGAATGGCAAAATGTTGGCATTCCTTGGGTTCCCTGGGGAAATGTTCTGCAAGTCTCTGTTCCTTCCCTGTGTGTCTGTGGGATCTTCCCAGTGCTTGCCATCGGTATGCCGAGTGCATAACTCGGTGGAAAACTTCTGTCCTTTCCGCTGCTGTAGCAGGTGCTGCTGGTGTGAAACACCTGGGATTTGTGCGTGGGCTGCGGGTGAGACGTGCGGGAGCGCAGGAGGGTGGCTGGGGTGCCTGGAAGCCAGACTGCGCTGGCCAAGACCGCTCAGCTGCTTCAGGGCCTTCTCTGCTCTCCGGGGACTGCCTGGCCACCTTTCAGTGCTTGGCTGGATTGTGCCCTGGTGGAAAGGCCCAGCCATCCCCAGGAGCTGCTCTCAGTCCTTGTGGTCGGACAGCCGGACTCCACTGCCGTGTGCTTCTAAATTTCTTTCCTCCTCTACTGAAGGAGGGATTCACCTTTTCAAATATAGAGCAATATCATTCTCCTCCTCCTGCTTCCCTCAATTATCAGGTGTGCACTATATCCAGGAATCTAATTTTAAATTAACTTGTCACCCTACGTCCCATCTGTAGGGGATGGGATTACAATTTTAAACCAGTTGCCTTTGAGGTGACTTTATATACTGTTCCATAAAACATATACATATTGATTCTAGGGCACTTACCCACTACAGAATAAAATCCCCCCCTTGAGCAAGATATCTTCAGGGAAAAAGTGAGTTTGCATTAGATTTGCTGTGGAATTAGGCCTGTGAGATGCTGAAATCTGGTATTGAGTAGGGCTGTGAATGGCTTATAATAATTGTATAAGATATTTTAAGGCAGTTTTAGTCGAGGTACAAAATGGACTTTTTTATTATCTTGATTGTTCATGTTGCATTATCTGTGACTATTTTAGCGCGAAGTTAGGGGAAGGTGAAACTAATTTTGCCTGCCTTTGTGAATATTTGCATGACCAAGGTATTGGCTTCCCCTTGAAAGCATCTTTACATTAATTTTATTAAAGAATTATGTAAATAAGGTGAGTGATGCTCAGACTATATTTATGAGATTAAATCCCCAGATTTTTGCAGCTGTATATTGCCCTGTTTTTACAGTGACACGATACAGGGTGAAACTGGTATTTGATCCTCGTGCTCGTGCGCTGGCCTTGCCTACAGGCCTCGGGCAGCAGCCAGTTTGCAATCCCCATGGCTGAGAAGGGGCTTGNGTGCTCGTGCGCTGGCCTTGCCTACAGGAGAGGCAGTCTGCTCAGCTCGGGCAACAGCCAATTTGCAGTCCCCATGGCTGAGAAGGGGCTTTATCTGCTTGAAGAGAGTCCTGCTTAGCTCTCCAGTGTGTTGCTTGCTTTGAGCTTCTTTCTCCTCAGCCCAGGTAAACAGCATTGGCATTATGATACAGAAAAGTTTTGTTCCTTTGGAAAGATTTTTCTTTCCCTTTCATGACCCTGCGGTTAGATTTTGCTAGCAAAGGCAAGGTGATCTGAATGTCTGTGGGTACTGACATAGCAAATAGCCTATTTAAAGCAAAGCAGAGCCTTCCAGGTACTTCTGTGACAGCAGAACAGACACATGAATAACTTGAATCCCAAAAGCTCCTGGTAGCTCCTCTCTCTCCCTTTCCTGTCAGCCCGCAGGCATCCAAGGCAGCTGGGCTGCCTTCTGCAGACAGGCAAGTTAGTGCCCTAGGGCCAGGGAAACGGCCCTCGGGCAACCGGGACAGCAATAACGCAAAGCCGGGAAGCCTGTGGACCACGGCAGCGAGGAGAGAAAATGGTTTGGAGAATTGTGGTGTGGAGGCGAAGGAGCAAGACAGCTCTGCCAGGGGCATGGGTTAGAGGGGCTCACAAGTTTGAAGGAGGAGATGCTTCTAGACTGCAGCCTGCCGTTGCAAAGGGAAACCGGAACTCTCAGGAATTCTTGTAAATACTCTTTGGGAAGTGCTTCCCAAAGAGCAGGGGCAGGAGACTTAAATCAACTGTTATAAATTCAGTATTTTTAAAGATGAAAAAGTGAATGTAAAGGTTTTCTAAAAAAGAGAGTGAAAGATTCTCTCCTCTCTCTGCCTACCGAACTATCAGGTTGCTCTTTTTAAAGCAAAATGTTTGCTTTTGCGTTATGCTGAGGCTGAAATATATTGAAAGCAGAGACTTTCAACTTTTTAAAGCACTAATACTCTAGTTCTAGGGAACCTGTGCTGCTTTAGAGGGTTCTGTGGAGTTCTGTGTGATGCTGACGTGGAGCCGGTTCCCTGGTGTGGGGCGTTGGGATCCTGAAAGCATCTTGTCTCAGAGTCCCTGGCACAGAACGTCTACGCGGGCAGAATGTGGCTGCTGCAGTTTCAGAATAAACCTACTAGTCTTAAATATAGTGAGTTTTCAGCAATAGTGTTACTTTTGACTCTACTCAGACATTGATTCTGTTATTTACAGCTGATAATATTCCATAGAATGGTCTCTTTGCTCATAAAAAAACCTGTCTTTGAATTCAATTTGTTTTAACAATATCAGAAAAGTGGAAAGATTGTGTATTTCATGGTAGCACTAGGAGCCTCGTTGATGATTTAGGAGCCCTGTTATGCTCTGGGATGAGAGACAAGAAAAAGACATCCTTCCCCAAAGAATTTAGGCTAAGTTATCTAGTGTATCTGTTTATGTGAAACCAAGTCTTTCCTGTCATGAAAATGAATTGAAATTCAGTTTAATTGTTTATTTGTGCTTAGGTTGTGTATCCTTGTGTTTGTAGTGCAACCTGTGACTCATAAGAAGAAAACCAGAATTATCTTCTGGGACTTTGCTTGGTCAGTTTATAGTGACAGCAGATGAACCAGTTCATTGATCCAAAATGCAAGCTGTATGCAGCAAGAAGGCTTGGGGGGCCATTAGTCCCAAATTGCCACAAGGGGTTAGGTACTGTAGGATTTACAGGCTAGTTAATTTGAACATATTTTGAAGTAATTGATGCAGGCATTATTTCCAAAGAAAAAGATGGGTGCAAACAGTGCAACCTTGGGTCAAAGGGCATCAAGGTCCATTGAAACAGTAGTGCATAAAGGAAGAGTCACAGGCTGACAATCATCCAGCCGTGTGATAAACCCGGAGACAAGTTTGCAGTGACCTCAGGAGTAGGCTGTCCAGCTTGGGGACAGTGGAATATTTTCCATGGCTTTATCTGAGTAGCTCCTATGTAGCCCTCTTATTTGTCAAAGGGTAAAATGGCAGGGAACATGGGGGAGACGAGGACAATGAGGCTGACCATAGAATTAAAGCCAAACCACTTGAAAAAGCAATATCGTCTTTATTAAAAAAAAAAAAAAAAAAAAAAACCTTCACATTATAAATTAAATATTTTCTTAGTTAATTACTAAGCATTCTTAAAACATGCATCATGTAACACTGTGCTCATAAATTGGGTTTGTGGTCTCATTTGTGGTCTCTTTACTCTCATTAATGGGGCAAAGGGGAGGACGGTGCTTCCTTGCTGCTTCCGATGTGATTAGTGGGTGCTGCAGTCACTAAGGCGCTGTCTAAAAATCCTTTCCTGCTCATGGTTTAAGAAAAATAAAGTCTCTAACTGTATATATGTATGTTGTTCAGATAAGTACTGAAGTGTGCATAGTAAAACCAGGTCAGAGAGATGGAAGTCTTAAATTCTCAAAATTTGTTTATTTTTAAGTAAATGCATCTCTTGGACTGGCTTTAAGATCTCTGATGTGGGTATATAATTAAAAATGCCAACTCTTCCATGACATGTGTGTCCATAATGCTTAAAAATAATAGTGTAAAAAAAAGTCCTTAGTTTCACTGTAGCTCATATAGATATTCTTTAGAGTTGAAATCAAAAGAAGGGTCTCAACTTAAAATTTTTTTTCCCGGCTGTCCCTGTTAGCATGAGTACATGGATTCCTCTGTCCATGTTGTATAGGTAATAATGTTGTCCTGCTTGACCACAAGTGCATAGTTTGAGGAGGGAGAAGGAAAGATATAACCAATTTTATGTCTATCTGTAACTCTCTGTCATCACAAATTCATATAGACTTGTGTATATATAAACAATATGTCTGAATATTTGCTCATATAATAGCATATGGATGCAGGTATGGAATTACCGTTCTAGAATACATGAAATCCTAACTTTGGATGCAAAGCGAAGAGAAAGAGAAAACAATATAGGTTCCGTTGAACCCATTTCACCTCTTGTTCTCAAACTCCATGTGCAAAGATGTACCTGCGTTGCCATTAAGTGATGGGATCGCCTTATAGGTGGATGCATGAAGACTCTAATCTTGCTTGGATCGAGGAACAGTGATAGCTCGAGATAGCGGAGCACATGTAGTGCTGGCTGCACGAGCCCAAAGACCTGTGCGGGGGGTTGCCCATGACCTCCGTTAACTGTATTCCTTGGGATCTCACTTGGTCGGGATCTGCACGCTGGGTGCTGCAGCAACCAGCTGACTCTGTTAAAGCAAACGCAGATATCCTTTAATTATCCTAATCACCTCTTTATTTTTGCTGCTTTGTAAACCTAGTTTAAAGCTATGCAAAGAAGAAAAAGTAGATAGGGAAGGGAGGAGCGTATTCCAGCACAGGAAGAGCTCTGAGGTGGTAGCTGCTACAAAGTAGTTTGCTCTGAACACTGCAGTGCATCTAGTCGTAAGGAATTGCACGTTTTGCTTAGGCATGGTTTACTTGAACTGCAGTTCAGGTCTGAAAGAATATTTAGTGAACTGTATTTTTTTTTTTTTATTGCTCTAAAATACATGTTTTTGNTTTTTTTTTTTTTTTTTTTTTTTCTCTAAAATACATGTTTTTACATTAGGCTTTATTACCATTTTTATATTATTTTAGAAGAAGCTCTGCCCTTGTACTTCTCACATCAGTAGTTTAAGATTGGGAAAGTGGGAGAGCAAGGAGGTTTGCCGGTGTTAATGAGCTGTGTTTCACAAGGGTGAATGCTCTTCTGCGTTATTTGGATGCTGCTGCTTACTGTGCAACTCAATAAGTGCTCAATAATAAAAATATTTTATAGAGAAAATAAGTATTTGTAAACAGATATCTTTTCATTAGCCATTTTTATACTCTTTTATAGATCACTGAGATGTGCTTCCGACTTACTTAAAACTGGATTGAGTCCAACATTATATATTCTTTTACTTTATATACAATTGTAACTTTTGTATAAGAGTTTCCTGTATTAAATTTCTCTTGGGTAAAAACAGCAGCAGTATCTTTCCTTGGGAAACATTTCTTTTTGATAACATGCTGTTAAATGATTATCTCTTTTGATTCTTTAATGCACACATTTTGTGTCTCTGTCAGATTAGAGTTTAAGAGAAAACAGATGTCAGGTTTTATGATAGATGCATGCAGATGTATACTTTGCTTGTAAACTCTGATTTTGTTGCAACACCCATACTTTATGAGACTTTATTGGGACATATTGTTCATATGCCCAGACATATTCACACTACAGATTATAGGAAAAAAGTGCAGAAACATCTGTCTCAGGAAATCTCTGTGCTCTTAGCAGAGTCACTTAAATTTAAGTTGATAAACCTTTTGTTTTCAGCTCTTTTGGAAGTGGCATTTGTTTTTGAGACCTTATTTTAAAGTAGGCAAATATTCAGAATGATTCTACTCATTATGGTATAAATATATATGAACTGCTCTTATGGACAGCAAAAGATACGTTATTGAGAGGTTTTAGAATAGGCCTTTTAATGTGTTTTCCTCAATTGATGTTTTTGGAGGTAGAGAATTTGATTTGTTGAACATCATTCAACATTGTTTGTGGGGCTGCTTTCATTAATGTCACTGTAAATAATCACTGGCAGGAATTTATTTCTGTGTGTTTGCTTTTGCTGAATCAGAGTTGTAAAAAAACTGTTATCCGTCTCATTTTGTGGCTTCCCCTGGCTTTATTGAGAGACTTGTGCTTAGGAAAGAAGTTTTCTGTTGGCTATTGAAGAGCCTTAGAGAGAAGGGGGCTATGGAGCAGTTCTGGTCTGTTCTCCTACCTCTGTGAGAGTGATGCCTTTCAGAGGTCCCCTGATTTATGGGCTTGGCAAAGGGCTCCTGCGGAGCACGTCCTGTAGCTTTGTATCCCGTGCTTTTCCTGTGTAGCTCGTGCTGCTGTTCTTGTGTTATTCGAAATGTCACCTGGAATGGTGGCATTTGCCAGTCCGATAATCCCCCTTTGCTTTCTGGAGTGGAGGGGTGATGGTGTTTTTTTTTTTTTTTTTTTTTTTTTAACCACAAGTCCCTTTTTAAAAATAATCCTGATTTATTAAGATGGAGACTAAGAATAGCTGGTAACATAATTTAAATCACATAAGGAGCGCAGAGAAACTGCGTGTTTGCTGGAAACTGTAAATGTCAACTTTCTCCTGAACTGTAGTAATCCCTTCGAGACCTCCCTCGGTCTTCACTGAGAATCTTGTGCAACTTCTGACAAAATCTTTTACACAGCAGCCCGGGGGAGCATTTTTGGTGTTTCAAGACATTTGTCTGTTTCATTTCAGTGATTAGCTCAGTTGTTGCTGATAAGTTGATTGCAAACTGCAAAAGCTTCTTGTTTTACCATGTGTTCCTGTGAGCAAAGGTGAGGTGCTGAGGGGGAGAGAGCTACACGTCTAGAATTTTAGAGAAGAGGGTTAATTTTTTTTTTCAATTTCTTCACCTTTTTATTCAATAAATGAACTAAGTGCAAAATACATATTTTTCTAGTACATCTAATTCACAAAATGCTTTTGTAAAAGTAGGTGACTAAGCTACTTTTCTTAGGGCTTTTGAATTTGTCTACCACCCATGCAAATACAGCTTCATACTAATAGTAACTAAATTAAATCCCAGATTTGTGTGGGATTTTTGTGTGTGTGTTTTTTTTTTTTAAGTTTTTCTGAATACACACAAAATTGCTTTATATCTGCTGTAATATTACTTAAATAAATGATGGCAGATACAGTGCATCCTCCAGTGAGTAGTGATGGATTCCACAACCAACAACAATCAACAATGTGAAGAAAAAAAAAAAAAAAAAAAAAAACCCCAGAAATAGGAAAAAATGTAAAATCACTTTTGGTAATTCAGATATGCTGCTTGCTGTTTTAAATGATTGGTTTGAGTCAATACTTTGTTAACTTCCCCAAAATACAGAGGAAATAGAAATTCTCTTTGTCAGTCTATTCCGTACATGAATTTTTTGTTGTTGTTTTTGTTTGTGTGTCCGTTTTCGGAAAGGTACTTTCTGGAGCAGCTGGTTACTCCTCCTCACCCCTAGAAAGGGTTGGCCTCTTCTGCTGAGTTCTCTTTGTGCACTCTTTCTCTCTTTTTTGTTGTTGTTTTCTTTCTTTAAATAAATTTTCTAGCTCAGACTTTCAGATGACAGTATCTTCAAAAAAAAATTTTTTTTCATCAGACGTGTGTGTTCTTTCCCTTCTCACCTATCCAAATGCTGTGCTCTGATATTGGATAGTGGCAGTTGCCAGTGACCCCAGCACTCATAAAATGTTCCACGAGTGAATTCCTGCAGTAACCTTAAGGCCACGGTGTCTCTGAAGCTGTTGTAAGGCCTTACACTGTTTTTCTTTTCCACTGACTTTAGAAATTGCCTCCTCATCTCTAAGTACTTTTGGTAAAATGGAAGAATAACTCATCAAGCGATTGATGTAACAACCATAAGTGCTTAAAAACTTCCTGTTCAGGAGCTCTCATGAGCCGACCGTATCTCTCCTTCCATCTTCTTATACTGAGTCTTTAGAAAAGAGCTGTGGTTGATTCCATGCATTTCAGAGCCTAAGATGCCCTTGCTGTGAGAGCAACACTCTCGAGGACAGTGCTGCACTGCTCACGTTTTGTAGCATAGTGGCTTTCTGGTAAGATACAGTTATTTCTCACAGTTTCAGATTTTATTATATTTGGGAGTTTAAGTACGTTTTTGATAGAATAATTTGATTAACCTATACCTAAAAATAAATAAAGCCACAAAATCTGGGCGTAAGGGAGTGGTTCAAAGGTAGTTATCTCATGGCATAAAGTAAACAAAAAATGAAGAGGATGTTTTCAGGTGTTTTAATTTCTTTCCATGAAAATAGTCTAGTTTAAACTGACATTTCCATGATTTTAAGAACAAGAGCAACCCTAAAGACACAGGGGTGAGAGAGGAAAAGGAGAGGAACTGTTTGCAAGAGAATGTATAAAAAAGGAGATTAAATGATGACTAATTGAAACAGAAAGGAAGTATTAAGGTACAGTACAGAAAAAGGCCCTACAAATGACTTTTCTCGCATCGAGAGATAACTGTAGGTTTAGTATTATTAGATATATAGGCTAGCTCTAGAGGTAGGATTTATCTTAATGAGATTTGGCTGCCTAAAACTGTTTAAGCTATTGCTTTGGTTCCTTCTGAAGTCAAAGGAGAGAATAAGGCACCTTTGGGGAAAGGATTCGTCTGTTTTGTTATAGACAAATTTTCTAGGATGAGATGACTTGTCCTCTGGAGGTGCCTAACATTTCACATAGATTAGAGAGACATTACTTAGCTTGGACACTTACCTCTTAGGCCTGTAACAGATTTAAGAGGGGAAAAAATGAGCTGTGTTAGTTATGTTCCAGCCTCTTGTTTTCTCTGTGAAGCAAACCCTGCAGTTAGTCATTTGTAGTTGTTCATTTTTGAAGTTATCACAAGTACTGCTGTCAGATGTTTATATACAATCACTTTTTTTCTTGTGTTGTTTAGTTCATGGGTAGTTGCTTTTGCATTTGTGAAGTGTTATAAAAAATTACTAGTTTTGAAATGATGCAGTATATAGTCTGTTACTGAAGTTGTTCAATACTGACTTCATATAAATTAACACTTCACAGTTTGTATAATTAACAAAAGGAAATGGTAGATATTTCTTTTAATTTTAGAGTAGCTGAAAAAGACTATTTTTCTCCAAGCAAATAAAGCCTTTGCTGAAAGCTAACCTGGTGGTCCATAATAATTCACTTTAATGTTTTAATGATAGTATGTGCAGAAAGTCTATTTAGTCTTTATCCTGAGATGCTAAAATATATTTTGAAAATATATTCAGTATATTTACCTATAGCCTGGCATAAGCTTAATAATAATATAGTGAGATAAAGCTCTCTCTGACATGTTCTTCATAATGGATTAAGAATTTTAGCACACTTGTTAATTTTTCTTAATGAGAAAGGTCACGATTACTCAACAGTTGAACAGCAAGTCCTTCTAAAGGTTACAGAATAGCAGTCGACTTTGAGCAAAGACACAGTCATCTCTTCGGCCTTTATCTAGTTTGTAAGCACGCGTCACTTGTTGACCTTTGAAGACTCAAAAATTAATACCTTCTTTTTATTATATGAAGCTTGTATAAATGTTAAGCTTTGCACATGCTTCTGTGCCATTGGAAGAAGCCTTCTCTGTCCCATCTTCTGCACCTCCTGGTGGCCTGCGCTGCCTTCGCCTGCTATTCAGGTTGTCGCTGTGAAACTGTCAGCAAGAAATGAAGGAGAGATCCTTTTCTCTTGTTAATTTTGCGTTTTGGTGATGTTCTTTCAAAAACTTTCTCCAACTGGAAGGGCTCATGGGAGGTCTGTAGTCCAGCATCTTGCTCATGATAGGCTCATTTCTGAGGCCTGACAAGCTTGCTCAGAGCTCTCCAATTGCGTCTTGAAACACTCTAGGGAGAGGGACTGTGCAAAAAGTCTCCAAAGTCTGACTGTCCTCGTGCACTCTGAGCCTCTTTTTACAGTTCTTGTGTGTTGTGTGCTCCCTCCTGTCGTGCAGCACTGTGAAGAGCGTGATCCTCTTCTCAGTAATCCCACTGAGGGGCAGCTGTTGATCTGCCCAAATCAGTCCCTCCTCTAGGCTGCACAAGGCCCAGACCTGCAACCTCTTTCCACAGGACAAGTCCTCTTGCCCCCGACCACCACGGTGGCCTCCACTGGACTTGCTGCATTTTGTCAAGCTCTTTCTTGCATTAAGGGCCCAAAACTGGATGCAGTATTCAAGATGCACCGACTAGAGGGGTGATGATGACCCTCCTGCAGTGCGTGCGGCTGGGTCACGCTTAACGTGCTGTTCACCACCAGTCCCCAGGGTCTTTTCTTCAGATATGCATGCTAGCCAGCCAGTCCTCAGCTTGCCATGTTGCAGGGTGCTCTGCCTTCCCAGGTGCAGAACTTGGCATTTGTCCTAGCCAAGATTCGGGATGTTCTGTCACCTATTCTTCCAGACTGGCTTGGTTTCCCTAGAGGACAGTTGTGCCCTTCAGTGTAAGAGTTGCTTCTCCAACTTTGGTGTCCTCTGTGAAAGTGATGAGAGTGCTACTCTGTGGCCTGCTCGAGGTCACTGACAAAAGTGTTAAATGTCACAGATCCTGAGATCCGTCCTAAGCCTGTGGACCTGCTTGTCACTGCTATCCAGGTGTATTACCATCCATTAGCCACGACCATCTGAGCCCAGCTGTCCAACCCGTTATTTGTCCATCTCTGCAACACCTGACATCCCAACTCGGATGATCAACCAGGACAACCTGTTAATCCTGGCATCTTTTATGAGTTCCCTGGTCTCAGAGTATCATCTCGGGTGGTCTTGCTTATTCAGCATTGCATTATAAATGAATACAATGAACCCAAAATAGAGGTAATCAACTCTTTTTCATTCAGCCTTTTGATTACTATGAGAATATGGTGCATGTGTATATGTCCTTTCCTGCACGCTTCTGTAGACTCCTGTAAAGACGGGATCTTCCCCACTTCAAACACAGATCAGCAGTTCGACTTCTTAGCAAAAAATCTTGCTAGTTTGATAAAAGCAATTTTTTTCAGTTAACTGGTCTTTTATTCTCCTCTCCTTGAGACTTGGAGGGGTAAAAAAGCTGTTTGCAGATTGGTAGGGTGTTGCATTTAGTTGTATTTGATGAAATACTGTCTCTACAGTTGCAGTATCTTAATAACATGTTTTTTGTTTCTTTTTATTTATTTATTTATTTATTGTTTAGCAAAAGCAAGTGATTTAAATTCTGAGGAGCTTGCTGGCATAATTTTCACAAGGAATAGTTCTGCCTTGTCACCAGTGAGCTGATTCTTCCAATTCTTTAGCAGACTGTTAAAAGATATAATTATAAAAGTTGCACTTAGAAATGAAGGATTTGTTGCTCATCACAGCTAGCATTTTTTGTTGTATTTTTGTGTGAAAGGCAGAGTACTTTTATAATAAAAAGCTGGATTGAAAATGTTTCACTTTCTCCTGAAATACAAGATTTAATAATAAGATGACATTTTGTTCAAGTGTTCCTTTGGTTTACTGAAACTTGAGAGACGCTGTCAGAACTAGGGAGAGTTTATGAAGTAGAGCATCTGTACCGAGAATTTTAGCTGCAGTGCAGATGGAGGGAATATTAATTTTTTTTTAATCCATGCTTTATCGTGCTTGTCTGTGTAAATAAGCAGAGCGGTACCTGAGCAGTGTGAGAAATGCGCTCGCTTGGCGTTGAGCAGGGTTCCTTTGCCTGAACCTGCGTTTTGAGCTGTGCGTTGGACATCAAGGTGCTCAAGATGGGGAGCCGCAGGAGGGCACCGCAGAGGTGCGGCCGTGCCCTGCTTATCACGCTGACTGCTGGGGCACTGCTCTTGCTACAGTCCCAGGTCATTTATGACAGGGTTTGCCTTGATATCGGAATATCTGTATTGACTTTAGCTTGGAGGAAGTGTCTAGGAGAGACTGTCAGATGATGCAGCAGCTTAGTATTGTGCAGCAGCTCTTTTTTTGTGAAATCGTTGTAAGCTGGGGCTACATGGTCGTTGTGTGAGAACGTACTCCCAAAAGGTTAATCAGGAATCCTGTGGCACCACCCCACCTCCCTCCCTTGTGTGTGTTACCAGAAGCTCTTTGCTGGACAGGGAGGCAGCCAGTCCCACAAAGAAAGGGACTTGTGAAGTAACCATCAGTGCCCTCTGCCTTATCTAGGGAGCTGGCTTTCCTGTTACATAAGATGTTAGTCCCCTTCTGCAAGAGACTTTAGATCTTTACTAATTCTCTTTTGTCTTAGGGAAGGGCTTTGGTAGGAGTGTTGGAAGCTCCCAGGTTTGTTCAGTGGTTAATACAAGAATTGTCGGATCCTGTTAGATTTATTGCAGCATTTGAATTATGGGAGTTTATCTCTGAGAGGAAAGTCAAATAGGTTTCTTTGTTAGAGAACCTGAGGTTTAATTTAAATGATCTGTACAGGCTTTTGTGCACTTGTATGCAGCGACACAACAGGATTTACATAAATAATGTTCTGGCATGATTTGCTGGGATTGACTGTTAAAGGCCATGAGCAGTACTGATTTACATTATGGATGATCCTAATGCTTAAAATAGTGCATTCCATCTGAGGAAGTCTGTCTTTTGCAAGCAGTAGTTAATTAAACCTCACAACAGTCTCACGAGATGGTGTTATCCCCTGTTTAACAGATGGCAAGCATAAAGGCAAAGTGTCTTCAAGAATGGAGAGTAAGACATTGTTGAATCGGAGTTTAAAACTCTCACCTCCTTTTTTTTCCAGGGCCATCTTCTAATCTACTTTGTTTCAAGTACTTTGAATTTTGCTGGTACTAATACTGCAAAGCAGCTTCTGCGTCTTCTTTTGTTTTTGGTTTATGAGATGATCTTTAGCAAAAAAAAAAATAGGACATTCTGCCATTTGCTCCTGGCTGTCGTAAGTCTCCAAAAGGGAGTATTGGCATGTGTTTCCCGTGAGGGTGATGAGCAGGTTGTGTTCAATCTGGATGGTTGTCTGGATTTGCTGCTGCTCTTGAGATTTTCTTTGTGTATATCCTTGAGCCAAGGACTGTAGGTTGCAGTGATAGAAATAGTTTATTTTCTGTCGAAGGATCTTACAGGAATAAAGATTTTTAGTAATGAAGTACTGTGTAGTAAACTCTTTGAGGAAATCCTTTTTTGGGATGGTGCTTGTCTTGCAAACCTTTCTAGAAAACTTGTCTCTGGAATAGTCTGTGCTAAGTTTAAAGCATACCTCAGTGGAAAGCTCCTCAAAGGTGAATTGACTGGCAGCTTTAAGTTAAATGCATGTAGAGAATTAAAGCAAGATCACGCTTAAGAGTTCCACTGTGTGTGATAAGCAAATAGGCTCATCTGTGGATAAGCTTATTTGGAAATAAAATAAATTTGAAGAGTTTTCTTCAGCATTTGACTTGGGTGGTTGTTGGAAAATAGGCTGAAGGCTGCCTTTGAAGTTAGTATTTTCTGTAATTTGTTTGTGAAGTATTTTATTGTAATTTATAGGTGTAAAAAATAAGTTTTAGTAGAGCCTACCTGTGAGATGAACTCAGACAACTGCGGAGAAATTTGAAAAATAGCTTTCATATAGCTGTGTGGAGTGTTACTGGTGCCAACCAGAACAATGCAGAAGATGGAGAGTCTTCCTCCAGAAACACTTGGCAAGACAGATGGTCACAGATTTTCTGTTTAGCAAAAGCTTGGTGATACCATCAGTATCCTGAGGACAGGTGAAAAACCGGATCATCACGTGAATGCGGGCATCGGGCAAAACTTGATGCATTTGAGTGTATGATTTTCCATAAAATCACAGTTTGGAGTGAAAATTTTAAGGGAGTCTGGTTAATAATTGGGGTCAAAGTAAGAGAAGATTAAGTGAGGGAGAGGCAATTCAAAGAGGAAATGTTTCAAATGCAAGAACTTAATTCCAGTTTAGTGCAGGCTAATGGCTTAAATTACTTTATTACCTTCTGCAAGTAGCACTGTCAGTATTGCTGTTGTTGAGTGTGAAGTGAAAGGGTGAGGGACAGGGAGAAGTGGCGCATCAGAGAGAGTCTGGGATAAGGAAATGCTAACGGGATAACATGGATAGATAGTGACAGAGAAAGGACTCTCCTGAAAGCTGCAGCAGCACTGATAAGGATGGATGTGTACCTCGGGTTGTTAGCTTCTCCATGCAAACGAAAGGCAGGGAGAAGAGTTTGGTGGTGTGTTACTTTCTACGTTGATGAAACTAACGGGTACAATACCCACATAGACACTTGCACCTAGGGATATTAGTCCCTGCCTTCTCTTTTGCCCTTATGGAAATGCTTCTTGCTCATCAGATAAATTTTCCTTCCATGGAGGCAGGATGAACAGGAGCAGGAGTTGTGCTGCCCTGGGCCCTGGACTCTCTGATCAGTCTCTTTGCTGCCTTGCACATCCCAGTGCCCCAGTGAGGTATCTACCTGTTTTTAGGTTGAAATCTTCTTTTCAGAGCAGATAGAAAGAGGCACTTCCTATAGCAGAACACAACTTAATGGCAGGTGGAAAGCGAGAGCTGACTGAGGATCTGAATGGTCCTACTGACTTGTTACCAGTCCTTACTCATTGACTTGTTACCTTACTCCCTACTTTGGAAGTCAGATGCTGCATCCTTCCCCAAAGATGAACTGATTAATATTTGCAGAGTTTGGGCTGGATGTAGTGAGTGCCTCTGCTAGAAGTAAAACAATTCAGGGAATACTCATCAAAAGCTGTTGCTTGTTGTGATACTTGTAACCTCATGGGAATTTATCTTGCAGAAAAGTCGAAGTTTTCCAGTCTGTTATTCTTCCTCTTTGTTCAGTTTAGTGTTCTATTAGTTATGGAGAGTTGGTCAGAAATGTCACTGATGTCTATTGCCTGTATGCTGTGCTGATTTACTGCAGTGCAAGCTGCCTTAATTAGTTCACTTGAACATATGTGTAAAGTCCCTGGAAGATGAGATCCTTGGTTAATGTCGAGTTTTGTTTTCTTTTCCATTAAGAAGAGGGTAGTGTATTTAGATCTCTTTATATGGGAATGAATCCATGTTCTATTTGCAGACATCCAGTACAGATCCAGTAAAGATGTTATGCAGAGAAAATTGGGTCTTGAGTAGCCAGAAAGATTTAATTAAAAAGCAACATACAAAATTAATACAGCTTATCTTCAGCTCCTTGTGATCTGAATAACTGTAAACAAATAGCTGTGGCTGGTTATGCAAGTGGGTTTGGGAAACTGGTGTGTTCCATTATGTTTTCCAAGTATTAACTGATTTGTTTGGGATTGAGTCCATATATTCTCATGAGAGCTGTTCTCCTCCTCATGGATTTGAAATTACTTTTTTTTTTCAGCTTGCAGTGGCATTTGGGATCAAAAGGGCTTATATATTAGTATCACTGAGATTTTTCAAAGTGTGCCTGTATATAGGCAAGGCAGTAAACTGAAACATCTCTGTTTCTAAGGCAAGTATACCTTCTTGGGATGCATATCCCTTTTCAGGTCGACAGCAGCCCTTTTCCCAGTGTTCTGCAGTAGCAGGGGGAGATGACAAACACATTTTTTGTTTGCTTGTTGTTTTTCCTTTTTTCTTTTTTTGTCTTTTTTTTTTTTAATTTCCTTCCCCTGTTGTTTTGTGAAATTACTGAGGTCACCCCATTTTTATATTTAGGATCAGTCCTTTGGTTTTCTAGTTGTGCCCCTAAAGGTTTCATCACTGTGAGGGCTGTGAGGAGAGCTCCTATGTTGGGTCTCCTGCTGCGGTGGTGGCACTTGCCACCTGGACCACTTAAGACCTCTCTAATAGTGGAATCACTGCACATCGTTGTGAGCTGTCTATATTCAAGTGGTTAAATTTAATGTTAATATTAATTTAATGTTAATAACTTTTTATGTACATAGTGACAGGTAGACCCAGTTTCAGCTTTCAACTAGGATTTGCAAGGCTGTTTTTTCATAAAAGCTTTTATTGCCTTGTTTACCCTTCAAAAGTGCATGTCATTTGGTTGATGACGACTCTGTAGTCTCTGCATGTCACCAATACTGTCTGAATGGCAAACGACAGCTCCAGAGATGCGAGATTCCAATTAAGGAATAATGTGCACCAGCAGAATGCTTTTTATTTTGAATGAAGGTGCATCTTTTTTTCAGTGAGTTATGAGAAGTAGCATAAACTGTGACTAAACATGAAAGGAAGGGAAACAGTTTCTTCCTGGTCTCTTGCCTATTCAAAAATGAAACTTTTCCCAGATGAGTGAAAGAATAGGACCTTGACTACCCTAGCTTTACATCACTGGATCTGATGCCAATTAGAGGTACAGAGCTTGTATGCATCAAATATCCTGCTTGACATATGCATATGAGTATATTTAAGGCAGTAATTAAAATAATTGGTCAACTTTGGCCTTATTGCTTCTGTTTTTCACAGGATGGAGCTTTTATTTTCTAAGTTTGTCATCCCATTACCTCACTTCACTTCTGTAACACAGCTATCCTAATTCCTGCCAAATTGAATTACTCATTTTGAAATAAATGAAAGCACTTTTTAATGTTTATGGTTTGCTGAGACAGACATTGACAACCAGAAATCAAAGTTTTTGTCTTAAGTTGACAGACAGTAGACTCCAGTGTAAGACTGAAAGCTGCAGCAGAGAGTAATATTCCCAGAAAAAAACGTAAATTGATTGTTTGCTACTCTTCCATTCTGTCAGTAAAGATTTAATCACCTTCAGATGAGATTTTTATCCATTGTCGCTTTATAGTAGTGGTTTTAAGTAATCAGGAATGAAAATGAGGTTTTAAATCTTTGATGCTATAAGATATTCCAGCCTTCTAGGCACAACATTTAATTATATGAGCCAGGTTTTGCTTCAGCTTTAATAAGCAGTTGTGTCTGTGCAGACCAGTTCAGATGTAAGGAGAGAAACACACATGGCTTTCCCAAACTGGAAGCAAGCTTGCCACAACATTTGGGAAAAAATTGTGCTCCATTGAGTGACTGCACATCAAAGAGGAGACTGAATATTTATGTAAAGAACAGAAGTATTCTCTGTGGGTCTGCTAAGTGCTCTTTAGGACCAGCAGCTTCTGGGGGCCTTGGGCAAATCACAGGAACTGTCTGCACCTTGTACTTCCCTTCAGTGCGAAGAGAATAGGCTTCCTTCACAGTTTGGAGACCTAATTAAGATTTTGCCAAGCACTTTCAGATCCTCAAATGAAAGGCAAACACAGAAAGCATTAAAATTAACAGCAACTTATCGGTTGAGCTTTAATGAATTAATAGATTTGTATAAATAAAAAAAAAGAATGCTTTTTGGAAGTTTTTAATTCAGTTCCATCCTTAAAAAGTAATGATGGTTTTTAAGGTCATTAATTTGTAGGACCCTATTTTTAGATATATAAAAAGATATATAAATACATATTTGATACTGGGATATTCTTCTGTGTGCATTAGCAGCTCACATGCCTTATTGTATTAGGGATCTGGAGGTTTGGGAGTATGTGCTTTGCTCTAGGCTATATCCACATAAGGGAAAAATTGATTAGACTGTCTACAGATACTTTCCCATTTCTCCTACAAACATATGACTGTTTTGAAGTTCCTTTCTGCTTTCTAAAGGTGAAAAGAAAAAAAAAAGGCAGTTAAAAAACTAATTGACTTGGCTGCCTTTATGTGTGCATTTTCCTTATCTGCATTGGATGTACTCAAGTATTTCTGTAACGGGAAGGAGAAGTTGGAATGCGAGTAACTTCTAAGGCTGTGCTGCTCGCTCTGTTTCTGTGGCAAACGTGGCAGTGAGCAGACCTCAACTTGAATCCAGAAGGTTTTAGGGCTTGTGCTGGAAGAAAATTGTGGCTGACTTGCCTGGTACCAAGAGGCAATTGCCAGTACGTGGCAGGTATTGGAGAGGGGGAAAAAACCTCATATAGGAAGAGTGCAGGAAAAGAGAGAGCAATACTAGCCACGGATCTTAAAGGAGGGCCTATGAATAAGGTTGTATTTATTAACTTCCCAGTATCTGCCCCGTTAAAATAGTGATTGCAAAACATATCTGCTGGGACCTGCAAGGATATTCAGGGAACGTGTAATAAAATTGCAGCAAATGATCTGCTTATCTGCTGATATCTTTAAAATTGGGGCTGTTTTGTATGTGAATGTAAAGTCTGTCACCAGGCACGCTAGTGGTAATGTGCTGTCTGGTAGAAAATGTGTGTCAAACAGAATCTATGTTATCAGTCTCTTTGCTTTGCCTTCTAATATCAACTGGAAAGTCATGTATTTGGTGGGGCACTGCAGCCGTTTGTCACAACACCTTTACTGCCTTGTTCGGCCATCCTTTAGCTTTCCCTTAGCTCTCCTAGGGTGGTGTTTTCATTTGCTGCATAGCGCAAGGGAATTCTTATAGTATTTTCTAGAAGAAGATTTTGGCAAAATTAGCAGAGGATGCAATCTTAGCCTGTTTTTTATCAGCAAAAATGGGAAATAACTGCAGAGGCAGCACCAGAGAATGTATTTTTGGGGTTAGGTGGCAAGAGGCAGTGAGGATTGAGAATCATCAGCTGGAGCTGATGGCGTGATGCTGCACAAGCAGGTGTTTGTGTTGGGCCCTGATGGGGGAGAACAGTACGGATGCCCAGGAGGCGCTGGCTTTATCACCGAGCATTTGAAATCCAGGATGTGTGTCCTCAATTTAGCGCTTCCTCGCAGACTTTAGCCCCCGCGTGGTGCGTAGCGCAGGAACTGAGCCTTGTTAAAGCCCCCCCGCTCTCGGTGAGCTTAAAAATCGATGGCTGTGGAAGGGAGAGGCCTGGAGGGATAGGGCGGCGTGTGCTAACAGGCCATTTCACAGGTTTGCAGCGCATGCAGAGCACCCGGCCCAGCCCCGGTTTATGCTTATTAAAGAGTAACTGCATACCTAGAAATGATTTATGATTTTTGCCAGTTAATGTTTTAAAGCACTTTTTTTTTTTTTTTTNTTTTTTTTTTTTTTTTAAGTATATACTGGCCAATGTAATTAAACCCGCACACGCCCAAGGGTGGATTCAGGCATCCCGATAAAAGTTACCACTTTCCTTAATATCTGTCAGGATATAATGTTATCTTTCCACAGCTGTAACTTCATCCACCTACTTTGTACTTTGTGTTTTAAGCCTGCAAAGCTGATAAAGCTAAAATAAATCAATCTCCCGGTGCAGATTAGATTATACTGTTTCATAAGAGAAAAAGTGAATACTAACTACTCAAATTACACATTTTAAATTTTATTAAGCCCTTTTCAAACTCTTTTCTTTTCATCAAACCCTTCATGCAGCCTTTAGAATAGCTGAGGTATCCCAAACATTAAAAGTCTTTCTCAAACACACTTTGCTGTTTCTGCAGTGTGCTGTCAGCGCAGTAGAGCAGAGAAGAAAATGCCCAATAAAACATGGAAAGGTTCTACCTTCACAGCAGTTAATGTTATTTTAATGTTTCCTTTATGCATTCAGTCAATTAGGGCTTGCAAACACCTGTTTTATTTGCATGATCAGTTCAACTTTTATCAAGTTACACACTGGCACTTCCCTGGTTATTTGCTTTTTTTGTTGTTTTTAACTGGAGAAAGTATATGGCAATAGGAGACAGTAAAGTTCTCTTTCATTTGCACAATCGTACAAGAAAAACAAACATAAAACATTAAAAATATTACTGTAAAATCATAAAAAAAAAAAACAGACCGACAGTGTGTGGGCTTGAAGACATACTGAAAGAACTGTTGTACTGCTTGAAATGCATCCAATTTTATGTGAACGATCCCCTTCTAAAATCAGGGCCTTTCTCATTGGGACCAAGTGTTGAATTGCAATCTCTTAGTGACATAAAGTCTAAAAGCTTTATATGGGCAGGCAGGCAGGAGAGAGTTGATTGCGTGGGGAAATAGCTGATCTGAATGGATAGCACGGAGCTGCGGGTAGGGAACAGCGCTGGATTGCAAATTGATGCAAACCAAAGGTTCATTGACTTAGCGGCTGCCTGGATATATTATTGTTAAATTATGATGGGCCTGACTTAGGGCACGCTCAAGACATTTTCCTTTTTTAAAAAATTTAAGTGAAATAAAATATTTACAGATTGAGTTAGCTTAATCAATTCTGAGCCATGTGTTTATTCTATTTTGTGGTAGAGAACTGCAGTAAGATGAGTAGAGATTCACAAATAAAGGCACATGATTAGTTTAAAGCCTCATTTTAATTCTTTCTAATTCACTACTTGAAGATGTCTTGCATTTTTAATACATGTTGATTTGGACTTTTTGTCAGAGAAATGATTATCTGTCTTTGCTAATATCTTTTTTTTTGCTGTTTTGCTGTTTGATCTCAAACAATTTGAAAAGTTTTTTAAAAAAAAAAAAAGCCAAGATGCTATTTCTGTAAAATCTTATTCCCTGTGGAACAAAAGCAACAAAATATTGCAGATATTGTTGGGAATCCTGTAAAATGTAATAAAATATTTATTTTTTTATCTGGCTTCTAGAATTACGCAGTAGTACTGCAGTCCTCTTAACATAAGCAGAGGGATTTAAGTACTTGTTGCAAAGTTGCATCTTTGCAGGTCAGTTGAAATTACTCCGGCATTTCTGCAGTGTGGCATTTGATCAGGGGACTTGTTGGCTGAACAGCATAATCGCCTCCCTCCTGTGTACAGTGGTTGTCATGCCCCGTTTCCTCCCAACAAACTCCTTGTATGGGTAACAACCCCATGCTGCTCTGCAGGTAATTCCTCTTTTTTCTTTTTTTTTTTCCCTCCCTATTTTAAAACACTTAAAATGCATGTAGTTAGAAAAGTCATGTTGACTGCTGCTTTGCATGGGGATCAATTTATTTAAGCCAAAAAGTTTTCTCTCTTTAAAGTGTCACAGTTTTTTTTTCATTCTTTGAGTAGTTCTCTGTCACTGTTGTAGCTAGTTTTTATCAAATCACTTGTCCTGATAACTTTGAACTAATCAGCTGTTGCACTGATGGAAATGTATATTTTGCAGTGTTACTCTTTTTGCATGGAGAAACAATTTGTTGTTCTTTAAAAAAAAGTTTCTTCTGTAGAAGCTGAGTTTAGAGAAGGTGAATTTTGAAAATAGAGTGAACCGGGATGTGGCTAGACATCTTTTTGGTTCTTTTAACAGTCAAACTATATTTCACATCACAGTTTACACTACAGATAATGTTAAATAGCCTATGATTGCATTCTTTGGATGAAATCCTAGCTGTAATTGAGTCAGTGAAAGAACTCACATTGATTTGAAAATCACACTCGCTGCCTGATTCATAACCAAGCTCCTCAGGAGAAGGGGTACCCTTGGAAAAAGCTGTAGTCTGCAAAAGGATTGCAGTTTCTTTCTTTTGGGAAGTCTATGTAGGTAAGCATGTACAAAGCAACAGTGAAAGCTGATCTTACACTGGAGACTTATAATGTGGGCAGAGAAACCCCTCAAAATAATTGAAAAAAAAAATTGTTGTAGTTCTGCAACTCAGTTGTGTTTATACAGATCTCACAGTAGAACAGTTTTAAGGAGTACCAGATAAGTCATATCTGGTTTGTTGCTTTTTTTTTTTTTTTTTTTTTTTTTTTGTGTGTGTGTGTGTAATGGTAAATGTAAGAGATCACATACGCGTCTGGAAAGGAAAAATAATTTTCTGCTTGTAAAAACATGAGGTATTTGGTTGCTTTTTAAAGGCAACCTAATGCAGCTTCATTTGTGATCCTCTCAATTTACAATACAGTTACTTTGTGGTTTATTTCATGCATTTTCCCTAAGCTCATTCCAAAGAGCTTTGTAATGAGGTCTGCAAGGGCCAAATGCAGTCCAGATGAAATCACTTGCATTCCACCTGCCTGCTCTGAGGCGCACTTTGGACTTCAGTATGTGGGAGTAAGTAATAGGATCCCAATGAATAGCCTCTCTGTTCAGTAATGATCATGGGGAATTTTAGGAATGCCTAAAGAAAAGCATCTTTCTTTTGGAAAGAGTTTACTTTTAGCTTTTAGGAGATTTAGGTTGCAGGGAAAATGTAGTGACTATGCAGACTATTGTTTGTATATTAAAAGCAAAGGAAAAATGCAAGGTCATGTTAATGTCAATTCTTAAAGTTCATCTGAAAGTCTCTCACTAAAGCAATAGCAATTTTAATGTACAGAAATATGCACATATTTAGACATATAAAAAAATCACATAAAGAGAAAAGTGAACATGAGGTTTTGTTTTTTTGTGTCTAGCTCATTTGCTCCTTTTGTCTTTGTATCACTCTTGTTTTCGTTTACTGTTTGCTTTTCTGGAGCATTGCAAAGAATTTAATCTTGTTTTATCCAAGAGCTTACCTGAATGGTCTTTAATTCTAGGTCTATGTTTTATTCAGTTTTGTCATAGAGCAGATTGGCTGATGATTTCATTCTCTCTTGTTTTCAAATTAATCAATTTTTTTTCCCCATGACAAACTCCAGTAAAGTCATATAGATCACGGGCTTAATGGTATGTAAGTTCAAAAGATCAAGACCTCTGTAACTTCTCTGTTATTTTGAAGTAGTCTTTTCAGAAGTCCCAAAGGAAATAATTTTGAGGCTTTATTATAGTGGCTATGAAATATGCTTTCATAATTTCAATACAGAATGTCATCCTGTTTCTGTAACTTTTGGAGTTGTGTGTGATATAATCTCCATTTCTTAATGCTGGATGTTCTTTCATGCCACTGCAATAATGTCTTAGAGAGGTTTACTTAATTACTATACATTTTCATGGAACAATAGTAAACAGCAAATGTCCATGAAGCTTTTCTTTTTTTTTTTTTCTCCTGTCATTTTACGGGTAACCATTAGAAAATGAAATAGGGCTAGCATAAATATTGAGTAAGATTTAATTCAAAGATTGAAATGGGTTAGAACATTTGCTGGAGTGCAATTCTTCGTGAAGTCTTTATTTAGGTAAAAGTCTCCTATTTAATCAAATGCAAATGCAGATGGTTTACATCATACAGTCCATTTAGATGAAGGTATATATTTAGCTCTCTTTAAATTTGTGTATTTCTACTATAAATTATACTTGTTTCTTTAGTATTTTAATTTAGTCAAGCATGTACTCATATACACTGAAAATGTCATCAAAATTTCATTGTTACTTTGGTATTTAAAATGCTTAATTCTAAATTTAAGAATGGGACTTTTTTGTCTTTTTTTTTTTTTTGTTCATGCCATGTGTTAAATATGATTTTTTTTTTCCCATTCTAAACAGTATCATTTTTATCTGTGTTTGTGAACTCTTTTTTTTTGAGTACAGAAACGGCTACCATTCTGATTGTATAATATTAAAAGCTTTTTTATCATGCATAACTTCCAAAGGGAGTGCATTTTTAAATAGGAAACATAGCACAAAGTTTAGAAAGTGATCCATGAGTACTGCTGTGTTAAAGACATGTTTTACACTAGCTGACTTGGAATGAAAACAGAAATAGAATGGCATTATGTGCCCCATATGGATAAATGGAAGTAAATCTTACAGAGCTGAAGTCCCATCCATTACTGGGCCCACAATAAGCTTCAGTTGGCTTCAGCAGAAGAAATGTTGTTGTGTACTATCCTATAGTTTTTTTTAATAAAAATATTTATATTATTATTCATATGAATACATCTTACAATGTGAATACCCAGGCTCTCCAGGAGTGCCAGGTAGCCATTTTTGTTGGAATCTTCTGAAATTTTCTTGGTAAAACTAATTTCTTAGGAAAACTAATATTTTATTGCAATAGGAAGAGTTTGTCGTCTTCTCTCTCTTCGCAACAAATCTGCTGGTTGAGACTCAGCAACATAATGAGGGCTGCAAGAGGGTTTTTCCTGATCCCTAGCCAAGACATAGGAATTAAAAACAAACTTTGTCACAGCTGCTCAGATTTGATGTGAGACTTTTCCTGGAGCCCTCTTGTAATTCCTTGGGCTGTTTTTTCCAGGGGCGGCCTGTAACATATGTTTGTTCATCAGTGGGGATGGCAGTGGTGGAAACCAGGATAACAGCTGGGGAGGGGATCTGGGGAGCGCTCGGGCAACCTCTGATCCCTGGGAGCAAGTTGGTTTTTTTTTAGTGACCACCATGGACTGACTCCCCAGGCTGTGTCTGTGCCCCAGCCGCGTCTCACGTGAGGAGTCAGCGCCTGCAAACAGAGCAAGAGTTTCATAAGCTCCGTCTCGCTTCTCCTGCCGAAAATCGTAGCTAGTCTCTTGCTTCTGGTTGAAATGCTGATACCCCTGTAACTACTGTAGGGTTAAGACTGAGTACAAGTTGTATAGTTAAATCAGTGGTCCTGTGTGTGTAAGCTAAATATATGCCTAAATGGCATACTGGATTTTAAAACTGCAGAGCACATTGCAGAACTGAGTGCCTTAGGGTTCACAGTGAAGAATTAGAGGAAGAAGAAAATTTATTATTATTATTAAATAGTAAAATGGAGATGTGCTACTCTAGAGGGATGATATGGTTGCCTCAAAGGTAGTGTAGCAGACAGTTAAAATCTTGTATTAGAGACTGTTTCTGTAACCTTTGTGAGCATTTACTGGATAAATTTTGTTCACCTGAGATATTTTGTGTTACAGCTTACTCGCATGTAACTCACCAGCATGATGTTCCAGGTATTTGATCTTTGTCATGGGGGACATCTGTCGTTTGCCCCCAGGAAACCAAGTCTCCCNGTGTTACAGCTTACTCGCATGTAACTCAACAGCATGATGTTCCAGGTACTTGATCTTTGTCATGGGAGACATCTGTCATTTGCCCCAGGAAACCAAGTCTCAGCTGGACTTCTAATTAGAAAAGATACTAGAGCTTGTAAGAGTGCTCTCAGCTCAGGCTGCCCAGAGAGGTTGTGGAGTCTCCTTCTCTGGAGATCTTCAAGACCCGCTTGGATGCAGCCCTGTGCCACGTGCTCTAGGTGGCCCTGCGTGTGCAGGGTGGGTTGGACTAGATGACCTCTAGAGGTCCCTTCCAACCTTAGGCATTCTGTGATTCTATGGTTCTATGAAATGATATGTGGGGAATTAACGTAGCAATTTAAACCAAGACTAAACATTGAATAGAGACATTGAAGACAGTAGGGAACAAAATATGAATAGTTACTCTTTCACTACATTATTTTTCATGCAGAAGGAGAAGCAGCAGCAAAAAACAAGTCTTTATTTCCTTAACATTCCTATATTGTATCTGCATTTCCTTAGTGAAATAAATAAATGCAAAATTAAATAGAATAGAAAATTATCAAATTCTCAATTTTCATAAGCACACAATGAAAATGGACACTGAAGAGTCTCCAAAATACCTCATTATGCGCCAAACAAACTATGATGCAAGTCATTGTATTCTTTATTTCAGTCATATCAGCAGTGAAAGAATAATATGTGGAAACAATCTGTTTTCATTTCGAGTTATAAAGAAAATAAATAGGGGGGAAAAAAAGACTAAATGTAAAATATGCTGCTTATTTTTTAGGCAATATTAGTTTGTGCTGACTCTATTGTACTTTGTACTCTATTGTACTCTATTGACCCTTTTGTACTGTCAAACTGCTTTTATCTGAGAAAATCCATAAGCACTTTGCACTCAGGTGTGGGCCATCGTTGTCTGTCTCCCAGCTTAAGCGCTTAGACCGCAAAGTGAGCTTTGCAGAATCATCACCTGGAATTTCTGCTTAGTGATTGCCTTTGCAATCTGTTTTACAACTGTGCTGCCTCGATCTTCAGCAAGTACAAATAAAGAAGTAAATGATGTTCTCTGTGGCTGCAGACTAGCTGGTGTTTGGTACTTAGTTTGTATTTCACTTGTGTGGTTGCTGCTGATGTACCTGTAGAAGCCCTTCCTGTTGCCCCTGTCATCTCTCACTAATTCTAGACGAGCCTTGACCTTCCTCACTGCATCCCTGCATTCTCTGGCAATGTTCCTATGTTCTTCCCATGTGGCCTGGCCCTCCTTCCACATTAGGTACATGCTCTTTTTCTCATTAAGTTTACCCAACAGCTCCTTGCCCATCCATGCAGGTCTCCTGCCCCAATGCGCTGATCCTGAGCTTGGAGAAAGTGGTGCTTGAATATTGGCCAACTCTCCTGAAGCCCCTATCTTCTAGAGCCTTTGCCCAAGGGATTCCTCCAAGGAGCTCCCTGCAGCGATCAGAGTTGGCTCTCTTGAAGTCCAGGGTTGCAATCCTATGTCTTGTCCATCTTCCTCCTCGCAGGATAGTGAATTCCAACATCTCACGGTCACTGCAGCCAAGACTGCCCCCAGCTCCCCCTTCACNCGGTCACTGCAGCCAAGACTGCCCCCCAGCTTCCCCCTTCACCATCTCTGTTTGTTAGTGTCAGGTCTAGCAGCGCCCCTGTATTAGATTTAAAACTTGTGTCTTTGCAAAGGGGAATGGGAAGAGTTTGATGCCAAAAGTAGAGGCCGAAGAACAGTCCCAGACTGATCAGGTGAGAGGGCTGCGTGCAGGCAGATACCCTTCAGGTTCCCCCCAAAAGCCATGCAAGGGGAGGCCTAGGTAAAGGCCCATGGCTGCAATCAAGACAAACCATCTCTGTGTGTCATTTGCAAGTTATTTGCTCCCATAGTTTAGGAACCTCTGCTATTTATGTCACTTGGGATTTCCCCACTGGCATCTGTGAATCTAGGAGTTCCCATTAGGGATTGAAATTGTATGATTCCTTGATGATAACACATGCATACACCTGGACCAACAGAAATGTGCATGACCCCCAAAGAAACAGCAGTTGTAAAGTCCAGCAGACAATTAAGAAATCTAGTTTTCCATTTTCTGTGTATTTCTCTAACTGTAACACATTACTGGATGTTGGCTTTTATAATCTCATCGTTCTCAATACCATCTTTTTCCTAACCTACATTTGAGCATGATGTTTTTACTACCCCTGTTACAAACCTCTGCAGAAGTCAATGCTTCTTATTGTTGTAAAGCTGTGTGAAATCCCAGGCTTTAAATCCTTTAAAACATTAATCCCTAGCTCTAGCATTTTGTGAAATGCCAACTGCTGTTAGCATGCCACAATTAAAGCGCACATAGGGTAATATTGAAGAAAAAGATGAATGCCTCTGGCCTGCCTCAATAGGAATGTAAGAGGGAGGATGCCCATGTTGACCTGGCTTGGTGAAAAGCTTTTTCTGAGAGGTTCCCTCTCCTATTGCTTTTTCTTATCCCACTGTAATGTGCTGTTCCCTCAGCTGTGCCGATGCATTTGTAAAAAGGGAGGAGTAGGGCTTAGGCTATTTTTCTTGCATCATTTCAGTATCTCACGGACCGCTGCACAGACACAGCCATATGAGTGTCGCAGTGGGAAGCTCTTGCTTTACCAAGTTCTGCACCGAAGATGCTAAGAACCGCTTAAAAGAGCTTTGCCACTGGGAAATCATAGTGGTCAACTTCGATTGCTCCTGCTTTTCTGGTAGCTGGTGAAGCAGCCTCCCGAGGGAAAGTGCCAGTGGTTCCTGTGTGCAGTTACTATTACATGTTTTTAAAGGCATTCAGAGGAAGATCACATCTACCTAATACAGACACTTAAGATTCCATGTACAAAACCCTTGTTTTTCCTACTTGCTGCAAGGATTCCTTCCCTACAAGGATTCTATGAATTTCTCTAAGTACATGGTTTTTTTTAACTGGATGCCACAGTTGTGCAGATCAGACCATATGTCTTTATCAGCTTGTTCTGGCCAGAAGTACTTTGCTGTCATAAAAAGCATCAAGGCTAATATTCTTCAAGAAAAGAAAACAGTGCTGGTTTCTCCTCGCTCTCCTTCCCCCATCGCCATCCAGCAGTGTTGTCACAAACGCTGGCTGCCTTATTAATCTTCCAAATGGTCTATTAGCTCTTCTGTTATGACAGAAATTACTGCTCTGCCTGGAATTCTACTGCAGGGCTTCCAATCACAAATTTTTTCCTTTAACAACAATAAAATATTTCAATTTTTAGCATACTGTACAGCTGACTAGTTCCACTAGGGACCAGAAAGCTTTGGTATTGTTAGCTTTGGCAGTTACTAAGCTTAAACATAATTATTTTTTCTGTGTTCTCCTTTAAAATGATTGAGTATTTACCTTTTTAGAAACGAGTAGGAAATGTGTGCTGTTTCTCTCCCCTCTGCTGGTATCCTGTCAGTGCAATTCCGACCTGTGTTTCTCCTCTGCAGACAGATGCATGCATGCAAAAGCCCATGCTTGAAATTAGAAAGGCTTAAGGAACCCTGCATTTGGCTGTACATGACTCTTGAACAGCAGTATTTAGCCTGAGTGTCAGCAGTCTGCAGGGCCCAAGGACAGCTCTGTGGTCTCCACTGGTTCCACTGCTAAATTGCTTGGCTGAGTACTGTCATGCATAGTGTAATCAACAGGTTCCAGCACGATGATTTATAAGTTATGCAACCTGATTTAAAACCCGACTTGACAAAAATAAGAGAAATATATGGCTTGATATACAGCAGGCTGGCTCTGTGGTGGTGGAGCCGTTTATGTAATTATAAATCAAAACTTATGCTGTACTTCTAGTCTCCTATTGTTGATGAAGCTAATCTTATACTTTAATTTATTATCCTGTAGCTATGCACATAATTCCCATTTGACAGCTCATTTCACAGTTTAAGTAAGCCCCAGATTTCAGTTAGCACCATGTGATAATAAAGTTAGGCTTCAGGGCTACCTCTTATGAATTGTTTATAAATATTGCTAATCAGCTGCTTTTACTTTTTCTTCCTGTCTCTCTCTTTTTTTAGGAAGAGGTGATATCTTTTATCAGGCCACCTGATGAGACCAACAAAGAAGCTTTTGGGCACACAGGCTCCTCTTTGTGACTCTGAGAGATGGCTCTGATATTTCTATTGATCGTTTGTGTGTTCTGTCTGCCAAAAATAATATTTGGCAAGAGTGGTTGTAATTCTTTGTCCCTTGAAAAAGGTTGACTGGAGGCTACTTGTAAAGTTGGGGAGCAAGAACTTTCCAAGTGGAATTGAGGGGAAAAAAAGGATATAAAATTTCCCTTTGTTCCTCCTTCTCCTGGGAGCACTACTAGGATTTTTCTTGTGATGAGCAAGGCTAGGAGAAACTCCCATTTTTGTGTTCCTCAGTTTCAGACAAACATGAGCTTTCTCTTCTGGAGACTGTGCAGAGAGGGTCAGATGCCAAAATCTGGCATAGTAATGGCCGTTAGTTCCCTGACGGAGAAAGCATTTCTTACCCTTGACAGGCTTGTTTCACATTGCCTAATACAGAAACCCTTTTTATGTAGGACCAGGACTACTCTTCTTCCTTTCTTTTTTTTTTTTTTTTCTCCCTTCTGTTTACAAAGAAGTTTCAAGTTAAATAAGTCCATCTGGAGCTGTTGGAGTTGTTAGTGTAGAGCTTTGTTTTAGGTCTGGATACAGATTAGAGTCCATCCTAGTGTGGATCATGTATGGATTTTCTTATGGTGCTAGTGTGCTATCAGTTATCTCTGCAGATATTTCCATGCATCACTCGTGTTACCATGGTCTGCAAAGTTAAACTTGCTCCCAGACAGAGGTAAACACTTCTTGAGAGCCCCTAGAAAATACTATGAAGCTCTTCATCTGTGCTTCTATGAAAAAAATCCAAATATTTTTTGCACGTTTTGTAGACTGTAGGGCATGAGGTATACGAATGGCCCTTCAATTTTAGATTGACGCCAGAGTTTGTGTTTGGCAAATGTTTGGCTGATCTTGGCACCTGGCTGGCAGCAGGCTAGCTGCGTCTTAACCCGCATCAGGCACGGGCAATGTTTGCTTAAATGAGAAGGGTAGGAAAAAAGTGACGGGCCATTTCAGCTCCTTCTGCTCTCGTCGCTTAGATGTTACACTACTGTCAGACTTCCCTGCTGCATTCGTTTCAAGACCTAACATGAAGGTGGGTTTTATATCTTGATTTTCAGATTTGCTCTTTTAACGGGCCCCTGAAAGGTTAGATTTTCTCTTATAGCTCTATCTACTGTTGGGGCACTTGGCTCTGCTCAGTTTCCTCCTTCACTTTTCTCTTAAACTGACAAATACAGCTAAAAACTGTCATCACCCTTCATGCACTCCGGCAGTTTCCTCCTCTGTCATCCTTGTTCTCCCCCAAATTCCTCTGCTGCTTCTTTGCTCTCCCCTGGATGAACTTTCTTGAGTGCAGTGAGCACTGCCATTGCATTCCTGTGACCCGCAATTTTGGATGTTACTCAGATCTCCTGGGGTCACAGCATTAAGACTGTTGCATGGAGGGAATTCTGCAGAGCGCTTAACGGCTGTTGGAAAAAGCCTCTTATCTGCACACACATCTAATCTTTTCTCCAGATTCTCATTATCTCATGTTTCTGTTATTGTAACAGGCTGGCCTTGAAAAATGCAGGCTTAGGACACTCAAATCTCTCTGAAATGTTTCTGCAGTTTTTAGCCTGCTCTTCTGGTGGTGTCATTGCCCTGTTTGCTTGTCCCATTTCTGGCTTCTTATTGAGGTTCTTCACTGTGATTCCCAGTGACCGTCACCTCTTCTCTGTGTCTCTCAGTAATAATAAAACTGCTCTCAGCCCAATCAGCCCAGGACCTAAGACGTATTGTTTACTTTTTGCATTTTCGACTCAAGAGCTTCATAGTCTGATTTCTGCTGTGTCTTGCACTTCAGAAAGTGCCAGTGTAACATCCAGTATCTACCTCGCTATTCTTGTGCAGTTCTGTGTATGAAGTTTTCATAAACAAACCACTGTTTCAAGACTCCTGTCTGAACAATATTCTCTTGTTTTCAAGGTCCCTTCATTTACCTGCATGTGTCTCTAGGAACTTGTTTTGTTATGTTTTTGTTTGGGATAGAAATGTTTGATTCTGTTCTGGTGCAATGACAGGCAAAATGGCATGTGGCCCGTGACTACAGCTCTGAGGTGCTATGGAGAAACAGATGATATTACTGTGCTCATCCAAAATGTTTTACTTGTAACAGCTTGTGGGTGAAACCTGGCCTAACTAGACGCTTAGAGAATTTAAAAATGAATGTGTATGAACACCACACAGGAGGTCCTCAAATTCTATAATGCATCTCTTGCTCACCCTGGACCCAAGTCCTGTGTCACTGGAGCTTGCCCATTATTCCTTGTAACATGAAATCTTCCGGAGTTCATGTTTCTCGTCTAAAGGAGACACAAAGCACAAACAATTCAAATCAGCTAGCATTTATTCTGGGAAGATATAAATGTGGCAGCACTGTTCAGCTGCTCCTTTGTGATGATTATTAATCATCCAGGATGCTTTCTGAATGCTAAACACTGCCCTGGCACAAGGCAGTGGGGAATGGCATGCTTCATCCAGAGCTTCCAGTGCTATCAGCCATAGTTTATCATAGTTTCTCTTTAAGTATCTCTGTTCTGAAATGTTTCCCTTGATACCATACCCTTATAGACTGTGCAAGGGGTGTTTTTGTCCCTACTGAGATTCAGCAGACAATGCCAGTTTTATGCTAATCTTCCCTTGTTTTATTGTTTCACAGAAGGAAGAGTTTTCCAACACATCCATCTAACTAGACCTCCGCTTATTCGTCCAGTCCAGAACTACTTTGTAAGTTACTTGCTTTTAACTTGGAAATTACAGTTGAGTAGAATTGACGAAGGTGGTATTTACAGCTTCTTTTTCTGTTTCTTTAATGTATGAGTTTAAGCTTATAGTTCACTGTTGCATTACCCTTTTGAATCAATTATATGTTTATGGATATGTTACTAGTCTTCACATAAATTATCTTGCAATTGGTACAATTAAGCTGATTAAGGATGTCGGAGAACAAAGAGCCTGTTGCTTTAGGAGGTAATTTCTAGATCTGAAGTACTTCATAGCAGTGTTGTCCTATGCTATTTTTTTAAATCACAGCCTGCCACCGTCTTTCTTGTGGTTTCTGTTGTGGTGCCAGATTGAAGTGGATCAGGAGCTAATTTTGGTCTTAAAGAACAAAGCAAAAGACAAATAATCTTTTTGTATAGTGGTGTCATTGTGGCCGGGGTAGCACACTGTGCCATAGAGACATGAACAAGTCATTGCTGTGGGTAGAAAGGTCAGGGACTTGGTAATGTCACTGAAATCTTTATAACCTGAACCAATCGCTTAAAATAACCAGACAGTTTTTTAACTGAGGAGTCAGCTTAATTGTCAGTGGAGTTTGACCGTTGCATTTAATGCACAAGTTGTTCACACTGGAAAAAAATGGTGACTGGTGAATTTTGAGATTCTGTTGTCATTGTTATTTCTCTAAAGAGAGAGTTTGTGTGGGGTTAGGGGTTAGTCAGAGTGCGTGACCATATGGATGACCAATCTGTGAAGAGAAAATTCAGAAAGTAGCGATGGAAACACAGTTCTGTGCAGCAGGGCTGCCCAGACAGTTCTCGGGAATCCCAAATTGCAGGTCACTTTAATGAAAATGTAGCACATCTTTGGCACTTGCCAAGCTCTAGTTTGTTTCATGCTAACCTCAGTAATTTTCATGGCAAAACCAAGCCAACGAAAACATCAGCCAGATGTTCCATCTCACTCTCGCTCTCTCTAAATCAGACCTCTTCATGACTGAATTTTGAACCCTGTTGTCACAGATCAATCTGCATGTAACACTGGCAGCAGACTGAGCTGCTGGGGTGCAAAGCCTACAGAGTGCTGACAAATACTGGCTCGGTGACCTGGATTTAGAAAGACATCTTTCCATCAGTCTTTCATTTTATATTTTGACAGCTATAGTCAAAATTTCAAGCCGAAAGGACTCCTTTTTCTAATCCCCAAAGAGCTGTATCACAAATCGCCACTGTTTTGTTTGCTGTTACCTTACTGAGGTTCTTGCCGCCCGCTCGCTTTAGGGCTAGGAAGGCAGGGTCTATTGTCTAACTGTCACCTCCTAGTAGAGAAGGGATCATAGGGTTGTTTCAGAATTCCCTGGAGTTTGCACTAAGAACCATCAGACAGATCCTGTGGTGTACCTGAACGTCTCACTCCTTGGCATGCATTGCTGTGTCCTGAAAGACCATTGCCATGGGCTCAGTTTAGCCTGTTAAATTACGCTGGAAAATTTAGGAAGCATTTCAGTGACTAAACCATAGTTTATTATGTCGCAGTCACCATGAGCACAGTCACACTGCTGAGATGCTCTGTAGGCTGCCATTCTTGGTGGATTGGGGACTCTGGATCAGCCAAGCAGACCTCATAATTGGCACTCATGAAAGACTGAAGATTTTCTCTGCTCTATCTTAATTGCAAGAAAGTCCTTACGTACCTGGTAGTGAAGGACAAGAGGGGTCTGCCCGGTAAAGGTTGTGAAATTACCTCATGCGCTTCCAGAATTGCCTCAATTCCAGACTAAACAACTCAAGTTGATCTCATATTCCCAGCTCCATATTCTCCAAGATTTAGCAAACAGCATCGATGTGTTTTTTCCTCTTTGCTATTGCAAACGGGAATTTGCAATTGTTTGCAATTGTTTGCAATTGTTAATGCTTACATTAAAGCTTTTATACTATTGCGAAAGCTTAAATCAGTGATTAGAACAACTGAAAAAATATATCCTTTTCTTGGAAAACTAGCTAGGGCTAGGCAGAGCTTACTAATGTGCACTTGAGAAATTGTGAGTGGATGCTGTATTCCCAAGGGGTATACAATAGCATGGCAACTGTCACACAGCACCAGAAGTCTGCCTGGGCATTTGTATGGAGCCAAGGAGAACGCGTGCTCTTCAGAAACCAAGTGGAGAACCAAGTGTCGGGTTTTGCTGGGAAAGTGTCGGGAGCCAAGTGTTGGGAAAACAGTATCTGTCTCTCTTGGAATGCAGACACTGCTCACGTTGTTAATAAGGTGCAGTGGGCTTTTGGTATAGATGGATGCATGCAGACACATCTTTCCTAAATTATAATGTGCTCCTAATTACTTACGATTCAAAATATCAAAAGCAATTAGGTTACGCTTGGACTTATTTTTAAATTAAAATACTTTCTAACAAATACAAGTATTAAAAAAAAAAAGAAAAAGGCATCTGGGTTCAGTGTTCTCTAACAAGAATGCCGTGATCCATGAAGATTCACCTTCATCAACTGCATTTGCATTTTGTGATTACGCCTACGATGGCTTTGTTGGTTCTGATTGTTTTATGCTTAGCTTAGAAACCTGTTTGAAACTTTCTCAAATAGTTTTCACAATAGTTTTTTCCACAGGAATATTGACAGTGTAAAAACCTGCAGATGAGACTCAGTCCTTGCACCATAGATACTAGTAAACTTTCTTTTCGCTAAGTGCACGAGATTACACAGCGGTACAGATTGGTTTAGCAGAGCAGCTTGATGGAAATAACGGGAACAAGGGCTGCTATGTAATAAGCAATTCTAAGAAAAAACGGAGTTTGTTTAAAACAGCTAATTTCAGCTGTTGCTATGTCTGATATTTTTTGTCTTATTAAATGACACGGTGATTTTACAGCAATTAGCGAGCTGCTTGTTTAGAGACACCGTCGGTGCCGCAGCCCGAGTTGCCTAGCAATGTCAGGCTGGTGCGGCAGCTGAGCCCTGGCCGGGGACGTCTGCGTGTGCCCCCTTTCCGTCAGCTGGTGCCCGTTTCGGTTCTGAATCTCTTTCATCGATGCTTGGACGTTTCGTTGTCTTCTGTTTCTTTTCCTTCTCTCCCTGCTGATTCTGGTGGTTGCAGTAAATTGTTCTGACACCAGAATAAGGCATTGAATTGTGGCGGGGGTCAGTAACGAAAGACGCGAGAGCTTGTGATTTTCTATGAAAACTTAAATACTTCCTTTGTGAAAATTAACATTGGCCACTACTTTGGCCACTTCTTTCTTTTTGCATTTTGTGTTCTGTTTGCTGAATTAGTAAAAACTAAAGATTTCACAACAGTCTCCTAGGGAGAAAGAGCCAACCGATTTCTCCTTCATTTTAGATACGGGGTTATCCAGACTTCATATCTTCTTATTCTCATAGGCAGCAGTCAGAGATAAGGAAGGTGAACCAGATGTGCAGAACTTTGAGGAAAAAACAAAAAAAAACAAAACCAAAACACAAGTCACTGTTTATAGTTCTGATCTAATTTACTGAGTCATTCTTTTGGCTGGAAATTTATATATCCTCATGTTGCCCTGTGGTTCTATAGTTTTGAGGTGGTTATAAGAGTGAGGAGCCTCTTGGAGGAAAAGATACCGAGATAGGAGTAGTCAGGAAGCTAGTGGCTGGGTCTCCTCAGCCATCCACGTCTGCATTCCAGGAATGGAATTTTGACTGGGAGATTAGACTATATATCTCTTAGCTGGGTTTCACGTTGTTTAGGGCTTGCTGGTATGAATTTATAAAACTGATTATATATATTCATGAAAGAGAAAAAAAGTTACAAACCCCACTTCAGGCTCAAAGTTTCTGGGTGCCAAATTGCAAAGAATATTTTGAAGAACTAGAGCTAAAGAACAAATATGGGCCCTCTAGGTATCATCTCTTGGACACCCTTGGTGATAGGATCTTTGATCCAGCCTTGTATTCTCATAGTGTTATTGGATGGAAGCTTCTTTTTACAGTTAAAATACATTATTTTCCTGTTCCCTCTTTTTTTTTTTCCCCAGGCAGAAATCAAAATTGCACAGGTAATGTTACATGGCTAACAAGTGTAAGGAGGGACCGAACCACAGTGAACTCCCAGAGAGCAAAAGGCACTTCTGTCTAGCATTTGCTTTTCTCTTTCCTCACGTTGGACTAGCTCTGCTTGATATGCTCCATCCTCTGTCCGTGCTCCATCCCTGCAATTAGTTTTGAGCACAAGGACAAGGTTTTTGGTCCTACCAGAGTGAGAGCCTGCCATGCCCCCACAAAGATGTGCGTTTGTAAAACAGACACTATTCTGTTCTTACAAGATTTCTATGAATTCCCACTGGCTTCTGCAGAACTTTGGTGTCAGGACACCAGTACCCAGCTGCACTGTTAGCTTTGCTTGTTGGAGAGAGGATGAGCTCAGTCAGAGTAAGTAAGTGGCTACTAACACCTCACGTAGTGTTCCTGACACTTAGCGCATCTCTGTATTTTAGCCTGTCAACTTAACTCAGGAAAAAACTAATTTGCAGAAGACCTGGTTGCAAGGTAAAACGACTCTGAGGTAATTTAACTACCTTGACCCCACTCTGGGAACGTGAATCATGGAAAGGGGCTGCATTGGCAAGGCAGAGGAAGAAGAAACCACCATGACGCAGAGCGTTGCATGCCATTTAAAACAGATATTTCCTTGTTGATCCCCAAAAGTAATAGAAATAATAATAAAGTAGAAAGTAAGTATTTTATTAGGAAAACCTCTTTGCTATGCCCTGCTCCGTGTTTGCAGTGGAATAATGGTGTGCAGAAATGCAGTGCATGCCTAACCTTCTGCTCAGACACATTTCTTTTCATCTACAGTTTTTGTAGGAGAGAGTAATCCTTAAATGAACCTCTCTATCTGAGCATTAACTGGGAGGGGGTGGGGTTTTAATTTATGTGTGTTCAGAGTGAAAGCGAGCCTGTTCTCCAAGTGGCAGCCCTATTTAGTAGCAGTCACTGGCATTTTAACCCCTCAGTCGTGCTCCCGGGTGACCGTGCGCAGCCAGAGCCCTTTCCCTGGGCTACCTGGGCTACCTCCGAGCTGATGGGTCCGAGGAGGCTGTGTGGGGCCCTCCGAGGTTTCCGTGGCCATCAGGAACGATGCACAGGAGCAGCGGGTGAGTTCGCCAGCAAACGAGGCTCCTCCGTGGGAGAAGGGCAGCCTTCCTGCGTCTGCAGCAGGGAGGGCACTGCCAGCTCTCTTCTCCTGCTAAAAACCGTAAAGCACCTTTTCTCAGCAGGCTGCAGTTTGCCTTTGAGTGCTGCGTGTGAGCTGAAGTAATGCTTTGGCAGCGCGGTGATTTCCCTGCTGTTCATCTCAGCGCTGTACGTGATGATTCCAGACACTGACATCTCATTCCCACCCCGTTTGGGTTTTGGCTGCTGTTCTGTTTACTTGTGTATGTTGTGTATTCTCCTGTTACCTTGTTGAACTGGCTGGTATTTGCTGCCTTCTTCATTGCCTCCTCTTAAGGGGGATGCCTAGGTTTCACTGTGAGTATATTTGCAATGCATGAGTATCAAAGTAGTAGTTTAAAGCTCTGTTGAGTTTTGTGAAACCTAAGAGTTGCCCTGAAGGATCACAGGAGCCAGACAAGAAGCAGATAAGTTAGGAAATAGAAATGTTGTAAGTTTAATAAGGGCATAATCTAAAGCTAAAATGTGACCCTTAAGAATTTCCTACCCTCGCTTGCAGTTTTCTGAAGATGAAAATGCTCCTTTGCTGCGGAGAGGCTCCTGACAAGGAGTGTCGGGTGCTGCAATGAGCACTTCTGTGGCGAGGGGAGCAGCCTCTGCGGCAGCGCCGCTACCCTGGGTTTGCTGTGCTCGAAGGGTGTTTGTAAACCTAAGGTTACCAAAAATAAAAATCAAGCAGCAATACTTAAAGGTAACCCATTTTTCAGATATGAGCTGAAAAATATGTAGAGAAAAGAGATCGTTCAGAAAAAAAGGGGCAAAAAAGTCTTAAAATTTTGCATTTAAGTTGAATTCACTTTCACTATTAAGCCTGTTCTTGCTTCTGGAGCACTGTTGACTGAAAAGAGTTATGTGCCTGCGTGCATGCACGCATATTGAGGAGCATATTAAGAATAACGGTAATGATGGGGAACAGGGTAAGGTCCCTGCTTTATCTCCTTTTTCTCAGAAAATTGGTAAACAGACCAATGAGCATCTTGAGCATCTACTATGCTCTGATCACCTTAAAGGGCTCCTGTCTCTTGGGCTTCCCATAACGCTGCCTTATGATATCCCTGTGCAGGTTTTGTAGGCATCCAGTGGACAGGAAGGGTAACTGATCATTGTCTAACAGCAGACCCTGTGCTTTACTGCCAAAATAAATAATAATGAGAAATGCATGATATTTTAGTGTCGTTTAGGCTTGTACTTCCATCTTCAGTTAAGTGTTTGCTTTGTCTCCTATCACTGCTGGTAAGTTGTGTTTGTAGCAGAAGTAACTCTTCAGTCACCTTTCTTTTTTGTTCTGGGAAACGCCAGACCATATAAACTTGCTTTTATGCCTCACCAAATCAGCTAAATGTATTTATTTTTTAGGGAATTTAGATTTTAGAAATTAAAGTGAAGAAGTAGCTCTGAGCTCAGATCCTTTTATGTCTGAATTTATCGGAAAAGGATTTTTATTCTTCCCTCCACCCCTCAGCCAGTTTCTAAATTCCTGAAACGCAAAGCTGACCCAGCAGGCGAATGGCCTGGTCTCGTACCAACCAACTGACAGCGCCTCCTGGAAATCAGGACAAGTTAATACATTCCACATGTTCAGTGTCCCAGTTTTTCAAATTGATTATTTTGAAAAAATTAAGTAAGCCTATCTTTATTTTGCAGGACATGTTTGGTACCATTAGGCAGCAATACTGTGGAAGAGAACAAAGCTGGAACAGCTTTTGATAACGCCCTCGGAGAGGTGGCTGCTTGCTGCCCAAGTGATGTGAACAGGACTCCTTGTTCTCACCGGGCGCCCGGCGCTTGAAAATCCAGGCACTTCACTCATAAGCCTAAAAAGGAGGGAAAGCTTCTTTTGAAGCTTTAAGGGTTGAGCAGCCTTGAAAATCTGGCCCTCGACATGTACAACAGCGTGCTACACGGCTGCTTGAGCAGGAATGCGAGATCCAGGACGCTCCAGTACCAGCGGGGCTGACGCTTTTGTGCAGTGCTTGGCCGAGGAAAAGGGGAGAGACCTCTTCAGGATTAGCTCCTATAAAGCAGGGCAGCTCTGCAGTGGGTTTGTGGCAGGTTTGTGAATCTCCACATGGGAAATGCAGCTGGGGTGATGCCGTTACGCACTGTCTGTTATTTCCTGCGAGAGAGTAAGGGCCAGCACAGCGTTCGGTAACTTAGCAGGGTGTTGAAGTACCTTTGGTAAATTGACAGAGGAAACACAAAGCAGAGGAAAACGATGGAGAGAGCGAATATTGTATGTTTTTAAGCACATTCCTTCAGGAATATAATTTTTCACTGCTGCTAAGTCCTGTGGTTGTGGCATAATTGACTGACATTTTCTATCCAGGGATCTTCCCATCCATCTACATTTCTCTTTAGGGATGCTGAGTTTACTCGACCAAATACAAAGTTTACTTAACCACATATAAAATAGCAGCCTAGAAAGTATAGCGTTAAGAATTGCTGATCATTGAGAGTATGGCATCTTTTTTGGTATTGTTGTCTTGTCATGTTTTGCTGGAGGAACAAGGTCAGGTGTCTGTTGCGACTTCATCTTCTCCTGAACTGCCCCTTTTTCAATTCTCTTTGCCTGTTGTACCAGTGATGAGTAGTGCCAGAGCCTTGCGTATCCTAACATGCCTAATGGTGGTGTGTCTACAAGTTGAAGGCACCTCATCTATTAGGGACCACTCATGTTAAAAAAGACCTTCCCACTTCCCTGAACAAACAGTATCAAAAGCCCCAAGGCCAGGCTTGCAAAACTCTTATGTTTTCATTTTTTAAAATATGAATTCCCTTTTCCCTAAGAAGCAGGAGGTAGTTACTTTGTGTTGTGTGGTACAACACCACACAAAAGTAGTGTTGAAGGGTCAGATGAATAAAGTCAAAAGGAACATCAGATCATCTGCATCAATCTGTAGCTCTGTCAGCCTGGCAGGAATAAGGCGGAGGTTAAATTGTTAAGGGTGTAGGAATGAGAACTAAGATTTCCGGTGTCTTTTACGCGGGGACATTATGCCCTTCAATTCCTACATGTATACGTGAAAGTGGACGTTTGTACGAGCACATTCTGCACATAGTTTCATGACTGACTACTTGTTTACCCTCAGCATGAGCGCCTGTGTGCAGAGCTTTGCAGGTGCAGCCAACATGGAAACATTTTTCCCACGCTCTCCAGCCACCCCATCTTTTTAGAGCTGAGCTCTGTAAGTTGATATCTGAGACTCTTCGTTTAGCTGATGAACTTTGCTATGCCACCGTAGTCCTGCCTGTTTGCTTTTCACTTTTACGGCTAAGTAGTTTGCTTTGTCCAAGATTTTAAAATTGCCTGTGTGACTAAAGCTGCCAAAATATTAAAAGGTCAGCAGATATTTACATACTCTTAAGTAAGAAACATTTTTAATTAAATGTTGTTTGATTTGCATTTTGATGTGGTGGCAGGCCAAAGAAAGCTGATTTTTTTTCAGTGTTCTTCAACCTACAAATGCATCTGTAGGAAATTTCCCCTGAAGTAGCAAAAAGGTTACCATTATAATTTTTCCTGCCTTAAGACCATTTTAATGCTCTGCGATATGCAGGTTGAATAGTCCTTTGCTCTTAGATAGGTATAAGATAGTTGAAATATTTGCATTTGAGTAAGTTATGTCCATTTCTTCATGAAAATTCATGCAGGTTTGATGGAGTTGTAGGCTTTAAAAGACTGTTTCTTGTATATTCAGTAGAATTTTACCACCAAATTCATGAATGATTTGAATCAGTCAGTACTGAGCATGCTTCAGCCTCTATTTTTTTTTTTTATCATCATAATGCTCCAGTGGAGGAAGGAAGACCATAACATGCCTGTCCTTCTGTTATAGAACTGTAGCATGAACAGCATTGCCTGGGCTCTCAGTGGGTCAATTTTCAAAGTTCAAGTGTAAAATTGAACCTGACCTGAATCTTCTTAGGCCTTGGCCATGAGAAGGGCTTCTTCCCCTGAGAGGCAATTTTAAATGAATTTAAAGATAACAAGTGGGAGCACTGGAGTCAGAATTCGAAGGGCAAGAATGTTGGATTTGGAGAAGAAGAGCAGATTTGGAACTGATGAGGTGTGATCAAGGGTGAGGGTAAAGGAAGAGAAATGAGATGGAGGAAGAGCTGGGAAAGGGAGAATAGTTTGAATCACAGCAGAGCAGAGCTCACCAATTCAGCCAAAAGCAGCTGTGAGGAGCTGGGGAGTGTCCAAAAGGAGAAAAGGAGCAGAAAAGAAGAGATGCTCCATGAGGCACAGAGCTGATGGAGGAGAGGAGACCTGCCTTGCCAAGCAGAGCTTGATAATAATGAATCCAAAGTAGGATCAGTTGTAATTGTAGTTTTGTCATTCTAGTTTTGTCATTGGCAGTTGAGCCAGTTTCCTTCTTTTGTACCACTGCCGTGCTTGCTCCTTTCCTCATCCTAGGGACNCTTGCCAAGCAGAGCTTGATAATAATGAATCCAAAGTAGGATCAGTTGTAATTGTAGTTTTGTCATAGTAGTTTTGTCATTGTAGTTTTGTCATTGGCAGTTGAGCCAATTTCCTTCCTTTGTACCACTGCTGTGCTTGCTCCTTTCCTCACCCTAGGGACCATGCGGTGTGGCTGCAAGCATTATCAAACAAATGAACAAGTGATCAATGGCAAAAAAGCTCAAACAGAATCTATGTTTAGCTTCGACTTTGCTATTTTTGTTTCAATCCTAAAAATATGGCTTCCGTGTCTGGAAACTTATGTTTTCTTTACAGTTATGTTCAGTACAATATACTGGATGATACATGGAATGCTGAAATTGCTTCATTACTTAAAATGCTCCATTAACTTTATCCATGTACCTCATGGAGATAATTTGAATGCTAAAATGTACTAGAAATATGAAGAATATGTAGAATTTTCTTCCTTCTCTCTTTTTTTTTACGTATTTCCCTTTAAAATCTAAGTGTAGACCTTTGTTTTTGAAGTCTATGGGAAAGAAATGAAGAAAACAGCAAGGCCGCATGAGGGAATTCCATATTTATTTTTGGCATTTAATTTCCACGAAGAGGAGGATCCTGTTGACGCAGAACGTTTCTTTCTTTATTTTTTCCAACTTGCAAATGTTGTTGAAGCATTAAAAATCAGTTTCTTGTTGTCAAGATTCCAAAATAGATGTTTGCGTAGTAGATTGAACATAATATTTGTGTAGCTTTGAAAACAGCTTTCAGGGCAGTGTTTTATAAGCACGATGATAAAAAGCTGCATCATAAGCAAGTATCCCTTCTGAAATGAATGTTGCATGTGTAGAGTTGATCAACATATGGATATGTTATCCTATAATCACTGGAGAGACATGTACAGAACACTAATAATATATAAAAGAAGAGGCACTTGCTGTTATAACTGTCATCCTTTTCTATGTCAAATATGGGTTATTGTAGCTAAGAGTTCAGGCTTGCCTTACCAGGATTTTTCTGTTGCAAATCTCCGAAGGAGATTGCATAAAACTGGAAAATTACAGCTTGGGAAGACAGGAAACGTTATTGTATTTCAAATTAAAACCCTCATCTGCAACATTTGAAAATATATAGACAGCAATTTGCCACCTTCCAGAAATGTCTACAAAACATTAATTCATTTCTCAAAATTGACTGTGGAGGGTGATTTGACTTCAACCTCCCATTTCTTTTAGAAGAAAATAGAAGAGTAACTATTAATTTGCAAGAGGTCTGTTGACTGCAGGTTCACTTTCTTTCTTTCCCATGTGGATAATTGAGCTGAAATGGCTGAAATGGCCTTCCCTGAAAGTGAGGTTGTATGAACACACGGATCATGGATAAGACGTAGAGGAGTCTGTGTTTCCAAGTGCTACCACAGCATCTGTAGAGGCTGTGGGTTGCTTCACGGCAACTAGAACTGATCTCCTGCTGAGTCTAGCTGCGACTGCCCTCGTGCTTTTCCTGGTCTGGATCATGCCGATAGTTGGATACACCCAAGAAAAATGACTGTTTTCCTACATGGTATTTAAAATGAGGGTAGGATTCATTGCATCTCTTGATTTGAGTTTTGCAGTTCACTTAAATAGGAGTCTGATTAGACTCTTTGTGAGGAAATTACCCATTTAACTGGAAATGTGCAGATGTAGCTATTTTCAGAAGTCTTACCCGCCCATTCTTCCTTGCAAAGCTAAAAATGGCCCCTCTACCCTCAGTTAGAGGGATGCAACCTAGCTAGCTGGGCAGGCTGGCAGTCTTGCCCTTCAAGGTTTCGCTGATGGAATTGTTTTAACGACAGCTCTGCACAGAGCCCATGCAAATTAGCTAATTACCAGCCTCAGCTCAGCCTTCCACGAGTGCTCGGCAGTGGAACAGAATGATTTAATCTCTTTACCATATTCTCTTGGCTCTTTTGCATGTGGAATATGTTGCTCTAAAGTATCCCTTGATACTAGTTAGCTGGCAGCGTTCCAGAAGGAGCTCAAGTTAAACAGCGTTTGGCTTAATTCTAGGTTTGGTAAACCTGGATTTGTCACCTTGCCTGCATTATGTTATTTTGCAGTCTGTAATGCGGGCTTTCCTCGTGTCTCAGAAATAGAGGGATCACCTTACGTAAGTGTTGAAACTGTGAGTCAGGGAGTGTAGCTGGCACTGAGTAGGCAAGTGATATTCTCTGGGGAGAGTAATTAAACTGAAGTGATTGTATGAATCTTAATTTTTACAGAGTCATTGCACTTTTAAAAATCTTACTGTGTAGAGTTCTCTCTCATGTTAGCAAAAGAGCGTGATTATGTTTCCCTGTGATTTTCAGTTTTACATTGAGATTGCTCTGAAATGTGTGCCACTGGTAGAGACAGTAGAAATGCCCTTTAATTTCCCATTGAAACTCCTAAAAAGAGTTCATATGTAAGGTAGAGGAACATTCTCAATGGCTGAATGTAAGTTATTTAAATCACACCAAGTTTTGGGATGTGGCCAGGTTAAGCTAACAGGAAAAGGAATTTGGTCAAGGGGGTTCTGGTTTTACTCAATAGTTTGTCCTTAATCCTAGAAAAACTTTTGAATAGTTTAACTCATAAATTTCACAAGAGCTACCAGGTAAATGTAAATGATGTATGCACTGATGAATGTCAGCCAGCTATCTGTATGAACTGAAGCAAACTGATGCCCTTAAGTCTAGCCATCTTCTTTGGCTTTTAGATATTGATTAAAAACAACAAAAACAAACAAAACTCACCAAAAAAATTAAACCTAAGGCTGCAGGAGTAGTGTTTAGTTTGTATTTGGTTGTGCCAGTCAAGAGAAAATTGTCGATAACTGTCACTGGTTACCTGTCTTCTATTTTATCAGTGTTTCAAACACAGCTGTACGAATCTTCAGAGAATTAAGGCCAAATTTGATACTATCAGTCTCATAAATGCCAACATCAGTAAAAAATAAAAAAGAAGTAATGCATGCAAGTATTTACTAAGTGAAATTAGACATTCAGTGCGTGCAGTAGCCCTTCTATAATATTAGTGAGTCACAGCATTTGGGTCAGAGTTGTGCAGGTGGCCTGTGTGTAGGTCTGTCTGCAGAGGCTAATGTGCTCCTGTGCTTCCTTAATTCCTTGCATTTCCTTAATCTGGCTGGACTGAAAATTTTAGGTGGTAAACCTCCTCCAAATACTATAATTTATTTCAGTGACCTAAGCCTGGTAATAAGGACCGGGATGGAAAAGTGCTTTGGCACTTTGTTTTATATTTTAAACAGCTCAGTGCAGCAGTCTGGCTCCAAGCTAACTGTAAGTGTATTTTGCAGTTCATGAAGAATTCAGTTCAAAATATATTTATGTATATATGTGTGTATGTGTGTGAATATAATTAATTTTAAAACAGACTAAATATAAAAAGGAAATTCAAATGTAAATATAAAAAATAAAACTAAATATAGAAAGGAAATTTCAGAAATGTGTAAACTGGGAATCATTTAAGTAACATAAAGGTTTACCAGTTTATTGCCGTATTTGTAACAGCTTATTCTTTAAGCAAAGCCTTCTTGATTAAGTTGCAGAAATGGAGATACTCGCTTTTCAAGATGCCTTCTGTGCACCGGTCCAGCATGTGCTGCTCAGTATCGTGTCACAGTGAGCACATTTTGTCAATTCTGATGGAGCCAGCATGCACTGAATTCTGGATTATAGGTCGTACTGGAAATCAGTATTTTTAATTACATCTTGTATTTCAGAAAAAAAAAAAATCATTTGAAGTACTGTTAATTTGCCAGAACTTTAAATGAATATCTGCTGCTGGGTTTTCAAAGGGCCTGAAGGGAATGTAGCTTCTCTAGGCTTCTTCAAGAAATTGAGGCAAAGCCTAATGCAAGTCCAACAACTGTGCCTGTTGGTTTTTATTATATCCCTCCTCTTCCATGCTTCCCCTTCCTCCCTCCCCACTTCTGGATAACTGATAATTACTGAAATTTGTGAGCTTGCTCATTGCGCACAGTTGCAAGAGTCCAGGAAGGATTTGTTTTGGTAGAGTATCTGCTCTTGGGCACAGGACTTCAAAGCAAGTATCGTCCTTGGCGATGCCCTCCAAAGGAGAAGAGATAGCTTTGATTTGGGAATGACTTAAAAAATTGAGTGATCTGGACTTGTTTAGCCTAGAAATAGTAAAGCTTTGAAATTCCGATTGTTAATTGGCTTTTTAATTGCATTCAGTCATCAATTAGAAGCACTCACTGCAGCTTATTGTTTTCTAGTGCCACCTTTGTCTTTTAACATCCTCGACCTTTAAGTGGGAATGCTTGTGCGGAATGCTTGTGCATACTCTGGAATTGCAGAGGGAAAGGTATATTTCGAGGAGCAATAAATACTTGGTAAGCAGGTTCCTTTCCTGCTCCTGAAAAGAGGAAGGTTCTTTTCCTCTTTTCTCTCTCTCACAAATCTGCAGCATCAGTCCTGTGAACTGCAGCCCCAACCAGCTGTGTGTTTAGTTAGAGATGGAAGCAGTTACAGATGGAAGAGATGGTTTAGTTGAGATGGAAGCATAAAAAAATTGTTGCCTTCAAAGTTCTTCAAATTTGTCATTCAAAAGTGTGGGTCATTTAAAGCAGAAAATATCACCCACTAAAAATAGACATTATTGAGTCATTAATTAATATCCTTAAGTGCTGTTCCACCTTGTTTTTCCTTCTCTTAGGTTTCCCGTTACGAGCTTTGCCTCGTAATGGTCCTTTTCTTCAATGGCCAAAGCTGCAAACCTACACCAATCCCTCGAATGTCCGTTTTATGCTCATTTTACTCATGTCCATTTTTGCGATTTGTTGCAAACACAGTGCTTGGAAGACCAAGTGACAGCCGCTCATTCTCCATCCGTACGGGTGTTCCCGGTATTGTCCTAGCCGAGACCTCGTTGAGGCATCATGTTTGTTGTTGTGTCCTACCTTTGCACACTCAAACAGACCATGTCCAGTTTGGTATCTCCCTCTACGTTTTTGCTGCGAGGTAACTCAAAGGTTGCCAGCTTGGTCTAGATGCCTGCTTTACTCCGGGACATGATTTTGAAGGTCAAGGCTGTGTCTGGGAACCCCAAAGGATCACTCACTTTTGGATGATACCCTGATACAATGCCAGTGCCCTAGAACAAATGTGCAGATGTGAAAACACGGTGTTACCCCAAGTACTTAAACAAACTTTGACATGTTGTCTTTACTGCTGTGTTTCCCTGCTTTTTGGTAAGGTTCCTCCAAGTTTCCAACTGATTTTTAAAATTGTCTTTATAAATTTTAACATTTATTTTCCTTAAAATGGCAGCGAAGCTCTAAGGTTAGTGAAGAAGCTAACTGTCCTGAACGCAGTAGTGGGCTATATGGGATGAGCATGTTGCCAAATGCTTCTATGAGTAATTGTCCTTAACATTATTTCATTTTATCAACTGAGCAACTTCTGCCCAGATTAGTCTCTGAACATGACCGTTTGAAAATTGTTTATCAGTGAACTACTGGTTTTAAATACTCAGGTTTCCACAAAGAGAGAAGGAAAAAATCTGTTTTCCATGGCGGTAGAAGAAGAAATACTGATGTTGCTGAAGTAAAAAATACTTAAATTAGGCAAAAGATTTGAAGGGTAAGAAGTAGTGAAGAAGGTCAGTAGGTTGTCTGCAGAGCTTGTAGGTACTCCAGCGCTGAAGATCTTCATGCACAGGTTGAGCTCGTGTCTGTCCATAAAATGGGCTTGAACCTTCCCGCGGTGGGTAACGAAGTAGCCAACTTTCGAGTCTCCTCCAGTCTTAGGACTTGGTGATCTATTTTAGAGGGAAGAAGTGCTCTCATACCATTTTCTCCCAGTGACACATTCAAACAGATGTGAGTTGCATCTGTTTGGTTCCGTAGAATTTGCTGTTTTCAATCTTAAAAGGTACATTTCTAAAAACATTTTGATGAAGCTAACGACATTATTTACTGCAACAAAATATGCAGAAGTTGTTATATGTCGGCATTCAAAGATCAGCAAAATGCCTGAAATTAGGTATTTATTGATTTGATAGTAATAAATATGATTTGCACATTAAATTACAATAACATTGGCGTCCCTTTGCTCAAGACTCACAATATTCTAAATCCTTTAGAAACCATTGCTTTTCACTTAAAAATATGATATAGTTATCTCACAAAATCATTGGGTAGTTAAAAACCATTTCTGTAAGTTGAATAAAACAAGTTATGAAAAAAAATCATAAAAAGGCTATTAAGAGGGAGGCCATTTGGAACATTGTTGGCAGCACATCAGAAGATAAATCTTTTTGATTGCATTGGGCCTTTTGGGCATTAAATGTAGGATTTAGAAAAGCCTACTCATTTTATAGGCACAAATAATTTGAGTAAAGCTACACAAAAGCTGAGATTTTATCTAGTAGTGAAAGCTACACTTGCTAAGTTCTCAAAGCATGTAGAGGAGGGCAAAGGTTTATACTGATGAAAATCAGACGAAAATGTAGCTAATGTTTGTTCTTCATAATTGTAGGTCAGCACTGGTCAAATCTTGCATGACTGTGACCCCCACTTTGCTTATGCCACTGTACTTGATAACATTTTCATGCTAATTTTAATCTGTCCTTTTAAGTCCACCAGTCTAACCATGTTTTTCCTCCTATGTTAAGGGATCGCTGTCAATAGGAAAGGGAGACTTGCTACCTGTAAAGTTAGAACTGAAGTCGTATTTTCATGCCATGACCGTTCTACTAAATGATCTGTGTTTGCAGGCAAACAGAAAGCTCTCTCTCATCTCATCAAAGCAGCTTTGTTTTTTGAAGGGGATTTTGTGATACCAGTAAGTCTATGGTCCTTATGGTAGGAGTTTCTAATGAAGCAGTGTGAGTATCTAAGGAAGGCTTGTCAATATGGAGAAGATTTCAAAGCTAAGCAAAAGTTAGTTTTTTACTATGAGTGAGAAAAATTTGATTTCTTTGCTGCATTCAGATAATGAACATTTTGGAATGTATCTCACATTTTTGGATCCAAACCGATCGGAAAGAAATGGAACAGGAATGACTGAGAAACTCACAAATGAATTTGAAAATGTTGCAGATCCAAAGTAGCAGACATGAATTTTGCTTTGAGTAGTCTATTAGAAATGGTAATTTTACTACCTGGATACTAAATTGAAGCAGAAGTAGGATGGTTATTTAATCTTGAACTTGTACAACAAGGCAGACCTGCTGGATATTCCTGTTAGGGTAATTCTCAAAACAGATTGGGATAAATCACTTGATGACAAGAGACAAAAAATGTATTCTTTATACCTGGAAAGAGCTTCTAGGCTGCTGTAGGAAGAATTTGGTAGGTACTATGGCAGTGTGCTCTGGAAAGTTGACCTTATAAATATTACAAATAAAGGGGAAATTATTATTAAGCAGTTGCGATGATTAGAGCAATGGGCTGGGAATCCCAGTGGAAATTCTGCCTGTGGAAGGAAATGGTACCTGCAGGGGAGCCCAGCTTTCAGGGTCCCAGCTCTGTTTTGATGTGGTTTTGATTTCAGGCATTACCAGGTGTGAAATGGTATTTGAACCTGCAGTGATGCAGGTCATGCTTGACTCATCACAGTTTAGAGAAGGGTGTAGGGTGAGGTTAGGGCCATTTCACTAAATCTGTTTTGTTACTGAATCCTGTGCTCGTCTGCAGATGTACTCGAGCGGATTCAAGTCTGGATGAGTTGACTGTGGGTCAACTAATTGTTTACATGTAAATGGCCAAACTTGTCCCAGGTGGAGCAGGCTGTATGTGACCATAAATTGAGCACACCAGTGCAGCAGCTGCAAAGCCGGAGGTAGTTAGGTAGTTTGAAGTTAGAATTTACATGCTCTATAAAAAACAATACCATTCCCCATCTGACTGGTGTTTAATAAAATAACTTTCCTAGATCATTTTTCTTGTCTGGAAGAGGCATTGTACTTTTCTAACTTTGTGGCCATCTGTAGTGAACTGCAGTCTGTAGTTTATGACTGCACCAGATTTGAATTGTAAATCCTCAAGAGATTGAAAGATTTTTTTTCTACTATATCTCTTCATCTGTCACCATATGGTGATAGTTAAGATAAAAATTTGAAATGATGCTTTTCTAAGTTAGAAAGGCATTGATTCTTCCTGCTGCAAGTTTTGCCTTCAAGAAGCTGATTATATATATGTTAGCATATAAATGAGTAGTATGGACAATGTATGAAAAAAATAAGATTGAAATATGATATGATTCAGGTGGAGGAAGTCTCCTGGAAATTATTAACATTGTCTAATATTTTCCCTTCTAGTTTGTATTTTTTTCCATTTTTGCATTTATTTTGTTCTTTCCTATTCATTGGAAATCTGTTTAATTAGTTTGCAGTAAATAATGTATCAGTCTTTTAATTCAGAACTTCTGTGTATTGCTATAAAGCATGTGCATGTTTTGTTACACAAGAGCAGGAACTGAAACAAAAATTATCTCTACTGGTTTTCTTCTTCCAGACGTCTGGATGTGCAAGAAGATAGTCCATGTGATTGTATTTAGCATGACTCGAATCTCTGGTTTCTGTGCGTTTTAATGTAATGTTCTTGTGAATAGATACAAAACAGACAATACACTTTTAATAGGATTTGCTGGCAAGGCATAAATTTCTTCTTGTTAAACAGGTGGGAATGCCCTGGGGGGAAAATCAGATATGCAACCAGATCATGGAGATGTTCATCACGGCAAATGTTCACTGGCTTTTTCTTTGGCCTGTTACAGCCGTGTTTTCTGTCACTTGTTTTACCATCAGAACTCTATTGAAGCCAACATTTAATGGACAAAGTTACATGGAGAGTGTATAAAAACTTTATAAGTGTCATGGCAAACTGGGCAAAATTTTCGCGGCCAAAACAAATTATATTGGGTAGTCCTCATTTGGAGAGTTCGCAGTTTATCAGTCTGGTGCCAGCATATGTCTCTTTCCGTGTTAGACCTGTATTCATTTTATATAACCCCTGAGATTATCTCAGAGATTCCCTCTGCACTGGTGAAATTGCCCAGATGTTTGGCAAGCAAAACCTTTCCTCCTCCTCCGTCAGATGACTGAAGCTTCAGATGGCTAGTGTCACTTAAGACATATAAGATGCTTCAAAGTACATTATACTGATGAGAAATCCCTGCTATAACTTTAAGCCCTGTGTGCAGCCAGAGCAGTATAAAAGCCTGCAAACTAACTGCTCAAGAAGTGCCCCAAAGGAGTAACATTTGTATGTGTATTTGCTTTTATTTGTCCCCGACTTTAACATTATTTCAGGGACAATCAGGTCAGATTTCCGTGTGTCTTCTCTGTAATCCTGTGGAAGGTGGATGCTGAGATGATTGCTTAAGCGCATGCCATCGGAGGTGATGGGGAAAGCAGAAAACATTGTGAAACTTGTGATGAAAGTGCAAGTGTCCCACAGGGTGATGCTGGCTGATCCCATGCCAGCAGGACCGGGGCTGGGATTGCACCTGCCTTTGTCCCAGGCCTTGTCACTTCTCCTCCTCCGTTACCTTGGTTAGAGCGGAGGCATTGGCCTCGTCTCTGAAGCTGACCCGAAAGTTTCATTTCACCTTTGCGCGTTCACTTAGTTGTTTCTTATGTCTTGTAGAGAATAAGAAAAAATCAGGGTTGACCTAATTTTTGAGGTCATTCAAGATTGCAGAAGTTTTCAAGATTCAAGACAAACATTCCGATGTTTTCGAGCTGGGTTGCTTGTGTCTAGCAAGCAGGTTGGTTGTGCTGGAACACGGGTTGCGTTACGGGATGCTCTTTAGTCGTCCCCAAGAAGCGTTAGCTGAGCTCTAAATAGCCCTGCAACATCAGGGAAAATGCAAACCTTTGCAGTTTGCTTTGCTTTGGTTCCCCGAGTTATACTTTCAACCTAGCCCCGGCCAGTGGTTTTACTGAAGTAAGCATTCAAAATAAAGACTAGAATAAAAACTGGGAGTTCTGATTTCTTGCCTGCTTTGCTGAAGTAATATTACCTTGCAGTGCCCCCACCTGGATAGGCTCATGCTTAAAGATAGAAGTCTGTCACCAAGACCTGGGTTTGCACTGACTTAATGTGTTTGTTATAGTGGAGCAGGCACCATTTATGCATTGGGAGAACGAATATTATGGCAACACGACTAGTATGAAATAATTTGCGGAGGATTCTGTGACTGCAGGCTGTTATTATGAAGAGAGACAAGTGTCAGTGAAGAGGCTTTAAGAATATTCCTGCAGTGTGAAATCAGCTTTGATTGCTCCAGAGATTGCCGCAAGTGGCAGTACATGCCCTGTGCCACGCCGCTCGCCCTGCCCCGTGGCAGCCAAGGGGTGCGTGCCCTGCGTGCAGCAACGTGGAGAACCCCCCGAGATCCCTGGGAAGCACTAACTGAGCTGGAAGCAGCCTGGCGCTAGTCGCGTGCAGCCCAAGGAGCAGACTGAACTAACTCGCCCGGTAGCAAGGCCACACGCAGCGGCTGAGAGCCGACGCGCGTCGCGCCCGCCCTGGATGTGCTCGCTGAAACCCCCTGGGCCGTGGTGGCCTGGGCCCTTTTCCTGCACGGTACCCATGTGTGCGTCAGCAATAAGGGGCCACCTCGTTTTCCTCGGAAACTGCAGTTAATTCATGCCAGAAGACTTTTATGTCTGGCCCAAAAGGTGGGCAGAGGCTTGGTTAGGACGTCGAGGCGCACCGCGTTAATCCGTGGTTGTACAGGTGCTCCCAGAGTCACCTGCAGTCATGGTCCAGCAGAAAAGGGATGGTGTTTAATAACAGTGTGAAGGGAAAAAAAAAAAAAACCAACATGTTTTCACTTTTATACGTTTTTGGTTTGCTTATTCAACTTTGTTTTAAATTTTAAAGAGGTAGCACATGGTTTTTGGGAATATTTTATAAACATCATTAAGTATACCGATCTTATCATCTGAATTTTGCATCACTGAATTAGCTTGCTTATGTTATTTTGTAACCCATAAAAGAAGTTCATTGCTTCCCTCATTTTCCCGGCCCCCTCACTCTATCTCTTTTTTTTTTGTCTTTGTTTCCTCCTTTTTCTTTTCTTTCTACTTTCAGATNATTTTTGGTTTGCTTATTCAACTTTGTTTTAAATTTTAAAGAGGTAGCACATGGTTTTTGGGAATATTTTATAAACATCATTAAGTATACCGATCTTATCATCTGAATTTTGCATCACTGAATTAGCTTGCTTATGTTATTTTGTAACCCATAAAAGAAGTTCATTGCTTCCCTCGTTTCCCCGACCCCCTCACTCTCTCTCTTTTTTTTGTCTTTGTTTCCTCTTTCTTTTCTTTCTACTTTCAGACACCTTCGGTAGTTTTACAAACAATAGTAAGTAAAATAAGAATATTACAGGTAATTGCAATATATACGATATTGGAGTTTTGGGGTGTTCTTGTTTTGTTTTTAATTTATATATGTGTGTATATATACAAATTAAATATATAATTTAAAATATGTAATTAAAAATATATATGCATATATTATTGTATAAGCAGTGATTAAGAATATTCTACAAGGTGTATGCCTAAACCTGGAGTTAGGGAGAGTAAGAAATTATCCAGTTGATGTTTTTGGCCACTGAAGATAGGGAAGCAGTCGGATGAGATCAGACTGACTGACTGACTATCACATTTTGCTGCCACCAAAAAAAAAAAAAACTTCGTGGTTTTGCTTCTCGCAGGCACTCGCTGCACTGGTTCTGGCAGTGATTCGATTCCTCGGTGACATGGATACAGCTCCCTGAGCTAGCAGGAAATCCGAGCAAGTGAAGAGCTTTCCCTCTGCAAACAGAGGTGAGCTGGCTTGGCTAAGCCAGGATCACTCAGGCTGGCAGGGCTGCGTTTGGGTGGCTGGGAACCAAAAGGAGGGAGAAGAAGGGACCACTCTTTTTGGAGAGAGGGCTCAGATCTGCTCCTGTGTCGCAGCTGACAGCTCCAGGAGAGCTCGCTTTGCTCTGACTCACCCTAAAAGCAGCTACATGCGGCATTTGGTGGGGCCCTGCGATTAGGTTACCCTCTTCAGCCCTGGCTAGTGGTTGTCTCTATGTAGAAGATGCTGGTTAGAAGTGGCTTGGGGATGATGGTGTCCACTGCCCTGAGTATTTACAAAGCTAATAGATTTCTGCTCCCTTAATGCATTTAGTTGGGGATACTTGGAGGGAACAAAGCTCTGAAGTAATTGCAGTGACTTTCTGACGTTATTATGTGCAGATCTTTCCATGTGTCAGTCCGAACAGTGTTAACTAGNCTCACCCTAAAAGCAGCTACATGCGGCATTCGGTGGGGCCCTGCGATTAGGTTACCCTCCTCAGCCCTGGCTAGTGGTTGTCTCTATGTAGCAGATGCTGGTAACAAGTGGCTTGGGGATGATGGTGTCCACTGCTCTGGGTATTTACAAAGCTGATAGATTTCTGTTCCCTGAATGCGTTCAGTCCGGGATACTCGGAGGGAACAAAGCTCTCAAGTAAGTGCAGTGTTAACTAGCCCATGCTACCATGATTTGGGAGAAAACAATGGAAATGCAGCTTTGGAAAGGAAAGCCATTGCTGTAAAATCTGGCTGCTTCAGTGCCAGCCACTCCTGTGTTGGGAGACGCAATGGTCACTCCATTCTTTTGTCCCTATCCAAAAAGCCCTCCCCAGCCGCCTGGTATCATGGAAACCGCAGGCGGGATGCCTGCCTCCGGGAGGCTGCCGCCAGCTGCTCTGCAGAAAGAAGGTGCCAGCCGCTCTGCAAGTGCCCCCCAGCGCGGCACGGGGCTTTCAGAGAAGCGTCGTCTTGGCCTCCTTCCTTCTCCCTGGGCGTGTGCGCCGCATCACGGAGATGCCCCAGGCAACTAGGCGTTTGTGGAGCAAAGCAGGGATTGAATTTTGCAATCGCTGGACTGTGCAAAGCACCCCGTAACGTGGACGGGAGCTGTGCTGGCACAAAGGCTGCAGGAGTGCAGTGTCAGAGGGGGAAAGATTTATTGACCGGAATACTCTATTAGTAGGTTTTTTTTTTTTTTTTGGTTGGTTGGTTTTAGAATCAATATACAACCTTCCAGATCCAATCATTCATCCTCCGTGTACAGCTGTTTCACAGAAGTCTCTTTAGAAATTGGCAGCTTGCTCAGCCTGTTCTCTATGGTATCAGATCACTTAAAAAATCTACCTTCTCTGGTAGTGCTGGAAAGCTTCTTCCTTTTAACAGAAGGGAGTGTTGTGACTTGGTCAACAAAAATCATCCTGAGGAGGGTGGAAATCGCAAGTGCTCAGTGGCGAGCCAGTAAATTCACCGCACAGGTCCCCCTGCCCATAGGGCGGAATGTGGGAAGGCTGCAGGTTGCTTCCATTGAAATAACCTCCCCCGAGATAGTCTCAAATCCATAGTTCTTTTGCTGTGGAGTAGTCAGCAGTCCCAGAGGAGCTTGGCTCTTCTTCCGTTCCTGGTTTGGATGAGGTTTGGATGAGGGTGAAGGGCATTTTAAAGAGGAGGTTACTCCCGGGATGTTGCAACTGCTGTAGTCTGGGAATGAATGGGGCACTGCAAGATGGGAAGTGCGACTTTCATACATTGCATGACAAGCCAGTTGTGCCTGTGCCAAAGCAGTGTTTCTGTCACGCCACATTGTCCGTCCGTTCCTTTGGCAAGGGCTGTTATTTCCTGTGGGAATCAGCTACAATGAGTGGCATCCAGGCATAGGGTTTCTAAGCAGGCGTTTTCCATGGTACGCAGCTCTGTTTCCAACACGCAAGTTGCACGTGCTGACAAAAGCCAGAGGCACCTGCTCCTGCACCGTGCCCCACGGCACAGACACTGGTTTACAGGGTGTGCGAGCCGAGCTGGGTCGTGTCACTCACTGAGGTTACCCTTTAGCCTAAGCTTAGAGGCAAGTACAAAAGATACCATGATCATTATGTCAGAATATTCCATGTCAGAAATTTTGTTGTACAAAAAGCTGCAGTTGCTGAAGAATGGGGGCAACTAAGGACCACGATGCGTTGAATGTGCTGATTCATGTTTGGTAACCCTTTTCCCCCCTTTTTTTTTTAATAGCGTGCCTGTAGGGATCTCTTGCCTAATCTCTGCTTCTACCACCTCTTTATCAATCCTAGCAGAGATTTCCCTGTTTTATTTCTGTTTTTCTTGTTCACTGGGCTGTGAAGGGTACTATTTCATCTTCCTTTCCTTGGCTTTGATTGCACTTTGACTAGCTCCAAGTTTTTCCTTGTGAAGAAATGCTATGCAGAGTCATACATATATATTGTGTATATATTCCTGGGGTTTCCCTAGGCTTGTCTGTAAAATCTGAGAAAATTTATGAAGACACCAGAAATGCATGTACAGTATGCAGGAAGTATGCAGCAGTACAGCATGCAAATCATGTGCTGCTGCTTACCAAGAAAGGAGCAAAGAAGGGGATTGCTCGCCAAGGGCAAAAAACTCTCCACTTTAAGCTTTCAGTCAAAATACAGTCTAGACATTTTTATCACATTAAGCAGTCTGGAGCATTTAGTAGGTATGTGACATGAAGAAAAGAGACCTGAACTAGCTGACCAGCTTTTTTTCATGGGAAAAGCCTGCTGAGCTTAGTCTTTTAATCTGCATAGTGGTAATTACAATGTTGTAAATGCTTAACGGCGCGACACGGAGCAGAGCTGGTTTAGACACATAAAAACGTTGCCTTTGCTTTCTACGTGTGACGCGGCTCTTGCTGGGTGCTGGGGTGCTGAGTGGGTCTCCTTGCCCAGGCACCACTTGGTACCAGGCTGTAGGAGGCCGAGGCTGCTTAAGCACCGCGGAGCCCCCATGCTCTTTCCATCTCAGCTAGGATCCCCTTTTCAGTTATTAGGGTGAAATCAGTTGCATCTGTTGATTCCCTTTGCATCTGGTGACTTCCAGACCAACTCGCTGCCAACTCAGGACCTTCACGCTCTCATCTCATAAGTTCTTTCACTCCCCAAGGCCTTTTGTTCCCATGTCCCTGACTCGGCTTGTTGGTAGCGTGGGGAAATGCAGAGCTGTGGGATCCCTGCCATCCCCACAGTAAATGACCCCTCTATACAGCAGCCCGGATGCTGGCGCCGTCATTGCCGCTTCTTTCTTCCTTGCTCCATGCAGGTAGCCACTAGCATTGTAATTTGCTGCTCTTCCTTAGTGTATATTCCACACCATGCCGTCCTTTCCAGCCTGATTACCAAAATCCATCTTCATACGCAGAATAATCTCTAAAAATACTCTTGCTTGTGCTATCCTGACCATTGCCATTTCAGCTCTTCCAAAACACCTCCTGTTTTTCTAAAGTGTTATCAAAATGCTGCCACCCTCCCTTTTCAGTTTAGCCCTGTGGCTCTGCTCTTCATCACACTGGTGAAATCTGCCTCAGTGTCAGACGACCCATCTTCACCTTCAGGGTCTGCACTTCTTTTTTTGGCACTGGCTCCCTCCTGTTCAGTTGTTGTGTTCCCCTCCGCTCATCCCTTTCATTTTTTCTCCCCAAAGCATTGCCCAGAGTCATCAGTGTCTTTGTGATTTTGCAGGATGATCATATTCTGCCCGTACAACACTGAATTCCGTCTTAATGTTACGAATTTAGGGAGAGAAAGTCCCCTGACTCTTGTGTCTCCAGTTGGTCCAGAAAAGTCTGAATAGATTGAAACTCTCAGCATGCTATAAAGCTTGCTGTTTATTATGAGATGTCAAATAAGTGTTCAAAATGGGCTGTGTATGCCAGCACTCCATACCAGCACTCGTGACTGGCAGACTGGCTCTCCTTTTTGTCGCCGTGCTGGACAAATAGGTTACATACCAACTCTTTTATTTTTATCCCATTTGGAATACTCTCTCAAGCCAACTGCGTGGATGAATACAGAAATTGAGATGTCTGTACTCTAGAAATTGCCTGGTACAATACGAATAGCTGAAAATGCATCCAGCAGGAAGATTTAGAGACTGCTGGTTTGGAACACTTTCCTTGTAATAGTTGGCATTACAGCTTTTGCTCACATTTTTAAACGAGAAGAATGTCAGTAATCAGGAAGAGGGTTTAGAGATATTGCTGTTAAGTTATGTTTACAACTGAAAATAGCAGTAATTAGTATATTAGCACTTTTGAACAGTTTTACCCAGTAGTTTATTTCAGATGTCTCATGCAGTCTCATTTTACCCCGAAGGAGAAAAATTCTGTCAAACCAGTAATGACTGATATGATGGTAAACATAGCACAGTGTCAAAGGAGTTGTTTTAATATATGATTAGCAGATGCATACATTTATGCATGTTGCTCTGTGCCTCTGAGACAGGGATTAGTGAAGACGCTGATGATACCTATATCTCTCTTTTTGTGCACCTCTATCTTTCATTTATATTTAACTATGAAACTCGTTGGATACATGGTTGGGGGCATTTGTTTCGTATCCTCAGTTCTCCTGCCTGCATGATCTTTCCTGCCTTGTCTCCGTTGCATTTAATGTCTCTGGACAACCACTAAAACGAAATGGGGCTAAAATAAATTCATAAGAAATGTCACCTGCCTATCAGGATTTTTCCCTGAACAGTTGGTAATAAACCTTGATTTTGCATATGGCAAGGAGGATGTTTGGGAGTGAAGAAAACGGGCAAGTTGAGCCCATTCAACAGTGCTCAGACCAGATGGGGATGAGGTTTTCCTTGTCTTTTTTTTGGTTCCCCATCTGTTCAATGCCAATGCATCGGTCTGCTCCTTGCAGGGGGCTGCAGACCTGCCCGCACTCCTCGTGCTGGGACGAGCCACTGGGAGAACCTCCCTTAAACACAGCGAGCGTGGTCTGTCTCGGTGCTCTCGTTTGCCCTGGACCCAAAAGCCACGCAGGAAAGAATAAAAAGTCCAAAGCAGTGAGGAGAGCCCTTGTCCCAGCCCCAGCAGGGCCCGTTCTGGCTGTGCTGCTGCCGCCCTGTCCCGAGCTCGCGGGGCGCATAGGGCTGCAGCTCCCCTGAGAACGGGGCAGTGTNGCAGGAAAGAATAAAAAGTCCAAAGCAGCAGCTCCCCTGAGAACGGGGCAGCGCGAGGGCGATAACAGCGAGGAAAAGGATCTCAGGTGAAAGGAAGGAGCGTGCTGACCAAACGCAGATAGTTCCTCTGTGCTGCTTTGTTTTCCGTNGCCCCAGCAGGGCCCGTTCTGGCTGTGCTGCTGCCGCCCTGTCCCGAGCTCGCGGGGCGCATAGGGCTGCAGCTCCCCTGAGAACGGGGCAGTGTGAGGGCGATAACAGCGAGGAAAAGGATCTCAGGTGAAAGGAAGGCAGGAAGGAGCGTGCTGACCAAACACAGATAGTTCCTCTGTGCTGCTTTGTTTTCCGTTCCACGTTATCTACCAAGAAATTCGTACCTAGCTTAAGCTTTCAAGAACTATCTGCTTCAAAAAAGGGACGGAGAGAGAAAGAGAGAGAGAGAAACAGCCCTCTCAACTAACGCCTTCAAGTTGTTGACATTAGGAGCACTCAGAGGGCTGGCACCGTCTCGGCAGCCGGTTGCCGACATCGCAAGTTTGAGTCCCTGCACTGAGGCTCGGAAGTCACCTAGCGAGCGGGCCGGAGGTGGACCCTGCCCGCTGCAGTGTCATTTGCCTAATTTTAGATTTTAAAGTAACATCTATGTTCCTCACAGCTTATTAGTTTTTAAAATATCTGTGTATTTTGAGTAAGCTCATATTAAGGCATGTCAAAACGTTATTAAAGTTTGGTTTGAGCTAACATATCTGACCAAAGAAGGGATTATTTTAAACACACAGAGATTTGGAAAATATTACAAAAATGCAATCTTGACCTTTTCCTAAATTTTATTAATACACGGTCTGAGCCCGTATGATTGTTTGGGAACAGACAACCATGTCCTAAAGACGTGTTCATGGAGGAGCTGATATTTGTATTTTGTTTTATTTTTATTTGAGGTATTAGCTTGCGTTATTTCCAGCACTACTTCTTGCATTTAAAAGCCTAAACAATGCAGAAAAGAATTTGTTTTGCAAGCTTATGTTGTCTTTCTGCAATTAATTTGTAATTAATAATTCAGTTTCTCATTTTTACAGTCCTTTTTTCTCCCAGGATACTTGAGTTCTTATATTGCTAACAAGAATGCTGCTCCTTTAGGGTTATTTGGTGTTTCCCCGTGCTCCCATCTGAATTCTTCTTAGGATTCCAATTTCAAACATTTATTTATGTTGTCCTAGCAAATTAAAGTACCGAAATCACTTCTCATTTGAAGCGTGAAGCCCCTGAAAGGGGCTAAAAAGAAGAAGCTGAAATATTAAGTGTCAAATTCTCTTACAGATTTTAATTAAAATCTGTATCGCAGATACACATAGGTATACTTAAAATGGAGAAACAATATTCTTTCATTTCTTAATATTCTTTCATTCTTTCATTTCATTAGTCAGCTTCACATTAAAAAAAACCAAAACCAGCATAGTGAGGAGTGTGTTTGGTAATCAGTCTGATGGGTCACTTTCCTTTAAGGTCGGATTTTATAAGCTTATAAAGAGAGTTAGGAATTAATTCAGAAAACAGACTCTTTTTTCCCCCCATTAGCTAGCCTGTTCTGACACCATCCTCAGTTGAAAGACACGGAAGGAAGTACTTAAATGTAGTAGAAGTCATTGCTTCTTAAATCATGTTATACATGCATCGCATGCTATAGCGATTCAGAAAAGATGATGGCTACAATTACACAAACTGTTGCTGTCACCAGAGTCCAATTCATTCTCGAGTACTGCCAGGAGAGATGGCTTCCAGTAAATGATAGTCTTGACGTTATGCTAAAAATAAATATTTAATGCCTCTAACACTGCCCCTGCTTAACCGAAGGTAAAATGGGAGCATCCTCAACATTCTTCAGCAATTTAATTTTACATTTGAGCAATGTTTACTTTTGGAGCAAGACAAGGTAGATAAAGAACTTGGAAAATGTTCTTTATCTGATACTCATGCTCGAAGTATGGAACAGGTTGGAAACAGAAGACTACTATTACATGGACACTGAAGAATACATGCAAATGAAAATAAATCATGATTTATTATATCTTTCAATGAATCAGCTAAATTCTGTGTACAGCTGACAGTGTGAAGAGCAGGTCACCTTTAGAAATCATCTCTTGGGAAGGTCTCTGACTTTCTGCTTGCCTTTTGACTTACCATTGCAAATTGAAAATGCAAGCATAAAACATTTCATTGCCAGGAGGAAGGAACAAGAACAGAAAATGACTTTGTTTATTCAGTAAAGTATATGGATTTATATGTTTGCCTCATGATTTTTCTTAGCACTTACAAAACTGCAACTTAGTAAAAAGTTCATTAGGGTAGCTCTGCATTTTGATTTACTCTTCCAATCATACTTTTCCTGGGGGGTGTGTATAGATGAGCTTCTGTTATGACATAGGATAACGTTGTGTACCAGGAATAAAATCTGTTCTTTTTGTTTGTTTGTTTGCTTGTTTTTAATTTCAACACTTCGTTGAATTTATCAAAGTGCTTTTATTTTTCTAGGCATTTATGCAGCAGGTATCTGAAGGACCATTTTAGCAGTTGAAGCCAAGGACTTTACTTGATGCAACGGTAGCCCCAGCAGTGCTGATGCTGTCAGAGCTGCAGACAAGTCAGGCCTTTTGGATCCACTCCAAAGGGCAGAATGAGCTTCAGGGACTTTGTGCTGCTGGTCACTGTACAAGTAACTTACCTTTTCAGAACTGAGAATTTGCTCTGAGCATCAGGTGGCTTAGATATCCTTTGCTCTTTGGCATTCCTCACCAGAGTGGAAGGAAAGGCCTTAATAAAGTACTTGACAATGTGGAAGGAAAGATTTCGGATGAGTGAGCTCCGGTGGTGAGAGGCAGCTGTGATCAGTAGCTTTAGTGCCCGAGGGAAGAGCCAGAATCAGAGGGTATTGTGAGTAGTTTGTTTACTGGTTTGATTCTTATTTTTTAAGGACTTTGGTTGTTTACTCCCTTACTGGGAATCATTCCACATGTTGATTTCTTCAGCTGATTGCGTTACTCTTCGTGTGATTAAGCAGTCTTCACATTAGGAGTATAGCCAATGCTTTTTTTGCTAAGATATATAAGCTATTCCTTATGTTGAGTTTATTGCACATATAAGAATTCCTGCCTCACATTTATTTTTGTCAATTAATGTACTTCAAGTTTAGAACAACTTTAATGGAAGTTAATTTTCTTAGAGAACATGGAGAATTTCTTCCTAAGGAATTCGTCGTGCTATTGTCAACATTTCTTGAAGATTCTCTTGTGTGCATTTGTGTGTGTGTATGTGTATATAAGTTTAAGTGGTTGGTCTTTGTAAGCCAAGCTGATATTTACTCTGAATTTTTCACCTCAGTCCCTGTTCAGACAAGCAGGGAGATCAGGAGTGAGTGGGAAGGCTGGGCAAAACTTGACATTAACACACACACAGGGCTTAGGAGAGAAACAGCTAAGGAAGAAGAGAGGTCGTGTTTGGTGCTGCGCTCTGTCCGTGTGCCATCGGAGCGGTACTTGCTGTAGATAACGGCTGTCGGAGCTGCTGGTTGAACCACAGTTCAGATGTCACGTTAAGGCAGGAGCAGCTCATTTTCAGTGCCGTGGCATAAGCTGTTGCTGTTTGCTGCTGTCAGCAACAGATGCACTTAGCCCGAGGCAGAGCTCGGCGCGGGGCAGCCTCACCGAGGTGGTGAAACGCTGCAGAAGAGGCTAGTGAGGAACAGACCACTGCTTGTTTGGGGGTAACCTCCGCACTGCCCCTGCGTGCCAGTGCTCTGCAGCAATTAAAGCAACGTGGAAAATGAGACCAAGTGGAACACGAGACCTTTACAAGGCAATATATGTTCAGACGCCTGAGCTCTGCTGTAATGTCTTTTGCAGTGCCTTAAGCTTGTTTGGGGGAAAAATGGTTTAGGTTGCTTGCATTAGCTGCGTGAATAGCAGGTTAAAAATAAAGTGCTGAAAGCTTACACTTTTTAAAAAATTCAATTTGGGCCTAAAAAAAAATACCTGGTATCTGCATTTTTTCATATGTTTATGATGATACATTTAGACTGAAATAAATTTAACACTGAGAAGTGTACAAAGATCTGCATCTTCTTCCCATAAAGATCTAGAAAAAAGGTTCGGTATTTGCATGTCAAAGTGCTTTAGAATCTCAATAAATAAAAGAACGAGGCATTTTTACAAGAACTTCAGTGTTTACCATCTGTTAGTTCCTACCTCTAGCAAACAGCACTGTGGCTCTATCCCTGCAGATAGTCTTTCTGGACTGCAATGAACTGCACAATACATCTTCCTAAGATTACATTGGTCTGTTTATGTGGATCTGTTTGGTTTTGTTCATAAAGATTCTTGTTTGCCAAAGAGGAGTGGTGGTGAAGGATACACGGACTTGAAGATGGAAAGGAGTAGGACTTTTTTTTTTTTTTAAGTGGTTCCTTGTTACTGTAAGAAAATAAATTCTACTAGGCAGAAATACTAAATTTGATTTCATTTTTCTTAGGATGCTTTATTTAGGTATTGTGATTTGAAGAGAGAAATGATAGAATAAGAAATAAAAGACACAGAACTTCTTCATCTTTCACTTGGCAAATAATGATTAATTCCAAAAGCACAATAATAATTACTTAAAGAAATTGTACCATTATTGCTGTGATGATTGGGACTAAGCAAACTGTGGAAATTATGATGTAGCTCCGTCTTAGAATGGCAGGATCAGCTCACACGGATACTGCCCTCCTTTCCAATGGTGACTCAACATTGACAGGATGTTTATGGGATCCAAGGAGTATCCTATCCATCATGCTAGCCGGCCCTGCGGGTTAGTTTAAAATATCACTTCTTTCCCCAAACACTTGTCTGCTTTGTATTAACAGAATCCTTTCCTCCTCCTGTTCACACACCTTGTCCTTCTTTTGGTCAAAGAATGAAAGACGCGGAATTTATAGTCCATCCGTCCTGTGTTGTGTCCTCCTTCCTCCCTGTTTTAGTTCAGTACAGCTAAGCTCGCAGACCCGGAAAACGTGATGTTAGATAATACTGCTGCAGATAATACAGGGGGTAATTTTGTGACCTCACCCTCTGGGTACTCCAGGTGAATCAAATGATGCCCTCTCTCTTGTGAGCCAAATGGTGGCCTCAGGGTTAGACCAGTGCTTGAAGGACAGGAGGTAACTGCTAAACTGGGGAGACTTCATCTACTTCTCCCTTGTGGTCACTGCTCAAGTCCTAGAGTGTGTTTTGTATGAGGATTTTGTCCGTTTCTTGTGAACGGTATGTATGCAGAGGCGTTTTTATATTTTAAGAATCCTAAATCAGTGAAAGGATTTTTAATTTGTACAGGGCATTTGACATTTTTTGAATTACAATTTGGCTGCTTTCCTGTGTAGTTTCTAAATCTATACTCTCTCTTAGTGGAGTCTTCAGACATTGCATTGTTATTAAATGTGTTCTTTAAAGGGTTCTGAATCCTCATCATGATGAGGGTATGCATGCATATATTAGCAATCAAGTAAAAGCTAGAATTTAATGTTTGAGGTTGTTTATCTATACTTCTATAAGCTACTTAGAAATTGATTAAGATTACAAGAGCTCCAAAGAGTGACAAGCTCCGTGTGTGTGTGTGTGATCTTAAAAGCTGACAGGGTTAGGAAATAACAGATTTTGGGGAGGAGGGTAAGAGATGTGTTAGACTGAGAAGGACTCCTTTGAAAGCAGATAAATTTTTCGTCACCTTCTGCACAGCTGCTAAAAGCATATGGCTTAAAGAACTGCTTTGTTACTGTTCATCTGCCTCCTTGCTGTTTGTACTCAAACCATCCCTCACGCTTAGTATGTCTCAGTTCATCTGTAAACTGTCCTGGCTTGGGAGCTAGACAAGAGAGAGGTAAGATGGTAAATAACAATGAGCTCAAGTCTCTACACAAACCTTGATTGCTTGGTAAATTATGAGCAATCAAGCCAGAGTGTTTCCATGCAGCTAAATGCAAGGTTATGCAAATAAGACTATAATTCTGGCTCATATGACAGAGGGCTGTGCTAGGCTCCTGTGTCCTGCTCTGGGCTCCTGGCTTTAGAAAAGGCAGCTGGAAAACTGGAGAGGGTTCAGAGCGACTCCGAGTTTTGAAGAATGTGCGCAGCGAGAAAGTGAAGAGCTCGGGCTGTTTAGTTTATCAGCAGTGAAGTAACGAGACAGCTTCATCACGCTGTGTAAGTACCCAGACCAGGAGAAGATATATCTGTAACGCAGGGGTTTTTAAAGCTGTGTTTCTGTGGCCGGACGATGAACTCGGCTAAGTTCAAACGGGCAATTAAGTGCATGTTTGTAGCGCTAAGGTAATTAGCCTTTCTGAGAGGTAGGCATCAGTTTGAGCACAATACAGGACTCAGCGTGCCAGATGGGTAAAAGATGTTGTCAGTTGTCGTAAGAGTTCAGAGCAATTCTGGAGTAGGTAGATCTTTGGGACTGCAGTGTCAATGAAAAACAAGGATACAGTGTTGGGGCTGTGGAAGGGTATTCTGTGTATCCTTAAAAGTGTCATCGCATTTCTTATGATTTAACACAGAATGGATCTGCCTTTCCCAGAACTTTGCACGCTGGCATGTGTTTTGGTGCATAAACTACTTGTATATGAAGTGATTTTTCTCTGGTATATTCTGATAATAAAAGTCATTTAAACAGATAAAGGTGTGTTTACATGGGAAAGATCAATATGCCATAAAAATGGTTTGTGTATCACTTTGGGTGTGCATGTTTTAAGTTTTCCTTAAATGTAAGGGATATTTTTCCAAGAGCTGTTCTTTGAGGGGTTGTTAGATAGTCTTTTTTTTTTTTTTTTTTTTTAAACTCTGGCTGTTGACAAGACCTTAAACTCAGAAAGCTGCTTTTCTGAAGTGGTGTTTGTGTAAATGTGGCTTTGCAGTTAGAACAAACTTTAAGTTTTCAAGATGCTGTGATTATTGTGGGCTACCGCACGAAGTTCGCAAACGACCCAGCGCAGGATGCTGCCAAGGGGCATCTGTTACTTGCATATCTGGAATAATCAGAAAGTAGCTCTGCACTGATCCAAACCCCAAAAGAACCAAAGATTACAGGAGTATTTTAAATAATAATAAAAATATAATATTTTGGCATATTCCTTGAAAGAATCTCAAAACATCACATGGTCCTTATGGGGAATATTAAACCTCTTACAGAGTGTTAAAAAGCCAAATACACAGGGGAAGATAAAAAGGGGGGCTTTTGATTGGGCTCTAAATAAAGCTGATCACGTTTTTGTCCTAGTCAATAGTCGTATATTTATTTTGCTTAACCTCTCTTTTAAAATTGCAGAACACAGAGAGGTTGTTTGGAGTTTACATGCCATCTTCTAAAAGGCCTGAACGCTTAATGGTGTGATATATAATTGTCAGACTGCATCTTTGATTGTTACAGAAAATGAACTCATTTAATGTATTCAGGCCATTTTAGGAACATGATCAGTATTTTTGATATTCATGTATCAATGACCAAAAATAAGGCAGGAGATGAAGAGATGGACAACATCAAAATATATTTTGCATTTTTTAAAAAAGAACTGTTGTTTTTCAGTAGAAAAATAACATAAGTAATTGTTCTTAAAACCACCATTGAACAGAGTTCTTTAATCGGACTTTTTAAGTCTTTTCCTTGTTCTTATTCTTTCCAGATCATTTTTAATAAAGCAAAGAACATAACTGTGTGTATATATGTACATATATGCACATGTGTGTAAACACACACAAGCACATATACATATTTGCATCTATTCTGTGCTTAAAAGTCAATGTTGAAGTAGAAGTTTCTGACTAGAAGCTGCATGAAAGAATTGCTACCTAACTAGTAATATTTTAATCTGCTCTTCAGCGCTTTGTCATACACCACTGCTGCAAAAACAGTTTGTATAAGGTGGATTACATGCACTGTAGTGCTCTCCCTTTCATTTTAGGTATCCTTTTTATTCTTCTTGTTTGGACAGACTTTGCTTGGGCTTGGTGCCTGCATTGGAACAGAGGGAATGGAATAGCTGTGCAGTCTTGTTTCTTCTTCCTAGAGGTAGTCATAGTATATGCTTAAGCCCAGGAAGGCACGTAGAGCGAAATCCTTCCCCCAGGATTCCCTTCCTGCTTCCTGTAATTAAGTAGATGTCTCTGACCTTTGTGAGTTTGTTGAATCTCATTCCAAGCCCAGTGTGGGGAAAAAGCAGTCTCTTTGTCCTGGGCTAACCCTTGTTTTGGAGGCAGGAGCTTTCACCAACACTCAAGTGGGTGAGGGCTTGGGAGCAGAGCGTGGGGAATGGAAGGACCTTGGCATCATGACTTTCTTCCCTTCCCCACATCTGTCCAATAAAAGGAAGACTTAAGCGGTGCCATGGTTAAGGGCTGGTGAAGATTGCAGTCTTCTGGAGCAAATGAAATACAAAGAAGCACCAGGGTGCTGGAAAGGATACTGCTATTTTTTTAAAATATATATATGGGTATATTTTAGGATTATATCAGATGACTCTTAGATTGGAAACGAACATTTTGTTTTGTTCACATTCCTAAGCTTGCACAAATTATGCAACAGTGGCAGCTAATTTTATTTCATGCCCTATATTCCTAAACAGGCTTTTTCCCTGTGAATCTTGACCTATATATTATCCATATCTTCAGCTTGAAAAATATCACTGGGAAAAAAAAAAAAAAAAAAACAGGAACTGTATTTAGTATAATTGGATTCTGAGATACAAAACTCAGAGTAAAAATGTGTCTGTTTTGCAGTATGCAATTTAGAGTGTTAAAAAATACATTCTGTCTTTGCAGTATATGATGTTTTCTTGTGAAAAAGAAGCACTTGTGCATATTGCCAGCTGTGATAGTCTGTGTTACCTGGGGCAGCATTAATCCCAGCCTAATTATGCTCTACTAGTGATGTAACAGATATTTAAACCAGTGCAATGTTACAGTCCATGTGTTTTCTCAAATAATTATGTGCAATCACACATTTTAGGAGCATTTTTCATTTTAAAGTTATACTTACGGAATAGGAAACCACGCTTGTGATGAAAACTCCCAATGTGAAAGTGCAGGTTTTTTGTTTTTCTTTTCTAATACGCCTACTGTATGACAAGAAAAGCTAAAGTAGCTGTTTTTTTTTTTCCTTTTTAGACTATGAAATACTCCTTTTAAAAGACAGCCATTGAACTCTGCTCTTTCTTTCCATTTCAGGTTTTTCTTCTGTAATCATGGCAAAACCTTATGAATTTAACTGGCAGAAGCCAGTTCCCTCTTTTATGCAAGATGGAGCTGTGTTTGATAGATACGAAGAGGTAAGGGGCCAGTTGCATTTCATTGGCTCATCTCTTTTAAATATGTGGATATTACAAAGTATTTAATCTTTTGTTTTCATTGCATACACATAAACTGTCAAATAACTCCAGAAATATATGTGGGGAGGAAATATTGACATGTTTATAACCTTACAGTTTCTGCTTTTGAAAGAAATAACCGTAGAATATACTTAATCCTCTGATTTGAAATAACCCCTAGCAAAAGAAAGGACAGATTTGGATCAAAATATGTGTGATGTGCCTAAAGCTCTCATCTTTGCAGTTCCACAAGGCATATCACTGAACAAAGTGTAGCCTTCCATTTTTATGTATCTATCAAATCTGATATGAGTGTGTCTTCTTTTACGTGGGAACCGGGGACCTGCATTTCACAGGGGAAAGTAGAAGAGCACGGAACATTTATATTTTGAGTCAGAGGCATCATTTGAGATCTGGGGTGTTTTTATCTCCTTTAGAAAATCGACCTGTACTCTCTCTGAAATATGTTTACTGTGATCCTCCGTTCAGTTGTGCTTTAATGCAAAATGGGACATTTTACACAGACAGCCAAAATAAAGTGGCCTTTACCTTGTATTCTGCATTGAAATGCCTGTGAGTATAGTTCTATCAGTGTCTTTTTAATCTTTTTTGGACCAGAAATCTCCTAGGTGAGGTATCTCAGTAAGCACCTTCAGGGATATTATATTTCCCACTTATCTTTTGAAATATTAGCAAAGGTGTTTTTTTTATCATGAGGACTGCCAAGGTGGGGATAGGTTTATTACCTTTTATTTTCAGTTGTGGCCATCGATAAGCTAATAAGACACTAGTGGACACTGAATTCCCTTATAATAAGGGCATTATTATAATAACCTTATAAGCCAGATTCAGAAAAAGCTCTCTTTTTACTTTATCAAATGCTGTTTCAGAAAGCTGGTCTACGTGGACCTGAGTGATTTAAGCCTGTCGTGTGACTGTGCCTCCTCTGGCGCTGCAGGCAGCTAAGAGGGAGAAACAAGCAGATACAGAGAAGGGTTCAAGTGCCCATGTCTGGGAGTGAGATTGGGAGCCCTCACTGAGGCAGCGGAGCCTCAATTTAGCCCTAGGGAAGATGAGACGTCTCGACACGGAGCCCCTTTTCGCAGTAGTTAAGTGTAGCGAGCAGGCAGCTGCACCAGCAGGAAATGCTGAGCGGCCCAGGGGTGCGATGCCAGCGCTGCAAAGGGCTGCTCCTTGCAGCTGAAATTCCTGTTCTCCCAAACCCTGGAGAAAGCGGGGGCGCTTGCCACCTTCCGTGTGACATGTTGCCTCTGTGTGCGTGTGTGACATGCAAGTTTCGCTAAGGGTTGCCCCAAGGTTACTGTGGGACGCGTGGAAGCCTGGTTGGTTTTATTGAAGGGAACTCTTCTGGAAACATCGTCAGGATTTTGCTTGGGTAACTAACTGCGTATTTCATCTAGAGTTTTACAGGAATCATCAAGGGCTGTAAAAACCAGTGACTCAGAAGTTAAGATGCGTAGCCCTGTAAACAGTGAGAACTTGATGGTCTGGCTGTTTGATATCATCGGGTTTATGAGATACATGGTCTGCTATTTAATTGTGCTGTGGTGGTAGTATGAACTAGATAGCCTACCCTACACTGGGCTTTTAGGTGTGCTGTGCAAAAGTGGCAAGAACCAATGGCTGTATTATGGGACTTAAAATTTTCGAGAGAATTGTTTCAGATCGAGGCTTCCAAATTACGCAGAAATTCTGCATTTAGATCCCTACCTTAGTAGATGAGGCCTTGTGGGGAGAAGGGGAAATGATGAGTTAACTGAAGTTGTGGAGCAAGGCAGTGCAGAGCTACGGTTCAGGAGTCCTGGTATAGCGTCCCCATGAATAAGGAGCTCTGATACAGCATGAGACATTTATATGCCAAGTTTCATTGAGTGTCTAGAAGAATCCGGGTCATTGTAATCTGGAGCGGTGTCCTGATCCATCTGTTACTGACAGATTAGTCCCTTAACCAGAAGGATTGCAGAATTATGGAAATGCATTTTGAGCCAAGCATTATCATATCTGTATGCTGAAGAGTTTGAGTCTGAAGCAGGGATCTCAGCAGAATATGGGGAGAAGAAAGCAGAGGTGATCAGGAATCTTTGCACCTGTGTGACCTGATAGTAGGTGCTTGCTTTGCCACACGAGAAGAGAAATTGCAGGGGAAAAAAAAATAGTGGGATGAGTCAAGGCTAGAAAGAAAAGAAAGAAGGAGCTTTGGTCAGCCTTGATCAGAAGCTGGGCATGGAGTCAAGCTTATAGCTGGATTTGGGGTCTGGGAAATATCCTTGAACCCCTCTAAATGAAAACAGCTTCTTGCTTCCTGGGGTGGTACCGCAAAGACGCCACAAACCAAGTGAGACCGACCTGTCCTGGAAAGACCTACTCATCTTAAAGCACGCCTCATGGACGGAGGGCATTGGAGTTTTTACTCATTTTGTTACCTAAATTCCATTTGTCCTTTATGTAAGATCTTTTCCTCTGAAAGATGCAGGGTGGAATCCAGTGGTTTCTGCCCTTGCTATGTGCACAGGAGTGGATGCAGCAGAGCAGAAAGTGCCCCCCTCTTCCTCCTTAATACAGGATAAAGTACTGGACTGTGGATCACTCCGCAGCCCTGTAGCCTGCACACGTGCTTGCTGCTTTAGTGTGGCCTTTTAATTCTGGAAATGCTACATTTTTTTTCCTTTAAAAGTGATTGATTCTGCACAGTGGCATGTCTTGCTACATTGTGCTTGCTTTCTGATGTATCAGTTGAGTCTGGAGGCTGGGAAATTCGTCAATTCANCATTTTTTTTCCTTTAAAAGTGATTGATTCTGCACAGTTGCATGTCTTGCTACATTGTGCTTGCTTGCTCCAGTCTGGAGGCTGGGAAATTTGTCAATTCATGTGACTTGGTGCAGTGTCCAGTCCGTCTTGATTTCACTACATGTCTGTATCATCTGAACTCGGCCGTGCGGGTGCTCTCCCTGCAGTATGTTTGTGGCCTATGTGCTGCAGGAGTCGATCAGAGAAGCACTTTTGGGTTCTGAGTGTAAGAGGGTGGTTTGATCCCAAATACACTGTTGGCAGATTGCATAATTTTACCCTTTTCATATTTTGGATTTTGCTTTTGAATTTCGGTTTCACTGAAGTTTTTGATGGGAGGAAATGTAAGAAGCTTTTATTTTCGATGAGTAAATTAATTTATGGAATTTGTCAAACTCACTAAAATATTGGCCTATATTTTCTTTTCTATAGGAATCTTTTGTCTTTGAAACCAACTGTCTCTTTCGAGTGGATGAATTTGGCTTTTTTCTGAGCTGGAAAAGTGAAGGAAAGGTATGCAACATTTATGTCAGTAATACGCATTGCATATTACTAGTGTTTTCTTTTTTTAATTTATAATACTGCGTGCCTTTATTAACATAACTAGCCTTAGTCCTGCTCTTTTAGAAATCACCTAAGTGAAGTACTTAGGGAGGAATTAACAGATACAAAGGGGAAATATATTGTATATATATTAACATATAATTAACAGTGTTTGCAAGTAAGATTCATTGTTTATTTTTGCAATACTTTCTAGGTGGCTCCAAGTGTCAACAAACCTTTGAACTCATGTACCTTTACTTTCTGTTTCAGGAGGGACAGGTATTAGAGTGTTCCCTGATCAACAGTGTTCGCTTTGGAGCTGTACCAAAGGTACTTTTCAGTTTATACTTAGTTTAGTTTATGCTTGTCCATTAAACAACAAAAATTTAAAATGAAGGTGACGTCCAGGATGCAGTTCATCTAGTGGCAAAATACTCACACAATATTTCTTTTGCAATTACAGTCTAAAAGTCTAAATTTTAAACTTAATTGACTTGATGTAATTCCAGCGTGAAGTTTTCGATCCAGTCTTTCTAACTCAGGGCAGCACTCTGCCTTCAGCTCGCTGTGAAAGAAAAACTCCAAACTCCTNGTACCAAAGGTACTTTTCAGTTTATACTTAGTTTAGTTTATGCTTGTCCATTAAACAACAAAAATTTAAAATGAAGGTGACGTCCAGAATGCAGTTCATCTAGTGGCAAAATACACAATATTTCTTTTGCAATTACAGTCTAAAAGTCTAAATTTTAAACTTAATTGACTTGATGTAATTGCAGTGTGAAGTTTTTGATCCAGTCTTTCTAACTCAGGGCAGCACTCTGCCTTCAGCTTGCTGTGAAAGAAAAACTCCAATTCAAACTCCTTAGTTTTCATTTAACTATTTTAAAAAGCAACATTGCATTTTGATAGTTGTTCTAGGTGTCTGGGAAATAAGAGGCATGAGAATTATTAGCACAGACAGCCTTGTGTTTCATGTGCAGACAACCGTATCAATATGCCTCAGACTTCACCTCTGTCTTTACATGGGTACCTTGTTCTCTATGCCCAGTAAGTCCATAGCCTTTGACCCTCAGCAGAAGTGTGTCAGTCTGTAAGATACAACGTTAAGAAACAGCCAGAAGTCACACACATCATAGCTTGCAGTAATTACAGACTTAACTGGACTTAATTTACTTGTAGATTCAAACCATTCTTGTCCTTGGAGTGATTTGTTTTTCTTCTCCATGACTGTAATGTATATAATTTTTCATTTAACTGTCTGAAATGTATTTAAAATATTTCATTTACTTCTTAGCTCTCACAATCATGCTCCTAATAATTAGAATATACTGTTTTGGGGGGCTTACCCACAAGAATTTTATATGAAAACACTCATTTAGGATGATTGGCAAGGGTTTAAAGATATTAATGCTTATGGAGACAGAAATACATCTTTAGCATAGTGTACTGCATAATAAAAGTACTGCAAATCTAACAAGATATTTATTCTGTTCAACAGGATCCCAAAATACTAACTGCACTTGAGGCTGTTGGAAAATCAGAAAATGAGTTGGAAGGACGGATAGTGTGTGTTTGCAGTGGCACAGATCTGGTGAACATCAGCTTCACTTTCATGGTAGCGGAAAGCACAGAAGTAGCCAAGGTATTCTGCAGTTAAACAGTGTGTGGGAGAAATAAAAAAAAGAGGAGAGCTCCTCAGCTCCACTAGCTTGTTTTTCTGAAGCAAGTCAGCGTGCCTGGCTGACGGAAATACCCATTTTAATGCCTGCTGCCACGCTCTACAGAAGGACAACAAACATCCCTCTGGAGCGTTCTGTAAAATGTCGGTGTGCTGTGGTGAAAGGAAATAGCAACTTTATCAGTCTTTGCATGCATGGTAATTTATCAAAAGTAGACACTGAAACCATTAAGCATAGGGTACAGCATTCTCCCAAGTATTTAGCAGCCTTGTATGGGGTTTATGTAACAGGCTACACAGAGCAGAATATGTAGTGGGTCTGTGACACACAGGGATGCAGAAGGGAAGTGCAATTACTTTTCCTAATGGGTGGAGCCCAGCACTCCAAAATTTTGTTCTGCGATAACCTAATTGTATTGAGTAGTTCATATTATTTAAAAAGACAAATGCAGGAAAGAGAGTTCTATACAGCTAAAAGGATTTGAGTGTGCCCAGCTTGCTTTCTGTTTCCCGTTTACACGGAACAGTCAGATGAAAACAATGGTGCTTTTCTACACGTCATCTTTGCTGAGAGTTCAAGATTGCAGTTCACAATGCTACTGAAAGCTGCTTGGCCCCTCCAAGGCCTCGTACTCGCCCGGGTTGCTCTAAATTGCTCTGCCGAGAAGCCTGATCCAGAGGACTGGTTGTATATGATAGTCACAGTGCAGAGATTTAAGGGGATTTAAAAATACACAGTTTTTGCTTTTCTGTCCTGTATGGTTAGTACACTTACAGATTTTGTGAAGTTATCATATATTATGCTGTGCTTCACCTCTGGCAAAGTACTGACTAGTTATCAGTAACACTATACCTACTAAATCCCATCCTCTAAAACAGAATGTTTGTTGAATGCAGTATCACTAAATCCTTTGGCAGCCCCAGTTGATGTTTCAGTGGTTGGATCCCTACCTTTTTAGCCATTGGGAGTTCTGAGTAAACAACATGATAAAAGACATAGTTATATAACTTGCATAGATGCACTAAATTGATTTTACAGTGTGTATTTTCTGCTGCCTTTCAGGGAAACGTTGTGAGGCTGTTAGGTTTTGAAAACATTTAAGAAGCAAAAAAAAGAGGCAGAGAAAGTATTCACTTTTATACATCTCTGATTTATTATTAAAAAAAAGAGATCAGGGTAAACTGTATTACATTAACTTATTTGTGAACATTGTATTGACTAGTTACATAGGCTGTCAAATGTAAAGTGATTATACTGTCTGCAGTGTTTACTGCTTCATTAACAGCTAAGATACCCAGGACGATGTGTCATGCATTGCTTGTGGGTCAGCCCTGGGAGGTCCGTATAAATGTGAGTCTTCTGCACCAAAAATACTTCAGGTTTCAAAAATACTTGTCTGGGACTCCTCAGCAAGGGCGATCCGCCTGATTTGATATGTTACAGGCACAAGGGAGACAGTAAAGTTTATCAAGTGAAAAACCGTGTAGGACTTTCTAAACTGCTTCTAAAGCTGTGACAGTGCTGGGGGTATGAGCATACAGAAACTAAACTGCAAGATCTGTACTGTGTTGACCTCTCGTGTATGGTGGGTACCTGACTTCCACTATACTTCTGCACTAACTGAAAAAAAAAAAATCTTAACATTTATCTGCTGATAGAGTTGTTCCTGCTGTATTCTTCCTGGTTTGTTCATAGCAAGACATTTTTATTCTGGGACACAGTAAATCTCTTCTAGAAGAAGAGAGTCTGTATGTGGCATTCTGTAGCTATGCAGCTCCTCCTGCATTTTAAAGCAGGCCGTGACTTAATCCGCTTTGAAAGGTAAGTCATGAAATGCCAGAGGGAAGGATTTGGAGGAATGGGACAAGAGTTGTAGCTTGGGCAGTCCAGATATTTGTAAAGGATCCATCTCTGGTTGTTTTCCCACCTGTTGCCACAAGGAAGATGAGTATTTACTGGCTGGCTGGAGGACGCGAGAGCCAGGGATGTTGTCTACCTTGACTTCAGCAAGGCTTTCGACACCATCTCTCGTAACATCCTCATAGGAAGCTCGGAGGTGGGAACTGGATAAATGGACAGTGGGGTGGACTGAGAACTGGCTGGATGGCAGGGTGGCGCAGAGGGTGGTGATAAATGGGGCCGAGTCTAGCTGGAGGCCTGTGGCCAGTGGTGTCCCCCAGGGATCAGTACCGGGCCCGCTGCTCTTCAACTTGTTCATCAATGACCTGGATGAGGGCACAGAGTGCACCCTGAGCGGACGATACAAAACTGGGGTGAGTGGCCGACACTCCCGAGGGCTGCGCTGCCATTCAGAGGGACCTAGAGAGGAACCTCCTGAGGTTCAACAAGGACAAGGGCAGGGTCCTGCCCCTGGGGAGGAATAACCCCAGACACCAGCACAGATTAGGGGTTGACCTGCTGGAAAGCAGCTCTGCAGAGAGGGATTTGGGGGTCCTGGTTGACCACAGGTTACCCATGAGGCAGCAGTGTGCCCTCGTGGCCAAGAAGGCCAGTGGACTCCTGGCTGCACCAGGAGGAGCGTTGCCAGCAGGTCGAGGGAGGGGATCCTGCCCCTCTGCTCAGCTCTGGGGAAGCCGCACTGGAGTATTGGGTGCAGTTCTGGGTTCCCCAGGACAAGAGGGACATGGAGCTTCTAGAGAGGGTCCAGCCAAGAGCCACAAAGATGATGAAGGGACAGGAGCATCTGTTGTTTGAGGAAAGACTAAGTGAGCCTGTTTAGCCTAGAGAAGAGAAGACTGAGAGGATCTGGTCAATATGTAGAAGTCCCTGAGGGAAGAATATAGGGAGAATGGGGCCAAACTCTTCTCGGTGGTGGCCAGCAAGAGGACAAGGAGTAATGGGTACAAATTGAAACACAGGAAGTTCCATGTCCATGTGAGGAAGAACTTCAGGAGTGGTTTGCGCCTGATTACGGTACTCCAAAGCAAAGGGATTTGATGGCATCAAATGCAAAAACTCCTAAGCTTTCCTTGGCGGGGAAGATATTCTGCTTGCATAGAAAATACCTTCAAATGAGGCCAAGAAGTACTTGTTAGCTCCCAAAGGCCTGACTGTAGTTGGCACTGAGCAGCCTTGGAGAAAAAGAAATTTAAATCCCTGCCTTCTTCAGGGTACCAGAGTGGCAAGGAGCAGTTTCGGTGGGAAGCAGATTCTGCCAGTGGTCAGGCAAAGCGGCCATCCCACCCTGGTGCCTTGACTGCTGTAGGTTCATGTCGTGGTCTGTGCAAAGATCCTGCCCTCCAGGCTCGGCTCCTCCCTGGTGGTTAGTTGGGCTCTGTCATCCCCTCTGTGCCAGGGCAGCCCCGTGTTCCTCTGTCTCTGCTCTGCAGATGAGCTCAGCAGGTCTGGCCAAGCCATCGCTGAGCTCCAAGTACAGCTCTTCCAAGAAGACGGTGTTTATTATCTCTCCACTTGTCTCCGGAATCCAACTCCGGTATTTACATTCTAGCTACTTAAATTTTATTGGTGTTTTCAGCTGAGAAATTGGTTTTCATTTCAACTCTTAAAACAAAACCACCCTAAAATAGGGCATCTGACTTCAAGTTGCTGTCGTGGTCTACTCCCAAAGCAACTTCGTTATGGTAGTAGAGAGCAACATTCTAAAATCTAATATTTGGAGTTCCGATTAAATCAGGTTATAAAAATTACAGTGAGCTAGAAGCAAATAAATAAATGGCACATTAGGGATGCATGTGCATATGTGAGGGTTGTTTTTGTTTTTCTCTTTACTAGATTGACTTTCTGTGATCTAGTAATCTGATAATCTGCTTTCCCCGATCTAGGCCATTTGGAAGGAGTACTGAATATTTGGGGGGTGAATTTCCTTAGTGCAGGGGCAATGTACTGCTGATTGAGGCTTTAGCATAGGGCATGCTGGCTGTTGGCTGCCTAACCAAACTTGGCATGAATCCAATAAAGCTGCTGTAGTTTAGCAACCCCACATTTGGACTTTATGCCTTCTCATCCCCTTTGGGATTGCATTAAGGAGTTTAAAAATGAATCTAAGTGCAGTCAGCTCTTCTTGTATTCTGTAATATTCTTGCATAGTAGGGGTAAATTTGGCTGCAGAAGCCGTTCTTTCCCCGATCCAACTGCAGCTGGGAGGGACTGTCTCTACAACTGATAGTTTCTGTGCTTCTGCCAGAGCGTGCTGTTCTCTCTGCCCTGCTGCCACAGGGGTTTGTGTGAACGCTTCCTAATTGACCTCCAGGAAGAGCCAAGAATTAAGTTCAGCAGTTTAGGGGTGAAGCTCACACAGTGGTTGAGATAACCTCGCTGTGGGGAGAACTCGCACAAATCGTTCTGCTCGTGGTAGGCAGAGGTGGGAGCTGCCCCACGGGAGCTGCCGAGGGGAGTAGCCTTTTCCACTGGCGTAGCTGGCTTGGGTAGAAAACAGATGTTTTCTACAGATATGTTCCTTACTAAGACACTGAATTGTGTGTGCTAACCTGTGCGCGGGGAGGATGAATTGCAAATAGCAGCTTGCTGAAAACCTTCGTAGTCATATGCTAAGAAACAGACTACAGGTTTTATTATATAACTATTATATAACGAATAATATGGCATTGGAGATGACTGCAGCTGAAGGCATTTCATGTTGGTGTTCTTATGCTTCTCAGCTTTTCAGTTTGAACAGTCATTCATTTTTCATTTTTGCTAAGATAAAGTGTTTGGACTGATATTTTTCTCACATATTGCTGGTTTTCTCTTACAAAAAGTTCTTTTTCAGATTTTAATTGTTTTCATGTTTTCATTTGTTTTAAAACATGAAACATTCATTTTCCTGTTTTTTTTCATTGAAGCAAGATATTAATTATTTGCCAAAATCATATTGCGCAGAGGAAAACCAAAGGATAGTAGAGGACTCCCAAAGGAGCATCCCACAGATGCATCTCAGAAAGGGTCCGTTTTCTCATAACTTTGGTTTGTTTCGCTATTTCAAATCAAACCCGTCCTAAAAGACTGCAGGACATAATTGGGCAGAGCTCTGAATGTCTACTGCTGTTTCGAGTGTCCCATGATGTTTCTATATGGCTAATGTCTCATAACCTATGTGGTAAACAAACATTTCCAAATGTCTTCAATATATGACTACTACTTAAACATAAAGGTAGCTCTGTGCCAAATACGTAACGTCATACTCTGCAGAGAGATCTTCACATCCTAGCCAGGATTCATCTGGCCTGAGTTAAAATAATTTCTGTGTGCTTGCCTTTCTGCTTTCTCTCTCTTTTTGTTTTTTTTCTTCTTGTTTGCTGCAGAAAATCAGTAAATTCAAAACTTCACCTCTGATTCTCTGTAGCCTGGAGAAACAAGGGTCCTTCTCACTGTGTAAAACTCCCCTATATTTGCTTTAGTCTGCATGTGACAGAGGAAACTCAAGCGTCGGCAACTCATTCCAGGGTGGAAAGCTTTACAGAGGGGTAGAAGCAGTCTGGACATACCAGGCAGTTTGTAACGTGGAGTGTTTGTATCTGTCTAGGCTTTCAAGATGCAGTACTTGAAATAGGAAAAGCCCTTTATCTTTGTAACAGAATTTAGACAGTCGTATCCAGCAGGTCTGTACTGCAGTGGATCAGGCAGAGGATGGGTTTTATCTCCTTGCTTTTGCTGTCTCATATGTGAGAGGTGTGGCAGTTTTCGTAGACTGGCAATGACTTGTGAAACATCTGTGTTGAGATAGGAGGGACATCTACTGGTCACTGTATCAACAAACTTGGGCAAAATACTAGAGAATCCTGACAGGCCATTTCTTTCTTCAAAAGACTTGGGAAAGTTTGGTTCTCTTCTCCATGGGCTTCCTGAACCTGCAGCTTATGAAACCACACGCTTGGGACTGCTCCTTGCACACAGGGGAGCGAGTTTCACTGCAGTAGGTTGGGCTTTGAGGGAGCTAAATTTTGATAATTTGTGTTGGTTTTCTTAATAGATTTGAAAATTGTCAAAGGGGATATTATATCAGACTGAGCTCACTGCTTCTGCAGACACCATCCCTATTCTTCTGGGGAAAGGGTTAGTGAGGAACTTGCCAACTAACCGGGATTAGGGAGGAACTCACTACCCTTCCTCTGTGTTACTGAAGCAGGGAACCTTGATCCTGAGCAGTTGTAACCTGTTGTAAATGGACTTGCAAGCCTAGTAAAGTTTTATGATCCTTTAACATTCAGCCCACTGTTTGGGTTTACCATTCCTTATGGGTTGGTGCCAAATAAAAATACAATTAATAGAAGCAGTTGAAGATGATTTTCAGTATTCTCCCATGGTAATCAACCATGTGTCCGTTACTCATTCATTTTCCTCAGTAGTGTTTTTCCAGCTGCAGGGGGTAGAGTGACCTGGTACTGCACTTCCATGGAAGGAAGTAATGAAGAGCAAGAAAGGGTTGGTTTAAACTGCTCCGGGCAGACCTATGCTACCGAATTTGTATCATGAGAAAGCTTGAGATTGACTGCCCAAGGGTTGGCTGTGGCTGGGCCTTTTCCTTCTCTGTCTTTACAGCTTCTTCTGCAAAGAGGAAGAGCCGACTACAACAGTAGAGGCCGTGTAAGCTGGGGTGTCTTTGGGGCGTGTGGGCCGAATGATGGCAGCGCGTGGGGACAGAACGGGACTGGGTGGGAGGCGCTTGCAGGTCTGTGGAAGATCTGCTTTGAGCGCTGTGGATCACAGGACTGAAATGCAGAGAGATTGCATAGATTGGTCTGGATAATACACTGGGTTAGAAAAGTAGTCAAGACCTTGATTCCGCCAGCCAGTCGCAGGCACTGTAAACACCAACCTTGGAGAGCAGTGCCTCTCTGCTCCTCCTGCTTTCCTGGTGCTTGACTTAAGCAGCGTGCGTCTGTGGAAAGACTGCCCTGAGGAAGAGAAGGTAAGATCACCTCAAGAGGTCTGGATAATAGTGGCCTCGTCTATAAATAAACCATGGATGTCCTTGTATGGAATTGCATGAGTTGTAGGTTAGAGTGGTTTTTAGCCCTTCTTAATGGCCTTAATTTTAGCCCTTTTTAACCCTCCTAAATGAAAGGTTGAGGCTAAGAGAGAGCTGAGAGGTCAAGCCTATCTGTTCACCCTGCCACTGCTGCTGCGTTTCATCAATGAACCTCAGCTAAGGCTATGTCACTTAGTGCCTCAGGAGGAGCATTTGAGTTCTCCAGCAAAAGCTGAGAGTGCTGCTGCCTCAGTCACATCTCCTTGCACCCTCTCTGCGTAGAGGCATTTCTACAGTCCTGGATTATGTTAAAGAAAAACGTTGCAGGTCACTAATTCCAGCACTGCACTTAGTTTTGGCCTTGTGTATCAGCCTCTGGGTCTGTGTTCAAGGTGTCTTTGCTTTTTGATTAGCCTTATGGCTGTTGTTTCTGTCAGATTAGACAGCAGGGCACCCAGATTCCTTTCCTGTATGTATCTACAATAATTCTTGGTATGTAGAGAACCATTCAGGCATTACATTAATAGATTTAAATGTACTGAGCTATATGTGGAAAATTGGAAAATATTTAGCCCCAGCATAAGTAAATGTCTGACTGAACGTCTCTTGAATTTTAATCAAAAATATTTTATAATTCCACTTTCTGTAAAATGCAAGTGAACTGGATTTTCCTGTTGAACCAGTTGTTTTAGAGAGGGTTTTTCCTTTCTGGAAAGGTGATTTGGAGAGTCTGAGCAGTTGATGATATTTATCCTTGTTTGATTACAGAGGTATACAGATCCCAGCATCTTCTATAAAACTGACAGTGTCCTCATAGCAGGTTAGCTGGAAAAAGAGCTGAACTCTTCTTTCATCCCTTCTGCATGGTCATTAGACAAGTGTGCATTTAATCCAGAAATGGTTTACTGACAGCAAAGCGGTATATTGCCAGCTGGACCTTTGTCACAGTGTTCAGACTTTGGCTTTCTGTGAATATCTGTGTGTTGGATCACGGTGTGTTAATAGTGATGATGAATGTAATTGTTACTTGGAGACTGCCCTGGCTCAGGGGAATATTCTGTGTTGACCAATTAACAGATAGATTGAATGTCTTGCCCTGTGCTTAAATATTAATCTTTTGGTTGGGATTTTTTTTTCCTCTTAACGGCATTTTATTTCTGTACAGTGTGTTCATAATCCAGAAGCATTTTTTCTTAGCTTCCCTATTCCCGGTGGTTCTGGGGCCAACTGGTAGCTGCGGGGAATATCTGATGAAGCCCTTAGGAAGCTGTGTTAGTCCCAAACTGAATACGGGCAGCCAGAGGCTGCCGCATCGGACAGCTGGGGAAGTGTGGGTCTAACTGCCGTATCCTGCCCAGAGGGCATCATACCAACGTAAAGATGAGTCACAGCGTGACAGCATCTCTCTTGGATTACTGCCCTGCGCGGTACCAGCAGAGATGTGGTGCTTTTCCATCAGCATTCAGCTGCATTCTGGTGCCCTTTGGACATTGAGAGGTAGCTGTTCCTGATTTGGCATCTCTGTCACCTGATCTGAATAAAGACTTGACTAAAGGACCTGAATAAAGATGAGGGAGTCCCTCTAAATACTAAATGCAAATGAATTACCTGATGTCCATGATATCCCGAGTATTGATCTTTCCCTAGATCTTTTTTTTTTTTTTTCCCCTAGCAGTGCCTCTTTCATGCTACTGTTCTTCAGGTGTAAGAGCGGCTTGGGAAGTGACTGCTGGGTACTCTTACACTGAAATCTTAAATTTGCAAAGCGTTGGTGTAGTTGTAGTCCGCTATCTTCAAATCAGAATTGATAGGTATGTGTTTGTTTGCTGTTCAAATATTGGTGTTGCCAGCACTACGCTGCTGGCATTTTTTAGCAGGAAAAAAAAATGTGTTTTGAAAGTTGGAGAGTTATTCACACGATGTATATAGCTTAACCGCTATTCTTGCAATTATTTTGTTTGCCAGGCATCATATGCCATTTTACATTCATGGTGGATGTTGAAAAATTCAGGGGATTTTAAGGGACTACAGCCTAATCTAGGGCAAATTATTATATAGCTATGAGTATATTAATGTTTCTTAGGAAACACACATGCGATCACTGATAAACTAGAGTCAGATTTCCACAGTTCTAGATGATTGAAAAATACCTGAGGCAGGCTAGAGTTTAGGGCTCTTAGGAAATTTTGGCAAGTGTTCTTCTAGTATCATCTTAATTGAGGAAACTTTTATATGAAAAGATGCATGTTCCCTAAGTCCATCAACTTTTTAAAGTTGTTCTAAATAACAGCTACCTTTTGTTGTTAGAACTAGTTGCTCGAATAAATAACTTGAAAATAGCATTCTCTACCCCCATGAACCTTGCTTGCTTTCTGTCCCTGGACAGTGCATCCATCCTGCTGCCACTGAGTTCTCTTGTTCATGCAGCCGGGAAATGGGAGGGCAGCCCTTTACTGATGGATTGTTTTCAGCCCAAGTCTGGAAGCTGTTTCAGAGGTGAGACCGTGTGAGTCTCTTACCCTCTTCTGCATTGGAGTTGTGAGTGCTGGAAAGATGATTTTTTTCCTTCCCTGGCAGGGAACATGTGCAGTGGCACAGAGTAGGGCACACTGAGGCAGCAAGTGCAGAGGAGATATTGCAGGGGAAGGAAGAGACGTGCTCAGAGAGCAGAGTAACTGCTGGGGACGTCCCCTTGCATTACTTCACAGCATGTTTGTTTGCCTAACTGGCTGATGTGGTTATACAGTGTTCCCTCGCTCCAGGAATTCTGTCTCTAGGCAGTATCACATGCACTCTAGGTGAGATAGATAAAAATAGCAAGGATAAATAATTCCGAGTATTATAATAAGAGAAGAACATATGAAGAATTCTAATATGCAAAATGCTCAAAGAGATAAAAACATAAGAAAACGTAAAAAAGAACATAAGAAAACTCCAAATGAATGAAACCATATATGCTCTTCTTATAACTTGCTGAGACTTATTTTCAGATTCTTCTCAAATGCATTTTTTTTGCATGCATATTTCTATACTGTACTTCTTAAAAGGATACTTTGAAAAAAAAGGATATTTAAGTATTGATCAACATCTTAAAAATTCACTCATTTTCCTAGGGGCAAATAGGTTTATCAGGTTCCTTTACAAGGGAGCCTGATAACAGCTTTTCCATGTTAAAACAGAAGTTTGTGACATTCTTCTAACATTTCATGAGTATAAGGATTTTCTTAAGCATGTTTATTTTATGAATTGACACCTTAGGTGATTTGTACATTGTTTTAGACAATTGGGATTTTCTGCCTACGGATTTGTTGTACAGTATTTGCCAAAAGTGTTAGTATCCCTTCTACATAAACACAGATTTTTTTCATGTGTTTTGCAGATGTATAGCACTCATTCATGAAAAGCAAAAATATACTCCTCTGCATCTATTTGTTAGTGTCAAATTCTGAATCAGGCCCAAGTCAGTGCAAGCTGCACGCACAGAATTTGGCCGAAGCAAGAAGCTTCTTTATTCATAAGGTTGATGTTAAGCAGTGGACCAAATCCCGTCTCACTTCCGCCAGCGTAAATTATCTGTTGAGTAATCCCAGCATTACAGTGGAATAACTGAGATCGAACTTGGCCCGTAATGCCGTCGCTTTTTCCTCTTCCTATAGCTTTATCCTCCAAGGATTCGTGCTGAAATCAATGAGAGTTCATGTTACGGTCTAATCCTTAAGCTTCTTCTGCGTCGTACTGCGAAGTCTAGGCACAAGCTATAGTAGAAAAAATATATCCTTAAAAAGGAATTGCATAAGCGTGGTAATGCTGCTGTTGACTATCATTCACCCCAGTGATTACTGGAATGTTTTGCTTTGTAAGGCTGAAAGCCAGAAAGAAAACAGGACTGAAGACGTAATGGGTGTTAGGTGAGGTCAGAGTCACATAGCGGTTGGGCCTCCCTGTGCTTATTAGCTTATTAATATTTAGTTGCATTCCTGTTCTAAAACTGGACCGGTTAAATGTGTCATCACAAATTGTATATGTTGCTTAGTAATAGCTAATATTGCCAGCAGCAACTGAAAGGGAGACGTGTATTTATACAAGCTATAAATGGAAAGCTTAATAAAATCAATCGATGAACTGCTTTCCTTTGCTGGCAATGAGCTGCTTTAATAGCACTGCAGATACTGCTGTAGTAGTTGGAAGAATGGAAAGCAAAATTATTTTGTTGAGTGAAGAAAAAATATTAATGTGTAGAATGTGGCAGGAATTTTCCATATTGTTGTAAGCTGCTAAATTTTTCCTTAACTCAGGTGCTATCATTACCCTCACTTGCAGAGGAGAGCCTTATCCTGAGACAAACCTTCCTGCTTTTTCCCTCTTCAGTTTTCCTAACTCAATGCTTGTTTATTTTCATGTTTTTCAGCAATGGGTAGAAGGGCTTGGATCCATCATACATAACTTTAGAGCTAATAATGTCAGTCCAATGACATGTCTCAAGAAACAGTAAGTGATCTCTCCTCCACTGTCTTCCTTCACTGTCAGAATTTCTGACAGTTCATTTGATTTATTGATATTGTGTGCTTTATTTATTGGCTGTATTGTTTGGTTTTTGGTGCATACACAAGCAGAACCTCATGAGTCTTTCTTCTCTTCCAACTCCATAACTATGGTCCTGATTACTTTAGGCTGTTTTTTGCCTTTACAATTATAGAAATGCCCTGCCTTAAGCACTGAAGTGTTACAAAGAAGTGTTTTTATTATAGAACATTTACTTGTTTTTACGCATTACACAGGGATGCAAGTATTCTTGAGCTGAACATAAATATCTAATTTCTCATTTTATTTAGTAGCATTTTAAACGTATTTTATTCTTCATTGCAGCTGGATGAAATTGGCATTTCTAACGAACACCAACGGCAAAATTCCAGTTCGGAGGTAAGCGCAGTTGGAATTCAAGTTTTTAGCAAGTAATGAATGTCTAATGTTAATCAAATTCTGTGGCTTATTAATTAAATTTTCATATCTATTTTATAACTGTTTAAAACATATGTAAAAATAAGCAGTACTAAGATATAGTTATCTGAGTGCCCTACTAGGGCTTTTTAAAAGCATAGTAGTTTTTCTATTAGTCCAGTACAGTGAAGATTTGAGAGCTTGTAGGTGTTATCAAAGTCACCGAGAGCCAAAAGCATCAGGTTTCTCAGCTTAAAACTCCTCAGTCTCTAGAATGAGTTTCTCAGATGTGGAATTTTGCAAAATACTTATCAAAAGAACCGACTCTCAGAGCGGTCAAGCGGAGGACAGAAAGATATACTTAAAACGTTGCTCCTTGTAAAATGAGAGATACAGCCCTGCCAAAATTATTTCTGCTTTTATAGGAACCCCTAGAATAGTATTTGTTTTTCTCCACATGATAAACGAATCATTGCAGGTCCTGAGTTAGTTGTTAGAGGAGCCTAAATAGCCTTGTGCTTTTATATAACTATTAACTTAGTTTTTTATTTTCTTAGTCCTGACTATGCAGTTTTTCTCCCATCACTTGCTCCAGCCATTCCTGTCAATACACTGAGCCTCTTTCCTGCACATTCAGTGTGTAAAAATCTTGCTTTGGGGGCATGCTGTGTTCTCAGAGAGAGAACCCTGCAGCGGCAAACAAGGAGGACTTCATAGCATAAGCCTCACAGAATTTTTTTTTTTAAGAGAGGAATAAGTGATTATGGATCTACAGAATGTGCTAAGGACAAAGAACCTGCCAAGTGTGCTGGGCTGCCCTCCAGGCTTTAATTTCATGACTCCAGCCCCACCTTGACAGTGTTAAAACTGCTCTAGTATATTAATCTTTAAGCTTTCACATTGCCAAACCCCTGCTTGTTTTTCAAACTTAAATAAACTGCTCTGGGACACCTTCTGTTTAAGATCCCAAGAGGAATTTCAGCTGAAGGGGAGAGATGAGACAACAATATTATAGCAATGAATTAATCTCCGAGAATTTAGAGCTTTAAACCCGAGTTTGAACATAGAGCTTTATATGCCTCTGTATAAATTTATAGCCTGCCAGCTTATCAGAAAATGCTTCCATCTTGAAATATTGCCTAGCATGAGGCAAGGTCTGAATTCTCACTGTTGTGCTACAGAACGTTAATTTGCCTTTGCAGACAAACCCACATAGTGCTGAAAGGAGTCCAGTCCACTGACTTCAATGTAGTAAATCTTCCTGTCAGATTTGTAGCGTGGATTTTAGGGGGCTTCAATTTTCACTTAAACTCGAATCATTTTTATTTCAAATGTTTCTAGTTGCAAGAGTTTGTTATTTCAAATTGGCACTATTTCCAGGTTCCAGACACAGACAGGTCTCTACCTGCCTAATTTCTTGCAAAAAATTAGTTTGCACTGTATATTTGTGGATGGATCTCCCAATCCATCTTCTTTAACATCTGGACCCCTCAAGGAATTCACCGTGATGGTATGAGCCAAGATGTAGCCGCCGTTTCAGGCTCAGCAGGGAAATGAGCACTCGTAGCACCTGCTGGAAGGACGAGATGCCTGTGAGAGGCAGGAGGATGCAGGGGGTTTGCTGCCTCCTTCCCCTGCAGATGCCCGGCACAGAAGAGAAGGGGTAAGAGGAGGAGGCAGATGTGTAAGCGGAGGAGCGAGTGGCCGAGGAAACCAGCTGAAGGGAGGCAAGCCAAGAAAGCCCTGGGCAACACAGGCAGAATTCTGCTGTGCACTATATGCCACGTTGCACACCCATTTCCCAAGTCTCTCCCCAGGGTCTCTTTACCCTAATAAACCCACCAGTGCTTCTCCTTCAAGCCACCTCTCGTCTGTCCCATATACCTTTTTTTAAATACACTGTCCTCTGGTCAACCTGACTCCTTCAAGCNCAAGAAAGCCCTGGGCAACACAGGCAGAATTCTGCTGTGCACTATATGCCACGTTGCACACCCATTTCCCAAGTCTCTCCCCAGGGTCTCTTTACCTTAATAAACCCGCCAGTGCTTCTTCAAGCCACCTCTCGGCTGTCCCATATACCTTTTTTTAAATGCAGTGTCCTCTGGTCAACCTGACCCCTTCAAGCCTCTTTCTTCCATTGCTGCCCAGGGATCCTGCAGCAACTCCCCAAGCTTTGAAGCTGCGGAATGTTGTTTTCTTAGGCGAAGACCTGCAGACCAGCCAAAATGCAGCAACATGTGTCACAGTATCAGCTTTAGTTTGTTTTCACCCCGAAGCCCAGTAAAACTCTGAAGCATTCTGACAGAGTCATGAAGACCCTTCATTCCTTTCAGTTTTTATCCTGCTTAGAGGTTTATCTCTGTTGCTGCCAATGTCCTTACTGTGTTTTCAGAGATAAGAAGTACTGGCACAGTTAGTAACGGGCAGGTCTTAGGAGATATGAGTCCTGTCTTCTGGACTTTAATAAATTTAAGCAATAGGAGACCAGAACTACATCTGCAGAGCTTAGGAGAATATGACTATGAGAAGATACTTTGTATTTTCTGGTTTTAACATTTCTGTAGGTGATTGTTAACAAGGTCAAAGTTTGCCAAGATATCATAAAATCATTATGGTTAAAGACCTTCAAGATCATGGAGTCCAGTATCCACTGAGTTTCTTTTGGCAGAAAACTCGTGAACATGGCACATGCAGATTGCACCAGTTTAGCTAGAGTCTGTTCAAAAAATAGCTTAGCTCAATCTATGCTTATCCTTTGCATGACTAGGGATTTATAAGGATTTAAACTAATATAGAGTCTGCCTATGAACATAACAATAAAAACTAAGCTACGATAAATGAGGACTAAATCTGGTTTATACCGACCTAATTAGGTTAATTTGACCTTACACTTTTTGTTAATAAATATATTTACTATCAATAACTCCAAATGGTTTGGAATAAATTTCAGTCTAGACTTTCATGATGGTTGAAATCTTGGTTTTAGAGGATTTCTTGTGGAGTGTAGGCAGTAGCACTTCCAGTTCTAGTCAACCCAAGAAAATGCATGTAGCCAGGATAAAAGATTGTTTTAAGCAATTGTTTTGAATGGTTTGTGTTTTTTTGATTTTGTAAGTAATGATTTGAAAGTGGTAAAGCTTGAGAGTTATAACTGAGTTATGAATAGACGCGATAGATTTATACCCCTCAATCCAGTTTTGGGAGGAATTTTAAAAATCTATTAATGAAAGTAACACAGTTACTTTCATATTCAAAAGTAATACAATTTTCTTCCATGACATTACAATGAGATGAATGTAAATCTGTGAAAATGAAGCCTCTTCTGGTAGAGGAAAAAGTAGGACTTTTTTATAACCTCTCTGGCAAAATGAAAGTGTCGTCCTGTATTTTTTGATTCATGCAACCTTCTTCTAGACTGCTGCTCTCATTACGGATTATTACTATGTTTGCTGTCATCTTTGGTAAAATAAAAGAGAATTTGCCATCAAAAATTACTTTTCTGCAACCATGGAATCTTGGCTCGCAGTTTCTGATTAATTGCTTATTCCAATATTATATGTTTGACATGACATTTATTACTAGAGTCCAATTCATTAGAATAGGCATAGAATTTTTACAGGGCTGAGAATAGATTGTAAATCTAGCAAGCATTTTTCTCTGTCTCACAGTAAGTAAAAAAAGAGGTTGTGAGTTTTCTTTTTAAAAAATAGATGCCTAAAGTTAGACTTCTCCGTGTGCATTTTATTGAAAACATCTTAGTACTTATCAACTTGGAAAATCAAACTATTTAGGTGCCTAAATAGGGGCATAGAAGTCTAAATGTTTTAAGAACCCAGTTAAAAAATTGGCTAAGCTTTGTTAAAGTATTACTTTATCATTTGGATCTTTGGCCTCCTGATATTCATTTTATTAGTATGAAATATTTACATAAGAGGTTTAGAGTGTTTTGGAGAGTCAAACAACTCTGAATCACTATGGCAACAAATGAAAGCAACGTTTTGTTTCATGTCTTTCACTTTGTGAAATTATATAATATTCATGAGATTAACAGAAAGTCTCAACAAATGTTTGTTTCACTTGATGATAAAGAGCAACATATTCTCATCAAGGGATGGTCATAGAGTGTTTCCCAGTGTACAGCCTCTGACAGCATTAGAAATAGATGGGCGTACAGATCCCAGTTTTCCAATCCAGATTTAGTTGTCAAAACTGGGTGGCTGTGGGGCCCGTTTTAGGTCAAAATCAAGAAAGAAGGAAGGAGAACTCTTAAGTTTGGGTCTATTCTTCCAAAGTTAGAAGTCCAAGTGGAAACAAAAATAGACTCAAAGTTTTCACATTAATCATACCCAATATTTAAGCTTTAATTGGATTTATTTCCCTTCAAGTGAAATCATGTCAGTGTCCTGCATGGTGAGATCACTCCTGTTTTCAAGTGGCTATTAATCACAGAGTTTGGAAAGATTGCAGGGGAGTGAAAACCTTCTTTAATAAGTTGTGCACAGCATTTGTGCACAGAAGAGGATTATCGGTATGGCTGTAAGGTGAAGGAGCGTTCAGAGTGGGGAGGGACCACTGCAGAGAGCAGAGAATTGGACTTGCAGCTGCACATTTCCCTTTAGAGAAGAGGGCTTGAAAGGGAAGAGGAAGGAAAGCGCCATAGGGAATGGTTCAAGTCCTGTTATGCCAGGATGATTTTAATGCTCCTGAAGGGATGGGAGTTCCCATAACCAGGAATGCCTGAAGACAAGTCACTTGGAGAGTCTTTTACTCCTTAAACAGTCATATGTCTGTGCATGACGTTGCATGGCCAGAGACAAAGAATAATATTTTGCAGAGTATATTGAAAAAATCCCCACTTTTTTCAACTGCACGATTGCTTGGGAGGTGCTTGCGTTCATAGATGAGGCTAGAAGAAAATGTTGGCAGAGAGGGGGAGAGAATGGGTTGTTTAGAAGGTGACTAACATTTCTCTTTCTTTTTTTCCCTGCTCTTTTTTTCTGTTTGTTTTTATTTTAGCATTACCAGAACCTTTGCATCAGGTAAAACAGAAAAAGTGATCTTTCAGGCACTTAAGGAATTAGGTCTTCCCAGTGGAAAGGTATTTAGCAGTTTTGAATAAGTTTATGTATGTGTGTGTGTATAATATATAAAGCTGTTGATGAATCATTCACATTGAAAGCTGTGATCTAAGCCATTTGCATCACACAAAAACTCGCTTCTGTTGGTGGGTAAGTTATTTGTCACCCCAGGTTGTTTACCAAAGCAGGGCATAATTAAAGCTGTGACCCCAGTGCTCCTTAAACTTTTCAAATGAGGCTCTTTCCCTGGAACAGCCTTCCCCCTCACACATTTAGGCAAAACGCAGCGGTGCAGAGTGCACATTTGGTGTTTCTCTGGCGCATGCTGGGTCCGTTCGTGCCGGTGCCCGGCGTGGCGAAGCCACTGGCCCTGCTCCCTGCCAGGTCTCCCTGCCTTCCAGGCAGGCTCCGTCCTGGGCCCGGCTGCGGCGAGCTCGCCTCCAGCCGGGAAGAGAAGCAAGATTCCCCGGGTAGGGCAGCCGGGGTGCCTGGCACCCGAGGGGAAGGGTTTCCTCCTGCTTCCCGCAGCGCTTGCCTTGCTCGCCTAAGGACACGGCTCTGAGTGCGTTAGAGTCCGGCACCCTCCCTGCCCCGGGGGAGTTTTATGCACCCTCATCCAAGAGCAGCCTTAATATTTAAAACCTTTGCACCAAACCCAGGCCTTTTTTCAAATGTCCCTTGGCTTCAGGATAAATATCCTGAAGTTCATCTTGGACTTTTCCTTAAGCCTAAGGGGGAAAATAAAGACCGTGTTCCAGTTCTGTGTTTATGCAGAATTGCTGTTACTTGCAGACCAAGCAGAGCTGCGATAAAGGCAAGAACTGAGAGCTGTTTTTAAAAAATACAAAGGAACCCGAGTACGTTAGGTAAAGCGCCACAGTAATTCTCATTTGCTTTCTCTAATATAAGATATGCTCTTAGGAAAAGAATCTATAAACAGTCCTCTACTGGATAATCTACCTTTGCATTTTGTTGCAGAATGATGAAATTGAGCCTGCAGCATTTACTTACGAGAAATTTTATGAGCTTACCCAAAAGATATGTCCCCGAACTGACATAGAGGAGCTCTATAGGAAGATGTAAGTTTTAAAATTTAATATGGTCTTATTTTTAAATTTATTTTACTGTAGTTTTAGTCTATATCTAAAAGTGACAGAGCACTGTTAAAGGCTGTCAATCCTAGTGTTATCAGCAGGTTTTTAAGACAAACTCAAGCCTGTGTTTTCCCCATCCTTCCCTTTCAGACTGTTAATGTAAAAGTTCACTGTGTATTTTATAGTAACTTTTACATGAGTTAAAAGAAGCACCTGGAACTTTTAATTTAATTTTATTTTGTTTGCATTGGCTTTACTAACTACTGTAATTTTAACTTGCTTCTTTTAGGTGATTAATGCAGTATGTGAACTAACTAAATTAAATAAGAAATCTGATGTTCTAAAAGGTTCTTCGTTCAAATTATTCTTAGCTGGAAGACTTACATGTTGTTTTATGAAGTAATACCTGCTATGTTTTACCAAATATGAGAGATACACTGTACCTAGCATAGATAGTATGTATTCTGTGACTATTAATTTTGAGATACAGAGCCACTTCAGGTAGAAAAGTAGAGGGTTTTAAAAGTATCAACAATGTCAACATGTAAATCATACCTACTGTAGCATCATATATGAAAACTTACATTCTCTAATAAATTTCTTTTCAGCAATGGAGACAAAACTGATTATTTAACGGTAGACCAATTAGTGAGCTTTCTAAATGAAGTAAGCTTTTTCATACATTAACTACCATACAAGTCTGTCTGCAGTGGCTTGCTTCTTCCAGTCTTTCCATTGCATGTATCATGCCATGATTTGCTCTGCTTCTGATCTGCTGATCTTTCCATTATGGTAACATCCAGGTGCAAAAATCAGCTCCAATCTTATATGTTCTCGTGCTTTCTCCATGTTGGCTTTGCAGATTGCATCTGTTAATTACCTGTGGTTGTGTTATGTGGTGTGCTACCTATGTTTTATATATTTTATACTGTTATGTTCAGTGCAGTATTAGTTAAAATACTTTCAATATTTTATTACAAGCAATATATTTTACCTATAGCCTACTGATAAATATAGCTACTAATTCTTTGGAGTAACAGAAAATAAAAAAAGAAATGGGCTTTTACAAACAGTTAAATAGCTATTTTATTCTTCTCTCTCTTATTTTTTTTCGCTATCTCTTACCAAGCTAGCTTTTGAGAGGATATTTTAGGGGCTAGTCCACATTTTTTGAGTAATTGTAAGTTTTGAGTAAAAGGAGGTATTTTTAACTGTTGTATTTCCAAAATTCATTCTTTTTTAGAAATATCATGAGTGTGAGAAGTATTTCAGTAAACAGTGCTGTTCTTTTCTAGTCCTAATGCACAGTAAGCTACAGAAGACTGAGTCGCTCAGAATTGCAACAACTACTACACCATGTGAATCGGACAGAACATACACTTGAAAAATGAATATATTCTCTCTTATTCTGCACCAGTAGATTCTTGTCAACTAGACTAGAGTGAATTGTTTGACTTTTGTACATGAGCTTTTAGGGAGCAGGTGCATTTATCAAAAATCTATCTAAAATTAGTTTGTCATTTTAGAATCTATTTTACATATTTAATATATTTTTTAATACTATTGTGTTAAGATTTTAAGCAGTAAACTCCTCTTGCTTGTTTGCTTGCTAAGTAAAGAATGTATGTGTTATTCTTCAGGAAAATTGAACTACATAGAGACAGAGTGTTCAAGGGGAAAAAATAGTGAGGTTAACAATTTTATCACTAATAATTACATACTTGAGGCCTCAGTTAGCATCCACATACTTCTCTCCACTGCCAAATGTAAATTCGTGCTTAATATCACTACTGTGACATGTTCTTTTATTGTAGCTATTTCCAAAGTGCAATATCTAGATGTTTGTAGGACTCAGAATCAGACTTAAGATACGTCATTCTTCCTCCTGCACTTAGAAGAAGAAAGGGTTAAATTGTTGTCTAAACTGCAAGTGATCCTTTTAAAGTATTGCAGTCCCAAACTGACTTATATTCATAGACTTCACTGCTTGAAGCAAAGTCCTGCCCTCATCTTGTCCAATATTTGCTTCTGGTTTTGCGTGTGTGCGTGCGTTAATCATGAGTTGAGTAATTCCTCATTTTCGAGTAAACAATTGTTGGACTTTATTTTAAATTTGACTTATGTGTTTATTTTAGTTTAAAGTGTACTTTCTGGAAGCTCTCACTTTTGAAGTGCCAGCAATTGTAGGAACTTCCTGGCTATCTCCACTGTCTCTTGAATAAAAAAAAATGAAGTGCTGTACTCTCAATTATACGGTTTTAGCAGTTGTTTGTCAGAATTAGAAGTCTTATATTATGGGCAAGATTGAAGATCTTGTTCCTTACGTCCTGTAGATATGGCAGGCTTTTCAAATGGAAATCTTACAGTTGGCCCTCAGTTGGTGACCAAAGCTGGAAAAATGTAGTGAAATGGTTTTATGGAGTGGGACACTTGCTTTGATGACCTAAAACCTGTGCTTTTGGCTCTATTCTCTAAGTCTTTTGGTTTTGAAATAGTTTAAGGTTTTGGTCATGACTTCAAAGGCACTAAATGACCCAGAATCTCTCTCCTGATGTGATCATTTTTATCCTCTTGTTATCTGGCCACCTCTTCAATTAGTGATGTTTAATCCTGGAAAATATAAGAAGAAAAAACTATTTTGAATATACCTCCTGGAAAGGAGCTTTGAGGACATCCTTTTTTGTTCTGACTATCTTTTTCCACAAAAGGAGACCCTTTTTATTGCTGCACAGGACAAATGCAAATCAACCAGGAATTCTTTCTGTCCGTGCTTGTAGATGCTTTTAGGTAGTTCACCCTCATATGGTTAAGAAGGTCTAGTGGAAGAGTGTCCTTCTTAAACAGAAACTAGAAACACTACATCCCATCCACAATATCTTCAGCATGAAACTTAAGGCCCTCAGTATTGCTTAGGTTACTTTCCTGAGACAACAAATTCAGGAGATCAGAACATTTCCTCCAGAGATGGCACTAAATAAATATATATTTATATATGTGTGTGTGTGTATATATATATCCACACATATATATGTATGTATATGTGATTATATGTCATCAGTTGTTAGATTTGCTTTCTTTTTAAACTAAAGACATACGTTTGTTCAGATAAAAAAAAAAGGTAGTAATGATCAGTAAGAACACTATCTTGCTCTTAGCTCCCCACAGTAATTCTGAGACACAGTTTCCCAGTAGGAGACTTTTGCTTTATTCCATTTGTTCTCTTCTATTTTCATGATTATCTGTGGAAGAAAGAGTGGGGAAGAGCTCTCTTTAGTAAGAACCTCCCTTGCTCTTTCTTAAAATTGATTGAAGTGGTTTATTTTCACTAACAGTATATAGCTTGTCATTTGTCACAGTAGACTGTATTGTTGCATGCGAGTGTTTTCTTGCTGTTGTGTGGTGCTTAGCAAGTTATGTCCTGCATCCAGCTGCTTTCATTTCATATTTCACTTGAGTTTTACTTACATATTCAGGTAGCTGATCTGTAGTGAATGTAATTGCTGTACTTCAGATGCTGCAGACTGTCAGTAGCATTACTTGAAAGATCCCTCCTAATTTGCATGACTATATTGGCATTGGCTGTAATTTCTTGAAATGAATCAAGCACAGACACCAATATATTGATTGGAAGAAAATGGATGAAGTTGCTTACATTTAACTGGGTATTGATTTTACATTGCTTTTATTTTTCTTCTTGAAGGGGTTAAGGAAAAGAAAAAGGCAAAATGTTTACATGTAAGAAATTACAGCAAATGCTTTTAGTGCTGTGCCAAGCCATGTGAATACCATCCTGTCCACTCCAAATTATTAATCTCCAATACGGGGATGGTCTGATACATTTCTGAATTCTGCTTTAACTACAGCTTGAAAACTTTGCACCTACTGGGGTAAAAGAGTGTTTCACAGTCATATTTATTTCTTTATGTTTTATTGCATCTGCTTACATGCCACTACTCAGTTTAATTCTGTTTTTAATTTTTTTTTAATGGAGAATCAGGCACACGGTGTGCAGCTCTAATCTGGAATGGAAAAAAATTACATAGCACAGTCTAAAATGAAACCTTAAAAACCCTGTATTTTAGCAGTGTATTAGAAATCGCTGCTAAATTGTGTCTCAAATACCTAAGTATTATATATTACAAAGTTGCAATATCATAAATTAGTGTAAATGGAAGAGATGATACTGTGCAATTTTTTAAGTTTTACATATTTATTCTAAGAATCTAGACTGATTTTTGAATAGTTGATATATTTATATAATTCACAAATAATCAGTGGTTGCACGTTTCTAAATTCAGCTTTCAAATTCTGTATTTATAGTATAGCTTTATTTTGCTTCTAATTTTTACTTTAGCTATAGATGTTGCGGAAGACATGCATTTTTGCGGAGGTGATTACAGTGCCATCAGTCAAGTCTATGAGTTTGCATGAGCTACAGAAATGATCGGGAAGAAGAGAGCGAATTTGCGAAGAAGAGAGTTTAGCTTTTTATTTTCAACATTTCATTGGCGTGTTTACCACGTGCAATCATTATTTTCATGAACAAGCAACAGTAAGACCAGTTATTTGATTACACTGGACTCTCTGGAAGTATTTCTAGAATCAAACTGCCTAGGTTTCTTTTGAAAGATAAGTAAGGTTTGTTTTCTGTCTAATGCTAAAGCTACCATTGGATATTCCGTAAGTTTTAGTTTTATTTTGTTTTTGATTTTTTTAAAATGTCCACTTCTTTCTTTCTCATCTGCAGTAATGAAATACTCTTGGTTGGTAGCCATGTATTACATTGTTTGGCTGAATTCTCTTGTTTTCTAACCTTAGCACCAGCGAGATCCTCGGCTGAATGAAATTTTATTTCCATTCTATGATACAAAAAGAGCAATGCGGATAATTGAGACATATGAGCCAGATGAAGACTTGAAGAGTAAAGGTAAACAAATGGAAGGAGTTTAAGCATTACTGGTCTTTAGACATTGGTTTAGACATAATATTTTCAGTGGGGGCTTTGCAAAATGTTACGCTATCTCTGAGCAAAAAGATTAGAGACCACATCACCTGCCTCGAGTGCCTCCCGGCTCTGACTTCTTCCCTCGAGACTCACTGTATATCATCTGAGAGCCATTTTGTGCTGCCACTTCTAAGTTCTCAGTGGTCGATGAAATAAAACACTTCTAAAGATGCATATCCCACTTTCCCCCTTTTGCACCTTCCTCAAAAACTCAGAAGCTGCTGCGAATATCTAAGTCTTTCACCCTTGTCTGACACAAACCCTACAAAGCTTAAGCTCCACTTGAGGATTTTTCAGAAAACTATGAACAAAACAAAAGACAAGATTGTTGGACTTCTCTGCGTAAGAGAAAAGACTGTTTTAAACAAAATAAAATTAGGAGTGCTGCAACCTGTGCCTTAGAAATAGCTGAGCATCCATATTTGACTTTAAGGAGTGCAGCTTCAAGCTAGGGTCAGATAATTATTCTTTGCTATGACTCTCCATTATTAATCCCTTCCGTCCTGTCCTCCATCCTATTTTAGCCTCTTGGCTACTTTAAAAACTCATATTGCAGTACTGATTATCTTGTCTTTTCTTTCCACTGCACCTTACCCCTTTTTTATACTTTATGAAGCAACATAACAGGAAAGTAAGCGGTATTTCAAATTCTCTCCTGAGTTAATGTGCTGTCCCATGTTGCTTTTCATTGTAACGGAATAAACTACCGCAAGTATTTCAAACAATGAACTTGGAAGTATCTTAGATTTTCCATGCTTTGCAAGTGGACACGCGTGAGCGTCTTCAGGTATGGCTGTGCTTATTTTTGCCAGCAGAGAACAATCTCTGCGTGTGCTGCAAGCTGATTAGCAGCAGTGTAGCCACAGCCAGTGCAGGACTAAGTAGCGAGCAGAAGAAAGGAAGTCCCTTACAAGACTATTTAAATGCACATTCACACTTGCTTGCTCTCAAAGTCCAGGAGTCTGAAGCTGTTGGAGTTCTCTAAGGATGCAGCAACACAGGTGCTGTTTAGCTTGGGGTACTGAAAGAGGGAGCCTCTGCTTTTTTGCAAAATCTTGTGTAGACATAAGCTTTTGAGAGGGTTCCTGTCTCAGAGTTTGTGTCCATTATAGATTTTTGCCAGCGTTACCCATGCTTTCTTCTTCCTTCCAGGTCTCATATCAAGTGATGGATTTTGCAGATACTTGATGTCAGATGAAAATGCCCCAGTTTTCCTAGATCGTTTGGAGTTATATCAAGAAATGGATCATCCTTTAGCTCATTATTTCATCAGTTCTTCCCACAATACGTACTTAACAGGCAGGCAATTTGGTGGAAAGTCCTCAGTGGAGATGTACAGACAAGTGCTTTTGGCTGGATGCAGGTTGGAAGCTGTAGATAATAGTCTTTAACATTTATAAATTTACCGATAAAGTCTACATAATATTCCTTAAACAGTGATAAGTTGCATAATTGAATGTAGAAATTAAAAAGTGTGGCAAATGAAAAAATACGTATTGAAGTTACTGTTTTTCTCACAGAAAAACACTGCAATATAATGTAAGAATTGCTTTCAAGAGATGGGAGATGGGTTGTGATAAAGACATTGGCTTGATCTCAGAGCAAAAGCTGAAGAATTTGAGACCCATCTGCTTAATTTCTCGACATACTGTAGCACGTCACAATTAACTATGGAAAGAAAATACAATGAATACTATGGTGCTCGTGTGGTATATTCTCCCCCACACACTGTATGTGAGGTAGTATATCCGAAGATAAAAAAGCAGCCTGAATTACACAGATACATCTTAAAAGGAGTTGTGTTATGACTGAAGTTGTGTTGTAGCTGCTGTTCCTGAACATCTCTGATCAGAACTTATCCTGAATAGGTTACTTGTGCTGCAACACTAAGAAAATTGATGCAGTTTGTCTTGTGTCTTTAGATGTGTTGAGCTGGACTGTTGGGATGGAAAAGGTGAAGACCAAGAACCGATAATAACGCATGGAAAAGCAATGTGTACAGATATTCTTTTCAAGGTAAAAGATTGACCACCGCATCTGAAAGTAAGCCCAAATAATCCCCCTAGGACGAGAATCAGTGCAGGGCACCTTTTTTGCCTTGTGATCTACAGCCCCTTTTTTGCTTCTCTGCACGAGGCAGGCTCTCATGTGTTGCTCATTTTTCCAGCCTTGTCACATTCTATAGCTTTTTGCATAACAGAATAAAAATCCTCCCCACTGCCTATGAAGTTTTCAGCTGTGAAAGCAACCTAGAGATAGAAGCATTGTTGGAGTCGAAATCCTTCCTGGCAAGATGAGATGGCACATGTGGGGCTAGCAGCATCGGTGGGTTGTGAGGGGAGCAGCCACCGTTGCTGCACGTGCAGGGAGCGCTGGCAGCCACTGACCCCGGGTTGTTGGGGGACAAAGAGAAGAAGGAGCGAACACTTAGTTCCTGCTCTCGTTTTGTTTGCTCCACTTGAGGTTTAGCGCTTTGTTTCTCCGGGTGGGGTAGAGGACAAGAAGAAAAATCTTTCCTTATGATTGTAATCTGATCTGTTCTAATTTGAATCCTGTGGTTGCATTTTAAAGGATGTAATTCAAGCCATTAAGGAAACAGCATTTGTTACATCAGAGTATCCCGTCATCCTTTCATTTGAAAATCACTGCAGGTATATAGCTTATTCCTTTTTATTTTTAATAGTGCGATGGATAAGAAAGTTGATATGCTCTAAAATACTATAATTGGAGTATATTTGAAAACCATATGGGGCTGTGCAGTTATACTGGATCTCACTTGGAAGGGAATGTACTTTAATATCCGGTTAAGCTTTAGCTAGCTTAGTAATGGCAATATTTTTATCTGTGGTAAAGCTGTGAAGTATATTTGAATGTCCTATTAACTGTGGTATTCAGTTCATCTACTTTCTTGGTCTTTAATTTAAATTCCTATGTGTCAGATAATGGATTTATATTAAGAGTTTGTTTACAGTAAAAGAATAATTTTCTGTTAAGAGAAAGTGGGCAGTGCATAATTGGGGATGCCTAAATTATTTTACTGTTATGCTCTTGTTGAGTCATATTAATTTTTTTTTTTTACATTTAAGTTAACCAATGTCGTATTTTCCAGCAAATATCAACAGTACAAAATGTCAAAATACTGTGAAGATCTTTTTGGAGATCTCCTGTTGAAACAACCTCTAGATACTCATCCGGTATGTTATTTTCTGCCTGCGTTTCTGTTTTTCATATTAGCGGTATTTGAAAGAGAGGATCAAACAGGATTATAATACCAATTCAGTGAATACTCTTCAGCTCCAGTCCTGTGCTTGCAAAATTGACTAGCGATTTGAGGTGTCTCCATTTTCTGATACAAACTTTTCCTTATCTGGTTTGTTTAATCTTTTCTGTACAGGGCTCGGGTGAGCAGCCTTGGGGAACTCCAACCCCTTGATGAATGACGTAATATCAGCTCCTATATAAACTACACCACATACAGTGTATTTGTTGGGCATATGTAACTCTTGAAATTCCTGGTCACTATTGACAAGCAATTAATTACAAATTGCATGGTCTCATCTGAGAAGGATGCAGTACCTCTTGTTTCAGCTGCACTTTGCATGCCTTACACTTGAGATCAAGCTCTGCAGGCCAGGTAGCCTCCATTATTTCATTAAGAAATAAATTAAGCACAAAGAGTTCCCTGCAGTCTCACTTAGGCCATCAAGTGCACTATAATCTGCATGCACTTCACTCTCCTGCAGGGCAGCAGACAACAACAGGCACTACTTCACAAGCACAATATATGAGGCTTAATATCTTGCTACCTGGCATTTGCAGCTACGTCTCCAGGCTTTCCTTAGTCCCGTGGACAGTTTGCTTGCATCCTATGCCAGCAGCTGCCAAAGCAGTGAACAAGCTGCTCTTCGGTGTTACGGGAGACCATGGCAAAGAGGACTCTACCTGACCTCCCAACTTCTGAGCCTGTGAGCGCCTTCCAAGAGGCCTGCTGTCATCAGCATCTTCAGGGCTGTGCTTTCCTTGGCTTCCCTTGCATGTGACAGGGATAGCAACACTTAAGGCTGGGAGATAATCAGGTTGTCAGCCTGAAAGTTACAACCGAGAGGAAAAAAAAATGTAGTGGCCCCCTATGAAGTCTGCAATACATTGCTGTGCTCTTCACAAAGGCTTAAATCCGGCAGCTTTAGGCAAGCCTGAAACAGGCAGCCAAAGGCTAGAGTGCTGCTACCTCAGGCCTCAGTCTTTAGCTTAACTGCCTGCGCTCCCTTCTGCATCTGGTCTCCATTGCCCTGCAAGGCTCCATTCAGCCCCCAGCTTTCCAGCAAAGTAAAGCTGCATCCCTGGAGACCTGGAACATCTATTCCAGCCGCACCAGCTTGTTTGCTGGTGCCTTGACAGGCTGGGGACGACAGACCTGAAGAGAGACATGACACTGCATGAAGCGGATTTGTTTTTTTTTTTTTTTTTTCAAATGATAGCAAATACTTGTCCTAACGGGCATTTAGCTCTACCCTATGCTTGGGGGTGATCCCTAGCATCCTGGAGGCCTAGGGATACATGATCTCTGCAGCACTGACATCTAGTGGAACTACAGCACAAGAGATCCCCAAGCTCAGGGTGAGCTCGGGTGGCTCAGGGCGCACTGTGGTCGGTGAGCGAGCTGCAGCCCTCACGACAGAGCTCACCTGGTGGCAATACATCATTAACATCCTTCTGCAAAGAGATGTGCACCCATTACTGTGTTGGGGCCTTTATTTTTAATTGTGTTTTTGTTCGGGGAGTTTTGGGAGGTGGAGGGACTTGGTTGGTCTTTGTCGGTTCTGCTTCTTGCCCTTGGGTTTCAGGTTGCAGTGGTTAGTTCTTCAGGTTTTTCCTCCAGAATTATGCTTCTGCCTATCTCAGAGAGTTGGATTTAAGGATAAGAACATCTGAACATTTATTCTAATAATTTTTATTAGCCCAGTCAAGTCCCATATTACTTATCCTTCTACTGGGATCAATATTCTATTATACCAGTACCTTTCTACAATACCTTAGCAGGTCTCAGGTGGAGAGCATCCTACACACACTACCCAAAGATCTATTTCTAAGCCTCAGACTGATGTGATGAAGCTTAACGCACAGGGTTTTGTACTTTTCTTTTTTTCCAATAATGTTTTTTCTTCTTTCCTACATTGGAACAAACTTTTTACTTATTTCGTATGTGATATTTGCCATTTGGAGCCTTTCACAAATGCTGAAGGCATGACCTTGTGCCCCTCCTGGAAAAAAAATAAAAAAAAAGTCCTCAGCACTTAACTAAGAACTGGGTAGCGTTTTCCATTCACCAGTGCCAGCCCGTTTTTACTCTGTAAAGTACTGTCAGTATGTGTGGGCTCTCTTGCTTGCATTATTACAGCTTGAAGGGACCATAAAAGGTGAGTTATTTAAAGATCAACTCATAAAAGGCTGAACTGTGACTTGGACTGTGCGCCAGGAGAAAGGGAGAGTAGGAAGCCCTCTGATGAGGAGCTGCAGGCCACATCCATGCCCGTTGCAGAAGGCAACAGAAAACATTTTAGTCCTCGCAGCTGAGGATGGTGTAGACTGGAGAGCTTATTTCAGCTGAAAAGAGCTTTCCTGTGAGGTAGGGAAGAACGGAGGAGATGACATTGCCCTGTCACACTGCCTTTCAGGGCTATGCCTGGCGTGGCACTGCTTGCTCGCTGCCCAGTACCACGGCTCTCCTAAAGTCAAAGTCCAAAACAGGGTTACAGAGAGGTCCCATAGCTGTTACTAATCCTTTTTATTAATTATTTTACAGCTTGATACAGGTAAAGCCTTACCTTCTCCTAATGACCTCAGAAGGAAGATTCTTATAAAGAATAAAAGGCTGAAGCCTGAAGTAGAAAAAAGTAAGTAAAGCTTGTTGAGTATTAAATTAAACAAAAGTTCAGACATAAGATGAATGAGCTTTATGTTACTGAGCTTTTCAAGTTACTTGCCTTTCAGTGTTGAACGATATGGCTTATAAATTGTGTGTAACTGACACTTTGTTTGTCCTTGCATTTTGTATGAATATTAGAGTCTAGGTCTTGATGTTAGCATGTAGCATAGATAGACCTAGAAATGTAATCCTCAAACTTTATCAGATCGCTGTTCAAGCTAAAATATAACCGAGATATAATCTCTTGTAAATTCTGCCCATGGTGGTATGTTTACATTGCTGTGTTTTTCCAGGATAAGCAAAAAATGAAATGGAATTTCAAATTGCTCTTCTCGCTATTATTGCCAGTTCTGATATTTATCTTCTTTCGGTAATAATAATAATATTGTTATCTTAGTTTCCAGTACAGCCTCAGTGATAAACCTTGGTCCTTCTCCTGCCAAAGATAAGCATGCAAACGGTCTACTGACTTCAGTGTTATACTGATGGTGTTCGTACTGTCAAACTGAAATGCACACAGGAACACAGTTGAAAATCCAAGCTTTCTACCTCCATTTGAATATGGTGCATAGATCTTTCACAGAACAGATAGTTGTCTCCTTATTCTTTGGAGAAATAGTGTATCAGCTCCAAAGGGCTTTGAAGTCTGTGGAGGTATTTTCACTTTTTCAATAAGCTTTGGATACAGCTCTCGACAGCTTTTCAGAACTAGCAACAGTCCGTCTTTAATGATGCTCTTATTCTGCATAGTTTTGATGCTAGCTGAAAACTTGATCTTGAAGTTTCCATTAAGTAAAACTAGATCTCCAAATCAGAGAGTCATTTATGGTTGTTTTCATATATTTCATTTTACTACAAACTATTTCTGATATAACTAATTAATTTTTCTTTTAAACAGAACAGCTCGATGCTCTGAAAAAGATGATGGAGGCTGGTGAAACGGCTGCCCCTGTAAATATCCTAGAGGATGATAATGAAGAAGAAATAGAAAGTGGTGAGGATTTCGCAGAGAATGTCTCTCTGAATGTCTCTCAGTGTCTGGGTGTTGTAAAACAAGTGGGCCAGCATCAGCAACTACCCACATGTGTGCTTTGTGGTGGCAGCACTAAGTCTGGGCTCAGTGCAGGATCATTCACACGGACCTCCAGCAGCTGCTGACAATGTGGCAGCCCGTGGTTGGCATCTTGAGCATTGAACACAGCTCAGGTGGTCTGAGTGCCAGTTTTTAACATTTTTTTTAGAAATGGTATTGTAGCACCAACCCGGTAAGATTTTCGCTGTGTATATATGTGAATACGTGACTGGGAGGTTCTGGTATTTGCTTTGGAAACAGATTTTTGTCACTATTTTTAATGCTTGTGTCAACATCAGATTGGACTCTTGCATTATGCTCTATATGGCTAACATCACGGTTAGGATTTTTTTGTGCCAAGCTTAAGATATCATTGGTGTAAACATGTAGATCTGAGCCAGTGATGTGGAATGTGTTTATGGCCAACAGAGGAAAATGGGCATTTCTAGGAGTGATTCACATGGCCTGATTTAGATGGCCACCTTCAGAGGAGGTAAATCATGCAGTGCCTGCAAGCGTCTGTCCCACGGTGCTGGGCTGTGACACATTTCATTCTGATCACCCGAGCTATAGCCTACCCTCTGGTCCTTGATTTCTTCATCTTGCAAAGTTGTTGCCATTGCAGTCAGTAGCAGTTCTCAGGATAGATGCTCTTTATGGTGCAAATCTGCTGTCTGTCCTTGCAATAATGAAAAAAACAAGGATTTTTTGGAAGGGCCTCTTGGTATCTTTCTTTAGATGATCTAGGAGCACAGAGGACATGCTATTTAGCAGGTTGAGTCGCACTTGAAATGAATACTTTTAATAGTGTTGTTACAGTCGTGTGTTACTAATTACCTATTAGAGTACCAAGAGGCTCAAATAAGTATTTTCTGAAATTATTTAAATCCAAATAAATCATATACTTAATGATTTTACTTTGGTTAAAACCTTATTGTCTTATTTCAGTGCTCTAATTTCTTACGGAAATTCATCTTAATAAATTTAAAGGATCTAAATTTAAAGTGCTCTAAAAGCACACATTAGAAGCTTGGAAGCTAGTGACATTTTTCATCTTTATTTAAATAACTCCTCATCATTTCTTTCTTATTTTCCCAATTCTTTGCTTCTTTACAGTTTTACTAAGCATATGAATGAATCCTAAATATACTCTCCCTTACTAACCATACTAGGCCCTGAGAATCTCAGGCTTTTGCTGTAATTTGCTACCGATCCTTGGAAACCTGATGCCCTGGATTTTCTTTCTGATTAAAGAATCTCCCAAAGCAAACCTGAACTTTTGGCTGTCATTTGTTTCAGCTCACACACACACACCCACACACACACACACACAAAATCAGCAACTTTTTTTTTTCACTGATCTGTCTTTTTTATTTTTTTTTCTGTGCAGCTGACCAGGAAGAAGAAGCACATCCAGAGTACAAATTTGGAAGTGACCTTTCTGCAGATGATTACTGTCAAAAAGAAGCTGTTGCCATCAGTGTCAAAAAGGTGGGATTGTTTTTTATATGTATTTCCTTGGGAGCTTTCCATGGAGATAGGTGTAAAAGACATCCTGTTTTGTGGAAGCAACATATTTTGTCAGAAGAGTCGAACACAAGTCTTCACTGAATTCTTAACCCTCAGATTAATGAGAACACAAAATTTTATAGCCCAAACTAGCCCTCTGCTTGTGGATTAGATGGACTACTTATTGAGAAATATAATCACTATGGAGGAAGACAGCGCACAAGAAGTGGCAGTTATCACCAAAAATACTAATTAAAGACTGCTAACAAATTCCTGCAATCCTGTCTCTGATATCTTACTTTGCATGACTGTTTCAGAGCTTTAATGTCGGTAGAGTATCTGTTTCCTCACTCCTTCCTTGCAAAGCTTTATCCTGTGTCTTCTTTATAGGGATTCCTCGGGTTATTCTTTTTCTGTTAATTCTTAGGGTAGCAAAACAGGCAAAGTAGGCAGATTGTTCCCTCTTTGGGCAGTGTGGCAATGGGGCTACACCAGGGAGCCAGCTGGCAGACAGGATGAGAGTGCTTTTTATTCCACTGGTACTGGATTCAGTACAGTTTATCAGTCTGTGCTCAGTAACAGAATATTACTTGTTATAGCACTTGACAGTAATTAAGATACAGGACACTGGAATTCAAAACTAAGCCTGCTCTGGCACTGAGGACATCAGAGCTGCTTGCTACCAATTAAAAAAAAAAAATCCAAAAGTGCTGAGATACCTTATCAGATCATACTTCTCTGTCATTTGAGCATTTGTGGTCACTTCTTTCCTGCTTTGGATCTTATTCCAGATGGAAGTAGCAATAAGGGAAATGTTTTTCATGACACAGAGTGCCCTTGGCAGCATGTCTCTCCCTAGCAGAGCACAGAGACATCAGGCCTGCCTGCTTGGGTTGTCTTTCAGTCTGCATCCTTGGTTCTTCAAGACTTTTATGGATCCTCTCGCTGAATTGCTGTTTAGCTTGTTTACTCTTGGGCTAGTTTCACTTACTAAATCAGCAGTTCCTTAACTACCAGCTTTAGCTTAGTCAGTCATCCTCAGCATATGCCTCAGCATTGGGTAATTTCTTTGCTTCTTCACTGATCAGTGACTTGATCCTTATTTTCTAGGTATCTTGGTCCCTTCAGTGCCACGTCTTCATTTATCTGTCTGAAATTTTGAGTAGTGACAGCTTGTAAATTGAAGGCAGAGACACTCACTTAGCCATTGCAAGTAGTATCTAGAGACAGTTTTTTTTCTCCAAATGTGGTTGTTTAAAGCACAGTTTACAACAGTCTTAACCCTTAAGTTTTCACAGTCTGCACAGCCTGTGTATCCGGGTGATCCTCCATGCTCGCTGGGTGTGTCGTTCTCTCATTCTTCTCTGAAACTCCCTGTCCCCTACGTCTAGTGATTGCAGTAGTTTGGACTTAACCATTTAGCATCCTCCTTCCTATTCCCAGTGCTGGACAGTGGCTCAATTTCATATCTTGTGTGCCCATGTTTGAAAGATACTGCAACTTTTTGCAAGTTTTTTCTGAAAGATAAGCCGCATATTAAAGTGGAAGAGTTTATACTTTTTACTAAATACATTAACTTTTTGAGGATTTTTTTGCCTTAGTTTTGAGTATTTCATTCTGCACTTTCTTTGGGTAATATATATATTTTTTTCCCTTAGGCTGTTGAAGATTCTGATCAAGAAAACAATAAAAAGGTGACACATAGGATGTTACATAGTTTGTTTTATTGCTTTATATATAACATACATACAATATTACTTACCATGCATTCTTAGTAGCTTAACAATTTTATGCGCAGTTTCATTACACCTACAGAATATTTTTTGAAAATCACTTTGCCTCCTTTTGGGAGGGTTTCTTCTTTTATACTGGGGTTAGGGCTGTCAGAACATGCAACTTTTAATTCGGGTCAGCCAGGAGCTCTAACAAGTGTCTGATCTCAGTGCAGGTACCTACCTCTAAATGCCATGCACTGGGAAAGGGCAGCTCCTTGAGAGGTGTTGAGCTTTGTTATCCTTGTTTCATTTTTTCCACTTCCCTTACCTTGACTACACTTTGTTTTCCTCTTTCTTTTTTCTCCTTTTCCTTTCCTTTGGAACTTCTGCACTTATCTTCTCTCAAGAATCCCTTCTACTAGACTCTTTCTCCTCCCAGCGCTCTTTCTCTCATTAAAACGGCTCCTGTTCCTAATCACACTTTGTTTCTGTCTGCTTTTGTTTTCTAAGGGTGGTGGTGTTTATTTTTCTTGAAGGTAGGGGGAAGAGGAGGTAGTGGAAAAAAACTAGCTCTAAGCAAGTGTCGCACATTTTTTTCTCCAGCCTTTAAAAGGATGTGCTTTTACAACCATCCCTTCATCTCAGTAGACTTTTAAGAATATTGTATCCTGTCCCTTATTCATAGTTTTGAGGTCCTAAATCCTTTGATGCGAACAGTGCAAAGACAATAGTCCTAACTCTAAAATTTGTATGTCAGTAAGTAAGGAATTTAAATTTAATGATCAGTAGGTTGTCTTAGAGCATTGCCACGGAGCTGGTGTGTGAGTAATGTCATCACACAGCTGAAGGCTGCAGGTGCTATATGTATAATCCTCTTCAACTTCTTTTTCACTGGGATTCATTACTTAGACATTTAAGGGTCAAGATAGTAAAATATGATTAGCAGTTCTAAGCAGGTAGGCAGGAGGCACATTAAAGGAGCCTTTTTTTTTTGGAAGATATCTGGTCAGTTCATTCTAAATATTGCTCTTAAAAACTCAGAGACACTGCAAATGACTAGTGAGTTTGAAGAGATTTAGTCTTAATTTTATATAGACGGTAGTAGTCAAATTGACCTAGTAACAAAAAGAAAGCCTGAACTCTGCTAATAAAACGATGCTGGTATTTGGCTTATTTAGGGGACAAATTTGTGGATCCTCGGTATGTGAATTCCAGGGAAACAGCTGGGTTGGGCTGTGGTGAACAGCAGTAAAATGTAGCACGCTCCATTAGCCTATATTAGGCTATATCAGCCTAAATATTGTTTCATCAGCCTGAAATTGTTTCATTTCACGTGTAATTCATTTTCTCAAACATGTGCCAGCAATATATGGTGGGTAGATGCACATGCCCCCAGTACTCACAAGTAGATTCACATTGCCTTTTATCCTCCTGTGAATAAATGAGCTGCAGTATTGCAAGTGCTCTGAAATAGGTGATTCTTCCATGCTTTTATGCCGTACACATCCTGAGGCTCACTGCCTGGAAAAGGACTTTGCCATGTTTGCAGTTACTCGTGCTTTCCTGATACAATAATGGAGAATAATTTTCAGACAAACATTTACTGCACTATGAAAATAGAAAGCTGACATGTGAGGATGCTTTTGGACAATCTTACTTGTTGGGAGAAGTACACTGCATGCAGGTTAGATTTTTGGAGGATAGATTTTTTTGTGTATAGGATAAATCATATGAGAATACTACATACAATTCAGGGCTAGAGATTTCACTATAAGTCTAGTTTAGGACTGTCTGTCAAAGAAGAGTTGTTTTGTCTTTGGCACTTTTTTGATAGGACAGGCTAAGTAAAATATGTACCAGTGGGAGAAGAAGCAAACAAGTTTGTGAGAAAAATGCTGTGATCTGGAAACCTTGCAGAGTTTGTTTAGATTGACAGAGGTGTGTTTTTATCTTCCTTTATTTATTTTTTTTAATGAAAAAATATGTTTCTAACTGATTAGGGAAAGGAAAAAGTTAGACAGTAGATCCACAGGAAAAGTGCTTTATATTGTGGGTTTCTAGCAGATCAGATATCTGTAGAAAATTTGTGCAATCCTCTTATAAATGTAGTGCATCTCTATGTGAGTGATGAAGACAAATTATATGATGTGAAGGGGCCAGAGATACAAGCTTGGCAACCTGCCTCTTGTGGGGTTTGTGGGGCCTGTCAGTCCAGGGAGGGTTCAATCCTTGTATTTCCTTTTGTTAGTAAAGATTGCTATTGCTAGTTGAATCAATTTGTGCTTTAATGTTGACAAGTTCCCCTCAGTACAAAGTGTGCACTGTCCCCACAGCTGCTATCAGAAGGTGTATATTAAATTACAGTGCTCAGAAGTTCACTTGAGAAAGATCACTATCTTGAAGCATTGTTCAGTCCATTTTAGCATTTATCTTTTATCCCAAAATTACATTACTAACATCACTTAACATTTACCCACTGTTTAGGATCTCTTCTATCATCAGTCTTCTTGCATGCCTCCTCTAACTTGAGAGTGTGCTTGGTGCATATATCCCTAAGAAAGCAGATCTGAATTTGTGACATTAAATTTCCACTTTTCCTGTATTTTTGCATTTATTTTAACTTTCTGCAGATTTAGGTATAATTTTATAGCGCATTGGAAATTCCAACAGTAGCATTCACACACAAATAGTGATTATTCTTTTAAATGTGTTTTCAGGGTTTAGTAACTGTTGAAGATGAACAAGCGTGGATGGCATCTTACAAATATGTAGGTGCCACAACCAATATACATCCGTATTTATCAACAATGGTCAACTATGCTCAGCCTGTAAAATTTCAAGGTTTCGATGTAGCAGAAGGTAACATAAAAGGTTGAATGAAATAAAAGTATTTGTCAGCATGTTTTAAGTTTTTTTTTTCATTTCTCTGTTTCTGGAGTTTAGAAATTGTGTAAGATCTTTATAGTATAAAGACTTTCATTTTTATATCGGTTTCCTTGAATATAAAGGTAGCTTGTTATTCCATTGGTCGTCCACATGGAGTCACTAAATTATTGGGAGAATATGAAGTTGCTGAGAGGGATTATATTTTCTACGCCTTTCTGATTAATGGCATTTTAGTGCTTTTTTCATTAGAATAAGGTGACCATGGTTGCTGCAATGATCAGGAGGTAGCTAATGCTTTCATATTTCATACTAGAACATTTTTCATGTTGTTTCTTGCTATCCAGTAACAGTGCAGTGTGCAAGCCCTGAGTCATAGTTTTGTCATGAAAAAAAAATGAAAATTTTGTTATTTTTCCAGGAAGTGAAAGAAAGAAGCAGGTCAGAAATACTATTAAAATTATCTTCAGTATAATCTGATTCTATGAGTGACAGATATTGGGGGAACAGACCAGTTTTGCAGTACTTCATTGAATAGTATATCCTGCTATTATGTATGATGCATGATTGTGTGTTTTGATGCATCGTTACAGCAGCATTTTAAGTATCTTTTCTTTCCTAGAGCGCAATATTCATCATAACATGTCCTCTTTCAATGAATCAGTTGGACTAGGGTATTTGAAGACACATGCAATTGAGTTTGTAAAGTATCCTTTTAACTATTTATAATACTTCTGTACTTATACTATAACTAAACAACAAATGTTCACTTAATTTACAATGTTTCATGTCTATAGTGCACCTAGGAATGTAGCTCATACAGTAAGGAACAGTAGGAATAACATAAGAAATATTGAAGGTATGAGGCCATGACAATACATATCTATGTTGTTTTTATTTCATTTTCCTTAACAAATGATACAGTTATAATAAACGACAAATGAGTCGGATATACCCAAAGGGAGGCCGAGTGGATTCCAGTAATTACATGCCTCAAATTTTCTGGAACGCTGGCTGCCAGATGGTCTCACTGAACTATCAGACCCCAGGTAAGCAGCGACAACCAGTGAACCTAAATTCTAGAGAGTGGCTTGGGCAGTAACTCTCAAACAGATGCCATGGATTTGCTTCTGGCATTTTTTTAGGAAGGAGACATATGGCTAAATAAGATGGCGTGTGGGGAGTTACGGAAGCGTAAGAAAAGGAAGCAATGAAAAAAGATGTATAGAACAGAAATTCAATCTCCTTTCATGGTAAAAATGATTGACAGAGTAGTAATGTAAGTTACATAAATGAAAATGTTACTAATAAAAATATTACAGGGAAAAGATTGCTTTTGAAGAGACAGCTTTCCCATAGCCGGGTGCATTTCTCCAAAGTAAAAATGAAGGAATGTGCAAATTAAGATAGGGAAAACTAATGACTGTGTACTAAATATATCTCTAGACTAGTTATTGTCAAAAGCCATTCTAGATCACTAGTTCAAATAGGGTATTTCTGCTGTAAATCTCGAAAGCCAGAGAGAAGGAATCCTATCCCAGGCACTTACACGACCACAGTCTGATGTTTGGATTCAGGAAGGGACTGTAAACACAGGTTAGACTTCAACTTGGTTGGTAAAAGTTGTTGCTACTGTGAGAAAATATGTTTGTCTCTTTCTTTTATTTCTTAGATGTGTGTATTTATACGTGTGTGTGTGTGTATCTATGTGCGTGTATTTTATGTGCACTAATTTTCGCTTAAACTAGTTATTCTGGATAAACAGTCTTATTTTCTTTGTAAGAGCAGTCGTTCATGTTATGTATTATTCAGGAGGAAAGATGCCTTTCTTTTTTACTCTCTTGACAGATTTAGCAATGCAATTGAATCAAGGAAAATTTGAATATAATGGATCATGCGGGTGAGTGATGTGATTTAAATTGTTGTCACTGTGTATCAGAATCCCTTACTATGGCTTTAATAAAATATTGTCACTATTAATTATGTGTTACAAAAGAAAAAATGAGATGCTACGTGAAGAGTAGAAATTAACAGAATTCAGGGAGAATTATCCCCTGCAAGGAGGTTTTGTGATGAATATGCTTTTTAATTATGCCCGTTTTTTTAATGAGATAGAAGAGGCTTTGTGTGCAAATTAGGAAGAAGATCATGAGCAGCATCCACAGAGTTATTTAAATCCATCTTCAACTTCTATCCTCAATGTTTTTTTGAAGATACAAATTCGTAAGGGAATTTGCTGCACAGTTCACAGAATAGTCAAGTAGGGCAGGTTGTATCTTAGGTCGTAGGGAACCTTTTTGTTTTGTTTTGTTGTTTTTCTTTATTTTTCTACTTTAGATGGAGAGCAAATTGCACAGGGAACACCACAGTGTTTCATCTCTCCAAGTTCTCACTCACTAATTCTGCAACAATAGAGATTCTCAAGAAATGCTGATAGCTAATTCTCCTGTGTCTATACCTTAATAGGATAGACTGAGAAAACAGGATGAATTGTAGGGAGTAGCAGTCCAGAAACACATTAAAATCTCCAATTCCCTGGAAAAGAAATCACTTTTTTACTAATGCAAAACTTGTACAGAAAAAAAAAAGAGTGGATGTGACGTAGGAAAATTCCTCTTCCTTAGAATGGGCAATTAAACTCTGCACTTCCAGGCCTTTATTTCAGTTGTGAACTCTTCAAATAGCAGCTGTGGTGCTCGACAAAGGTACAGTCCCTGGTCATTTTGTTTGGAATCTCCAAATATTACTGATATACTAATCAGAATAATAAAACCAGAAGAAAACAAAACTTTTTGCTTTAATGGCCTAGTGTGGTTCATTTTACTGTTAGACCCACAGAGAGATGCTAAGTGAAGAGATGATATGTTGACTCTTAGCTAATTCTCTAAAACACTGGCATCAAATTACTTGGGTTTTATATCTCATATCAGTCTTCCAGTATTATAGTAATGTAGTGATAATATATAGTAACATAGTTGCAGTAGTTTGCTACTATACTTATAAATGTGGTGCTAGTTTAGTCATAAAAATAGACTTATGGCAATTACAATAAAAATGCCATGTCTTTCTGTCTGGGCCACTCTTCTGATGCAGAAGTTACATGTTGATGAAACCAGACAGAATTCCTCCAACATAAGAGCACTGCTGATTTCAACAGGCCTAAATTATGGGCTAAGAACATTTCCAGTTGTTCCCTCCTGCCCATAATCTACTTTAATAAAAGATTATGAAATAACATGCATGCAGAGCGTGATCGAGTATTACTTTTTGAGGAATATTACTTTCTTAAATAGAAACCAAGTATTATGTTAAAATGTGAGAAAATAGATTGTGATTCTTTCCACTGGAATTCTTCCATCTCTTTTTTTTAGTTTGTTGTGAATTTTGTTTAGGCCTTTATAAGATTGTGTCCAACATTTCGCTAGATGAAATATGAGATACTAGTAGCTACTGTCTGTCAGGGCTGCGGAATTAGCAACATGACTCCAGTTAGACATTTTCTTCCATCAGTGGAAGAGAATTCCTGTCATATGGAGTACAGCATTGCTGAGGAGCAGCTGCTGTTCTATTCTGATGGCAGAATCCTTGGGTTTTAATTCATCAGTGCACGTATCAGCTTCATTGATATGTTGATCCAGTGTATGGTCCTCAGGGATGTGTTGTAAGTGTTATTATGGTAGTACCTTTCACGCTACTCTAATTAACAGTCTGTCAGTACTAACATTATCAGCTCTTCTCCCCAAGGTTTTAGAACTGAGTCGAAAAAAATAGCTTCAAATTTATCGTATGAATCTTGGTTCTGTGGAACTGATTCATTTAAAAAAGATGTAGTAAATCCTCTATATTTTTCAAAAGTGTTAAAGAATTGGAGTAAATGAGAGCTTCTAATTTTATTATGTGTTAACTCACTGTATTTTTAGAATGCACTCTTAAATTATTATGACAGGCTTTTGATTATATTACATTTAATTTCATCTTGAAACTCAGGCTAGATTTACTAGCAAAAAGAGTTGCTAGTAATTCAAAATAAAGATTAACATTTACCTATATTTTAGACAACTATAATATTTCCATTCTTCCTTCCTCACACTTGCATACAGAAAGAATATTAGTCTGTGTTTTACAGTGTCCTGGGCGATTTCATTTTTTAAAGCTAGGGCATCCATTTTATTTATATGTAATACAATTTATATCCCGTGCAAAAATATGGTTTTTTTCTTCTTAAAATAAGGTATCTACTTAAGCCAGATTTCATGCGGCGACCAGATCGAACATTTGACCCTTTCTCTGAAACTCCTGTAGATGGTGTAATTGCAGCAACATGTTCTGTACAGGTAAAATAGAAATTTAAGAGCTTCTGTCATCCTGGAACATCCAAAACGACATTTAAACGTGAACAGAAACATAGTATCAACATATCTAAATTATGTTTGGACTGCGTGGATTTTACCAAACTTGCCTTTTTTTTTTATTATTATTTGATTGCTGGCTTAGACATCTGTGTTTATTTGAACCGAATGGAACATGATATAGTTAGAAGTGGTTTGTTATTACATGTTAGCACTGAATTTTAAACCCTGTCATACTCTTTTGCGGTTCACTTCGGTTTTCACAAATAAATAAATGAATAAAGCTCATTCCTATAAGTAGCTACACAAACTTCAGTAGTAATGGATGGGATATTTTCAAAGCAGGTAGAACTTAAAATCTGTGCTGTGGTCTAAGGGGCGGCAACTATGTGTTACAGTACTACAGGGAAGAAATCAAAGTTTCAAGAGAGCCTGGTAGGCTGAGGAAGTTAAAGGAGTAGAGCTGAAGTTGCTTATTTGGAAGAGAGATTTTTTTATTATTATTATTATTGTTTTTTATGGAATAGCCCAGCCTGTATATTCACCTCATATTGGACATGAGAGCAAAAAAGGTTGATGTGATGGAGGACGCAACTTTGGAGTCATCTATCTAAGGAGCCCTTAAAATTTATGGTGCAATTAGGAAGTATGGTCAGATCTTCTCCCAATTTAGGAGGACACTGACAACTGTGTATCTGTTTTTGTGACTGACTCTTCACTCTTTTAACTCTTAGCAAAAAGTTTTTCCCTTCATTTGTCACTGTCTATACACAGCATGGTGATTTCAAACTCTCCCCAAGCAAGTGTTCATTGCACTTGAGACTTTCAGCATTTCATTTGCACCTCCGGAAGAAGAGAAATGTGTTGTTCTGTTTTTTCAATGTCAGATGGCAGTAGAGTCCCTCCAAGAAGGGAGTGCAGTGAGATGTGGTGATGAGAATACAGTGCTAACAGTGCCGAGAGAGAGCTTTCAGTTCACTCCTTCTGCAGCGTGCTCTTTTTGTATGATTAAAATGAGCAGAAATCTTCATACTTCATATTACTGCAGTATAGAACTGGAATAATAATGTCATCCGGTGCATTTGAGGATTATAGAGGGAAAACAGAAGTTTTCTTTGCAGTGATTACTGCTTGGTGCCTACTCTGAGAGAATGCGATGCTCATCAGCACAGGGGCAGATATGGTCCCTGCAGTGAAGGATGCACAATCCTATTAAAGACAAAACATGCCTAGGAGATGTAAACAGGGGAAGAGAGAGAGAGAGATGGATCAGGGTTGTAAGAAGAACATATCTCCACTGCATGGTTTGTTGATTCTGAATTACTTTTATTTGTACTACAGTAATAGCTAGAAGCCCTGACTGAGAGCAGGACTCCCCTTGTACTAGCATGCTGTTGTAAAAAAGGTAAGAGTGGACCCAAGCCCAGCCACGTACCCCTCAGCTACGTAACTTTTCAGACTTGTAATTCAAAATGTTTCCTGGAAGGAAGAAAATAATGGGTCAAAATGAGCTTAGATCTGTGAAAAGATAAGCGTTTCATTTTTTTTTCTTCCCTCCTTAATCATACAAACAATGTTTACGCTACTTTTAAGTATTGGGTCATCTAAATGAAGTAAAAATTTATGACTGAGTAATCACTTACCGTTGCTAGATTAATCTTGACTAAGAAAAGGATCAGAAGAAGTTTTATGTACTGAGCAAAACAGAGGAGTCCTGGGTTTGCTCTTTAATTAGTTTTTAAGGCATCCCACAATTCTTAGACACAGAATATGGAGCTAGATTGATTAGATTGTGACTTAGTTTGAAGATTACACCTAAGTGAAATTAGAGCAGTAGCTTCCTCTCATCTCTTTGCTGTCAAGACATATAACAGATGACAGTGCAACAGAGCGGAGAGTTATAAGCACATATTGACACTAGTTGTTAAGTATCATTGCCCAGGTTTCTTTGGTTTTGATGGTTTCATTCAACATATTTTGTTAATGTGGTCAATATACGTGTGAGACTGCAGTGCCATCGAATCCTTGACCTCTGATTCCCGAAGTGTTCACTACCTGTGAGCACCACCGTGCAGATGGCAACATCAGGGACTCCCCATCCCTGGCGGTGTTCCCAAAACGTGTTGGTGATGCACTTGGGGATATGGTTTAGCAAATACGGTGTTGAAGAGCTTATGGTTGGACTCGGTCTTTTCCAACCATAATGATTCTATGATTCTGTGATCATGTTCACACTCCCCATCGGATTGGGGCCACCAACTTGGCATGCACAGGGATATACAAACAGCTGTGACCAGGAAGCAAAAGTTTTCTTACCAATATTGTATCTTTGGAAACGTTCTTCTTCCAGCACTGATTAATCTGTCGTTCTTGATCCAAGATCCACCAAATTTGATTGCCAACTGACATTTTTCTTCAGGGCCAAGTGGGATATTAAATTAGCTTGTTGGTTAAGGCAGGAACAGCGTGTGTTTTCATGAGTGAAAAACTGAGAACGTTGCAGTTCTAATATCTTGTGTGTCTGTGGTGCTGTAGTGTGTGCCCTAAGCTGTATAAAGAGCAACAGCTGCTAGAAGGCGGTAGCCTCAGTGAGAGTTTCCCACTGGGCTGCTACTTGGCTTTAGTGTCTGTTTTCATTAACACTGAAATTCAGAATGAAGTGTAATAGAGGAATTGCTTCAGAAAAGAAGTGTGGTTTAGATGTTGTAGCATGGCTGACATGTATTATCAAGGCATTGCTCGTATATATGTATACACATACTTCCTTTTAACTCGTGCAGCACAGCCAGATCATTTCTGTTCTGCATTCCCTGTGTAATATCATTTTAAAACAAGTGTGTGTTTAAGGCTTTAACACAATAACTTTTTGAGGGAAAAAAAGTGCAATATTAATGCTACGTTTACCATTTTCATACAATTAGATTAACATATCTGTTCTGTGGAAGGTGTTTTGCAGATTGATGTCACTAAATAAAGAATCAACAATATTGCCAGTATTCTTAAAGCACTCCGTACTGTTATTCTATGTATTGCTTGCTTTAACTCTTCTGTCATTATGTTGCAGGTAATATCTGGTCAGTTCTTATCAGACAAAAAAATCGGTACGTATGTTGAAGTGGATATGTATGGTTTACCCACGGACACAATACGTAAAGAATTTCGAACACGCATGGTGATGAACAATGGTCTGAACCCTGTTTACAATGAAGAATCATTTGTGTTTCGAAAGGTAGGATACTCGGAAAGCACAGTGTGTGGTTGCCAGCCCTTTTGCACCTGAGCATCTTTGCTCACCTGAGCCACCCCTCCCTGCTTCAGTCTGACTGCTCACATGGATAAATACTGCTCCCATGAAAAAGGGTTTGTAGGGCTCCTGTTTACTGCAGTAAACAAATTGAAGCTGAAATAAGCTTTCGAGAGTGTTTTTTTTTTTTAATTTTGCTTTGTTTTGTTTTTCTAATGGATAACCTCTGTAGCTGTCACATGATTTTTTGTTTCTGTTTGGCTTTTCCCTCCCCTTTGCTTCCTCCTCCCACTCGGAGGTACCTCCTCCATGGCCATGCCTGTGTTCAAGGTATGCAGTCTGCTCTGAATGAGCCCCCGCTGGTGGACACCATCATTCCTTGGAGATTTCTTCTTCCCTGCCCTGGCAGTGGCTGCTATCTTGCACTGTTCCTTCAGCCCAGAGGGCAGGTGAGATGCTGCATCCAATGCTAAGGTCAATGTCATTACATGGAAAAGTTGGAAGGGTGCTGTGTTCCTCAGACGTGTTTTCAGCTCCCTCCTCCAGTAGTCCATGTGCATCATGTACTTTTTTCTTTTTTTTTTTTTTTTTTCCAATAGCAAAGAAAAACAAACCTTTTTTTCTTGGTATGGGGGATATAAAGAGAGAGATCACAGTTGTCATTGCCAATGTTCAGTTTTTATCTCTCAGTCTTTATATATATGATACATATATATATTATTTTGTATTTTATTTTTTGTCAGCTGGAGTTTCATCCAGATTACATGTGTTAGCAGTGCTGTCTTTGATAGTGTCTGTTTTCCTTACACCTGTTCTGTTGTCATGCAAAATGGTTGCTCTTTTCCAAAGCGACAGTCTTTGCTGAGTGGTTTTACCACTTTACCCTTGGTATATGACACACATAATCTGCTTTCTTAACAGTATGACCAGTTTCTAATAGAAGCATAATTTATGCAAGAGGCTTTTCTGGACTCAAATATATTCTGAAATGATGTGAATTTAAGCGCTTTTCTCCTCAGATAAAAAGGCACAAGGAAAATGCATTAGGTGCATGACAGGCAAGCAGGCAGTTGCCCATGGCTTGCTGGCAATTAGATCAGCATCTGTTGCCTTCTTATTTCTTAACTCAAAAGGCTCATAAAATACAGCTTCAGTCGGACATGGAGGACCTGGGTATCATGACATGGGTGTAGTGACTGATGCTAATAGTGGTAGTCCTTGGACTTTCCCCTCTGACCTGCAGTAGACGATCAGATGGCCACACATTCTCTTGAGTAACTCTAAGTCAGACAAGAAGCTATTTTCCTTCATCGCAGGCCCTAATCATGTCAAGCTGAGTGTTTTATCAAGCCAGCTGTTGGTGACTAGGCAGGGGATTGAAACAAGGACAGCAGGAATGGTTCTTCCAGTCGGAGGACATGAAGACCTGGGAGGACATGAAGGTGCTAGAAAGTCAGGAGGGCCACAGTGCCTTCCAGAATACCTTAGAACAAATGAACCTCTTGGTCCCCCTCCTTTCCCTAGAAATGCTTTACCTTGGCCCATCATGTAATGATGTGCTGGTCCATGGCCTGTAGAGGAGAGGTCTTAGCTACCCGGTTTGGGTTCTAACATTCTCCTGCAGCTGAGGTTAAATCCTATTAATCCTACACAGTTGCTCACAGGTAACGTGTTTGATTGTTCTTCTGTCATGTTTTGTTGCTTTTCTTTTAATTGATTTTAAAATAAAGCTTCAGTCATTCCAAGCCCAGTTCTGTGTTGTCGCTCTGTTGTGTAAGAGGGAGGTGGGGGTCAGTGCTGGTGCCCCTTAGCTGTAACGACTCACCCTGTGCTCTGTGACAGGCAGAGCCCGCGGATAGCTCAGGTGGCTTCAGTGCTTCCTTCTGCACTTAAAACTGAAAAGTAGTGGGAGGGGAAATGTAAGGAGATAGTGGAGGCAAATTATTTTGATCTTTCCTCTGAGCATCAATGAGGAGACGCAGGTTGGGAAGCCCTCTGCCAGCATATAGGCAAGGCAGGCGGCACAGGTTGCCCCTCGCAGGTGGCTGGTCTCCTTCCCTTACTGCCTGCACAGAGGCAGCCTTCAGAGCAACTGCCTTGGTTCCCAGGAAGGCAAGGGAGCATTTTGCTCTTGTTTTGGTCGGTCGAGATGGGGGTGACAGATCCAAGCAGCCGCAGCTCTCCCCACCTGCCATACGCACCGTGCTGCCTTCGTGTCCGCTTTCTGCTGGCCGGGATGGCGCTTCCACCCGCTCTTGTCTGCTTCTCTTCTCTGCAGGACCCGGCAGGACCCACAGTTCAACATACACCTCATCAGCTTGCACCGTGCTCTCGCTCTTCTACATTGCTCTCCTAGATACATCCCAAATCTCCTCTTTCTGTCGTTATCCCTCCAGATCCAGCATCCTCTAGCTTTTAGCTACCGCTGCCTCTGCCGTTTCCCATGTTGTGGTTACCTGCCTGCTTATCCATGTCACCGCTCTCCAGTGAGGAAAAGCTGATGTAGCTGCAAGCTGCAGGGTTGCATGCTCTGAAATGTGCCCATTTTTTAGGGTGAAAACAGCTTTTCTAGGAAAGAATCCCCTGAAAGTACCTAGTTTTGCTCAGCGAAGGGGAATGACACTACGTTACTGAGCTAGTAGATTGTATTTCTGGTGTTCAAACTGAATGAGCAGATTGTTTCAAACATAGGAGGTGGGGACAGCGCTACAATATTCAAGTCATTAAATTTCTTCATTTTATGGCTTTCCAGGTGATTCTCCCTGATCTTGCTGTCCTGAGAATAGCAGTGTATGATGACAATAATAAGCTGATTGGGCAGAGGATCCTGCCTCTGGATGGGCTGCAGGCAGGTTACAGACACATTTCCCTGCGGAATGAGGGCAACAAACCACTCTCTCTCCCGACAGTTTTCTGCAACATTGTCCTTAAAACATATGTGCCTGATGGTTTTGGAGGTAAGATAATCCTATCCCTCAGTATGTATCCAGTGCCTTAGTTTTAACAGAAGTGAAATAAATCTATTGAAGACAAAATGCAAAATAATATGGCAAATAAGCTAATAGTCTCAATTAGATTTTCCCCATTTGGTGATGCTTTAGTAAGATACTTATTTTTTTAAACATAAAAGTTTTCATTGATTAGCCTGTGTTTTAGCTGTATTTTCTGGTTTGTAGGTATAAAAAAGTAAAGCAGGATCTAGAACTGCATTTTTCCAAGCAAAACCACTGTTGTATTCTTGAGAATATTGGAACATTGGTGTTGGTATTTACCCACACTTTCAAAAAATAAACAGGCCTTGACTTGACTAGTAATAATTTGATGGTCCAAGTTAAATATTTACAGATGTGCTCATACCATACACAGGGGACATCCTAGCTGCTAAAAAGCCAACTTTGCTGCTCAGGCTTTCAGTATGTTTCTAGACTACACAACATTAGACACTTCAGCTNTGTGCTCATACCATACACAGGGGACATCCTAGCTGCTAAAAAGCCAACTTTGCTGCTCAGGCTTTCGGGCACTGCTGTGCAGTATGTTTCTAGACTACACAACATGAGACATGACTTCAGCTCAGCGCATACACAAGCTTCTGCTTAAACTTAAAATTCTCAGGACAGGAGCTAAAATGTGGATCTAAGGCACACAGCTCAGCATGTGCTTTAATTCATTTCTGAAATAAAACTTCTGACAATAAGTGACTCACTAAAAGTGTTTTTTTTTTTTTTTAAATTAGGGATATGCTTCTGAATTGATATTGACTTTTTTCCGAGTGATACCATGTTTTATCTAGAAGTTGAAAATGGGCTTAGCAGAGTGTGGGTGGATTCAAGCCACTAAATATACTGATCAGTGTTCAATAGGAATTTCTTTTAAATACATTGCATAAATTCAGATATGAAGACATGTTTTTTTTCAAACAGAGTTTGAATATTGATTTAGAATTTGCAAATTGTGTGCAGCTCAGTATTGGTCGATCGACTACATTTTCAGCATCACTAAGGATGGTTTATCTGTTATATTTGAGGAACAGAAAAACAATTCTCCCCCTAAATACCTTTATAATTACAGTAAATTGCTACTAGGATGAGGAAACTAGTTGTAATAGCTTACCATCAATGCTAGGAAAAACAGGCTCCTTGTCAATATGAACTGAATGAGTTCAATTATTAATTCTCCTCTCCCAACCCCAGATAATTTTGATGTGATACTTGTATTTTTCTCATCAATACAGAACAACAACCTGAACAACTGGGAGATATCTTTTGACACTCAGGTGGACTCATTAATACTCTCTTGGCATGTGTTGATAATTACTTCGGCAGCATCTGCAGCAGCACACCTCATTCATTTATGAGCTATCGTTACAATCTCCATAATTGTTTTAACAGATCTTTAGGAGGGTACAACTCAATTCATCAGCTGCCTGCTCTTTTTTCTTTTCTTTTTTTTTCTTTAAATAAATTTTAAGAACTAACATCAACTCATAGTTAGACTATTTGCTGCACTGAAGGCTTTAAACTATGCATAATTTTAGTTTTCAGATGATTCAGTAATTTTTTGTCATTTATCTGCATCACTTACTCATTTCCCAATACAATACCAGTGGAAATTAACACAAATGAAATAGCACTTTCCAAAGAGAAACTGTGTCATACAAACCTGTATGTCGTTAAACACTGTTACTTAGAGTAGTGGTTAGAGTCCTCTGTAATAAACTCATCCTATGATTCTGCTAGTTTTATATTTAACCTGGGTTCTTTTATGAAGTGCTAAGAATCCCCTTCCACTTCACCTCACTTGGGAGAAAGAAAAACGTAAGCAGAGGCCAAATGACAATGTCAAAAGCAGTGATGAGTCACTTCCCACGTAGAGATGCTGAGCCTCTGATGATGTACTTGTACAGTTAGTAACACAATTTACAGAGGCCTCGCTCTCCCCAACATAATAGTCAGTTCTACTGGGGCGTTCATGATAAATCAGGTTCTATTTTCAAACACACATCACATTAGGCCTGAATTTTCAAGAATAGGAGTCAGGGACAGAAAGACTTGCTCACTAGGCTAGAGGAAATAGTCAGTTATGGGTTACAAGGCCATACTATGTCTGAAAATAAATTCTACCTATGTTATATGTGTATGAAATACAGTTTTGTAAGAGAGAGAGAGAGAGGTTGTTGAGGAACCACGGTTAGTAGAGTCAATCTGTTTTGGGTAGATAAAGAAATCTGTAAAGCTAATCAAAACTATTTAAGGCAATTTCAATGGGAATTGGAGTCCAGTCTATGTGTTTTTTTGCCTTGGCGGGACTTCTGAAGATCATTTTACAGAATAATTTAGGCCAAACCACAGTTTGCGTGAGAAGGATGGCAAGTTTATTTCCAAAGCTTTTAACAGGTTGGATATTTTTAGAGACCTGGTCAATGGGCCAACTTATCTGTCTGGCATCATAGTATGCTGATTTTGAAAATGGCTGAAAACACAATGTTAAACATGAGCATAATTCTAATGCTTGTGAATGTTGTGATTTTCAGAACTGTCACTGCAGAATTCACTGTTCCACCAGTAAGACAGTCTTTAGAGTATAAGGATGCAAAATGTTTATTTTTTGTGCATAAGAAGCTGAAAACAGGGCTTTATACCATTCTGTAAAAAGAAAGGTTCCTTGCACATGAATCACCATCCACGATTCCCATAATGGACCTGACAAAAACCTGAGTTAATTACACGATGTATTTTGTAGTGAATGATGAGTCAAGCTGCAGCTTTTAAACTTCCTTAAGTTACTACTTTGACAGGAGAACCTGTTTACTCCGACCAGGATCCGTGTGTCCATAATACTGCAGTTAAAGTTTCCAAGAAATCAACAAAACAGATTGCTACTGTGATCTCCAAATACATTGTGACTGTAAATACTAAATCATTTTAATTTGTAAAATCACTTTGTGTCATGGAAGGGTCTCCTTCTGTGAATTCTCTTGAGATGGTTTTGAAGTTAGCTTTGGAAAGAGATTATTCATTATGCAGTTAAAGAGTCAGCTTTCTCTGTTTTCCTGTAAACTTATATTTGCATGTTTATCACTCTGTGTGTAAAATGCATCGTATAATCCATGTGGTTAAGTTTATACAACGTAATTATTAATTTAATTTTAAAGATTTCTCTCACATTCTAGCAGGAAAAAACAAATAGAATTTCCATTCTTATTCTTGAGGCTTTATTCTGACTTTATACTAGTTTTGCAGTAACCTTAGTGGCCTTGCTTCTGATTTTATTGGACTAACGAAGGTTGCAGTTCAGACAATTTGTTGACAAGCAAAACAATTACCAGCCTCCACCAGCATGAGACACAATGCGTGGTAACATTGGATTTTACTCTAAAAATAAAGAGGGACTGGGATATTATTGATTTGGTTATTTTGTGTAAATCAAAGAAAAAGGACTACTTGTAGGAAAGGGAATTTATTTAGTTACTTAGAGTAGAGGAAATATGCTTCTGCAGACATAAATTTGTCTGATCACACAAGATATAAAAAATTTGGATTAATAGCTTCAAACAGCCCATGACTATATAAATACAAGATGAGTAAGTAGTTCTTGCTTACGGAATAGTTGCGGGTGGTCCCGGATACTGAGGCTTTCCGTTGACCCCTGGGTTCAAGGTAAGCCTGTGTCAGAAGGGTATTTGCTTTACTGCTTTAGCCATGCCTCAGAAACAGCTCTTTAGCTTTTCTGACTGAACCAAGGGAAAAAACTGAGCATCTTTTACAATTACGGCAAAGCATGGCTCATAAAACAGCCACAGAATAATGCACTGTTTTGTTTTCTCTTGCAGATATTGTGGATGCTTTGTCAGATCCAAAGAAATTTTTATCTATCACAGAAAAAAGAGCAGACCAAATGAGAGCTATGGGTATTGAAACTGTAAGTAGAACTTTGTGACAAAAGCAGCCACAATAATTTATGTTCATGTTATATTTTTTTAATAATGGGGGATGCAAAATGTAGGCTACAAAAAGTTTTGTCAGTAAAAAACTGAGTTTGGTTCCTCAGTTTGAATGTGGATTTCTTTGTTTCTGATTAAACTGGTCCCTTCTCCCATCAATGCTTGTGACCTCATCATTTCTCATTTTCAGATATAAGCTTCAGTGTACTCTGAAATGCATGTACGGAGATACCATTCACTGACTGACTTTTTCCTAGGTCATGATAACACATCCTTTAGAATTAGAAAGTTTCTGAAATGAGAATGTAGCCCAGTTCTAGCACTTAACTATTTAACATAGGTTACCAATACTTTATTGAGCATGGTGTTGTCCAAAACTATGTTGCAGCTTTCAGAATTATGTTAGAAGTAGACAAGTTAATAAATTTTCCCATTCCCAAAATTTTTATTCTACTGATAAAACTGCACTTGTTTTATTACAATGTGAATACTTCTTCCAGAGTGATATAGCTGATGTACCAAATGACACTTCAAAGAATGATCGGAAAGGAAAAGCCAATAATGCCAAAGCCAACGTGACTCCTCAGAGCAGCTCAGAACTTCGACCAAGTACCACTGCTGGCTTAGGCTCTGGGACCGACACGAAGAAAGGTAGGTGAAAATCATGTGCATCTCTCCCAGTTCTCAAGTGATTCAGGAAGTCATGGAAAAGGAGTCTTGCAGTTGTCTTCATTCTTAGCTCTCTTAAAATATGACCTTTTCCTTTTCTTTCCCTTTTTATTTTTCTTTTTGATAGTGGCCTTTGTCTACTTGCAGATAGTTTTCTTTTTTATTATCCAAATGAGTACATAAACCCAACACAGCTTTATTTTATTAAGGCACCCCCGTATAGCTGTACAGATCTAGCTGATAGTAGCAACCTGTATGACTATGGGAGCAGAGGTCTGGATGTAGGCTAATAGGAGTGACTGTTTTCTGATATAGACCACAGAAAAAATCCGCCTTTTTTTTTCTCCACAAATACTTTGGCAAAGTTGCAGATTTAAGTAATTAAAAATATTTAGAATTCATCAGATTCCATGGCGATTTCACAACAACTAGAAATGTTTTCAGTGTGCAGTTTGGGTCTAAATAGTATTTTTTTAATATTGTGAAAAGCATTAATTAATATCTACCTTAAATGTAGATTTCTGGGGTAAATCAGAATTGAAAAATTTTATTTATGAAGTTTTAGGTAATCTATACCAATACCTTCCTAGGTATAGACCTTATTCCTCAAGTGAAGATAGAAGACTTAAAGCAAATGAAGGTAGGTATGAACACAAGCTTTTCAACGTATGTTTCTAATTATTTGTTTTCAATAATCAGGATTTTATATGGTTACAAGTCAGGACATCCACAGAAAAATTGATCCAACTTCTCTTTTTCTAGGCTTACATAAAGCATTTAAAGAAGCAGCAGAAAGAGCTAAATGCCTTAAAGAAGAAACATGCCAAGGTATGAATATTAGAGGTCTCTGAGCAGAACACTGTGCTGGGAGGGGGAAAAAAGGTGCAGCACAGACAGCTCTAAAGTAAATGGGAAAACTGAGGAACAGTGGTTGGACCAGCAAGGAAGGCATGGGTATTTTAAATGGGCTGAAACATGGTGCAGTCAGCAAATTCTCTTTAGCAACAGTTCTTATGTCTCCCCAAAGTTCCAGTGCACTTTTCTTTGCCCCATCAACACTCATCCTTTTCGGATAGTAGTTTTGTCTAGCTCCTTGTTGCTTGGTATATTAACAAACAGCTGGGAAAAGGCATAATGATGTGAGAGGGTGCTGCATCCCACCAGGCACTAGGGAGACTGCGGAATTGCCAGGCAGAAATGGAACACACAACTTAGAAGTGAGGGGCCCTGTTCCTTGTTGCTTATTTGTAACCTTGCTAAACTGTAGTTAGCCTTTTACTTGGTACTGTTGGAAGTGATGTCCTAAATGCAACACAAATATACTCTACATTAGGAAAATTGCAACCAATTTTCTCCTGCCCTTAATGGTTAGGAAACCACTACACTTGTTTAAAAAAAAAAAAAAAAAAGAGATATAACAGGTGAAGAAAATATCTAAGCTCTCAATTTTACCTTATTTGGGAGTTATTTTCTTGTTTCTTTGATGCACTAGAATTTCTTGTCAGAGGGGTCATTTTCATTGTAGATTTGACCTGATAGAGTTGCCTGTGCCTTTTTCATTTCAATCCTTGTGTTTATTTTATTTTATTTTTTTATTTGTTTGGTTTGGGACTGTATATCTGTGCAGTGAAGTATGAAGAAATTACTTGCTATGGTCAGCACTTCTTCCACGGAGCTCTTCGTATTCAAAGTAGTGTAACAAAATTAGATGGTTGAATTTTAGACTCTTTACTGACTCTATACAGAAGGGAAATCAGCAATTTCTCCATTTTAGGTGTGTGCAAAGCTCATGCTCAAAGGAAGTTA
>VWPW01028070.1:52854-79015 GCA_013389825.1 Crypturellus undulatus | reverse complement strand
TGCATCGACCTGCCCTCACCCAAGGACGGCATCCCGCTGAGAGAGAAACTCACCCTTGGCTTCATGTTTTTAAGGGATACATTTTCAGGCTAGAATTAGAAAGGCCTTAAAGATGCTGCAGGTAACACCTCAGGCATCCATTTGCTCCACCGAAGCACAACAAACACCCAATTTGTCCATGCACAGGATGTTTTTCTTTAGTTATAGGAATACCTGATCATCCATGGTATTAACCCCATCAGGTCCCAGCGCATCTATTGCTTGGTTGATGAGATCCGTCCTGCCGCAGTTCAGCATGCGGAAGCCCAGATCCTGCTGGAATCGCTCCGTAGCAGCCTTGGCGTCCAGCCTCCGGAAGGAGCTGAAGCAGCACTCGGGCCTGCAAAGAACAGCATTTCTATGGGTCTGGTTTGTTTTGAGGCACAGGCCTCCAGGATGCAAGTCTGCAGAAACAGGGTTTCATCGGTTCTGCTTCTCTCTCCCACCCCCACTTAGCAGCTGTTTTAAATAAGTCATTAGCTGCATACGGCATATTTGGAGATGGCTTTATATATGATGTGTATTTGCCTGCACAGAAATGTTTGCTCTGTAATGATAGCCATCAGAGATATATAAAAACAAATTCAAAGGAGGAGAAATAGGTGGAGAGAAAGTGTATACACAAAAAACACCACTCTAATTCTATGAGGGAACAATTACGCTGTCTGTCTGCCAGGCTGGCTATTATGTTGAAATAAAAGCCGCTTTACATTCTTCCTAGGGAAAAAAAAAAAAAAGAAAAAAAAGAAAACTTTTTTTTTCCAAAATGAAATTTAGCTAATGGCACATTCTCAACTCTTTCCCAATGCCTCAGTGAAAGGAAGTGTATTAACATTTTTATGAGGCTCTATTAAGTGCTCGTCCTCCAGATGACTATCGCACGACCTTGATCCAGCCTGGAAGGTGTCCAGAGCCTCGCCGAGGCCTCGGGTTATCTCGGAGGCTGCTGCCTTCGCACCCGGAGACGGGCACCTTGCCCAAGGGTTCGTGCTGCAGGACAGCGGGCAGAGGTCTGGATTTCAGGCTGTATTAGCAGGGCATTGTACTTTGGTACAACCCCTCTTTCAAAAGCGCCAACATATCCTACCTGAAGCATCAGCACTGAAGGGAACACCACCGTGTGACTTTAGGCTCGTGCACAATGATCAAAAACTAGTTGCAGTTTGCCTGTTGTCACACAGCAAGACAGGGACAAATTTGCCTCAAATTGAGAGTTGCTTTTCCCTTACATGTGCTGTAACTGCTAGATACAAATGACTGCTTTAAATGAAAAGATCACATAACGGGCACTGTAAATGGGACGCTTCTCTCTCCTCGTATTATTTAAATCTATCCTGCAGCAAAAAGACGGTGTTACTCATCTCACACTGCGTATCAGAGCGCCCTCGGGCCTCTGAAAATAAAACTCAGGCAAGACAGTTCACAGCAAACACCCGATGAAGCTTAACTTCGGTTCTGATCCTCGGCTACAAAGAGATGTGTTATTCTAAAGCACGGGTTATTTCACCTGCATGGAATGCACATAGCAAACGTCCCTGTAGAGAGAGAGTTTGATGAGGTAAAAGCCATGAACGTATTTTCATTTTCTCGCAGATTTGCTTTTCTTTCCGCACTGACAACAACCTGGCTGAAAACCTCTCCCATACTCCTCGCAGGGGCCGGCAGCGCTGGTCCCGTGCAGGGGAGCGAGCGAATGCGCCCAGAGCGGACACGGCGCGGCCGGGGCCGGCGCGATCCCTCTCCCGCACAGGCAGAGGCAGGGGCGCGTGCGCACGTACTTGAGCTGCCGCGGCTCGCAGTCGAGGCCCGGCAGCAGCAGGCGGGCCGTCTGGCGGATGTCGTCGCTGTCCACGGCGAGGCTGCGCCGGTGCTCCGCGTACGTGATGGCCACGCGCATCCACTCCATCAGCGGCGGCAGGAGCATGAAGGGCCTGCGGGGAGAGCAAGGAGCGCCGCACGGTTACATTGCCCCGGCGAAGCCCCCTTGGGACGCGACGGAAAGCGCAGGAGCCCGCGGCACCAAAAACAAGGGCTCGACCCCTGCTCTTAGCTACGGGGCAGTGCTCTTGGCTCAGGATCTAACGCTCCTATACGGGACGCCCCTAAGGGGAGAGCCCTCCTGCTCTGCTCGAAGAGCAGGAGGGCTCTCCCCTTAGGGGCGTCCCATATAGGGTAATTGTGTTTGTTCTTCTACATCACCCATAGGTACATGCACCGTCTCAGGAGGGCTCTCCCCTTAGGGGCGTCCCGTATAGGGTAATTGTGTTTGTTCTTCTATATCACCCATAGGTACACGCACCGTCTCGTGTCAGGACGGGCGCTGAGCGTTATTACCACTCTCACGCGCTCGGAAATGTGTCACGCGCCGCAAACGCGTGTTCCACGGGCGCCACGCAGAGATACCTGACCTAAATTAACAAATCTGCCTGCGCGCAGCTAGAATGCAAATTATTTGCGCTTTTTTTTTCCCCCCAAGATACCTGCTGCAAGGCTCAGCAACGCCAGCTCTAATTGAAAACACCTCTCCCGTATCCAATAATAAATTTATTAATCCTGAGAAAAGCCGTTCTCTTTTGAATGCTTAAGAGTAAAGAACCGGGGGGAGAAGGCACTGCCCCCTTTATCAGGCGCGGAAAAGACACCTTCCGGAGAAAATACAAAAATTATTTAGGTATCAGTGAGAGCAGCCGAGGCCGTGAAAGGCATAGTCAAAGCTGGGCACGTACGCGCACGTGGGAACACACTAGGGTAAGCAGCATCAGCCCAGGTAGAAATCACTTACCTATAAGGGGAATTGTAAGCCGGGCCTAAATTCACCCCCGAGACGTCCTACCTAGCAGGGCAGCTCCCGCAGACAACTCACTGCTCCCAGCTTAGGCAGGAGCAATGGGAATACCCGCTGGCCAGGGCACCTTATCCCCCGGCTCTCGGAGTGCCCAGGCCAGGCGGCGGCTTCCCGGACACCTCCGCGCTCGGAGCCGCGGCACGGAGCACGAGGCCGCCCCGCGCTGCAGCCCCGGCCCGGACGGTGCCACCAGGCGCTCCGCTCGCCGCGGCCAGGAAAAATACCGCGGGGCCGGCACCAGAAGTGANGCACGGAGCACGAGGCCGCCCCGCGCTGCAGCCCCGGCCCGGACGGTGCCACCAGGCGCCGGGCCGCAGCCTGCGTGACGGCCGCGCTCCGCTCACCGCGGCCAGGAAAAATACCGGCAGCAGAAGTGACACAACCTGCGAAACATTTCCACTCCGTAAGAACTGCCACGGGCCAGGGCTATAAATGGCCTCCGCGCGCAAGCAGACCTTGAACGTGAAATGTCTGGTTTGGGAGGAAAGGAAAGGAGCAGGGGAGAAAAAAGAAAAAAAGAAAGAATTATCTCAGCAGGTATTTCCAAAGGTTTTTAAAACTCGCAGCCCAACAGGCCACCTGCTTACCCTGGACCCAAAAGAGCTTTTGGTTTGCAAAAGCAGCAGCATGAAGGATGTTTTTGTCTTGCTGCTCTCCCAGCTTGTCTCAAGTCCCATCACTCACTGCTCTCCAGGTCAGATAAATCATTATGCTAGCAGGATTGACTAACGACTGCAATTTCCCTCTTCCCATAAAAGCTTTACTTCTCCATAAAGATTCCTAGCTTGAGCGTGGCTTTCTGTTCTTCGTCCCTATAACATCTACCTATTTCCCGCGTTGGTGTTGTCCTCGTGGGCAGGCCCCCGGGCAGCCCTGCCTCGCAGCCTGTCAGACGAGCGGCTCTGCCGCGTGATCGGAGCGGACAGAGGGAGCAACCGCGTGGAAAGCCGGCCTGGGTTTCAGTGCACTAAGTAGCTTTTTTCCAGAAAATGAACACAATCATTATCCCTGTGGCCCTTAACCTGGGCTCCTATCTGCCTCCAGGGAAACGCTGGATCATTTCACAGTCTGAGAAACACCAGCGGAGGAGGAGGAAGGGAAGAAATCTTCACGGAAAATTAACCGGGAGATGCCGTAAGCCAAAGAAATGAATTTCTGCCTATACGTTGCTGTCTGTGCCATGCTCTGTAGTGTGCATTTTCCCCAGGACTTTCTGTCATTCAGGAGCATTTGGCAGCTCATTAAATTTTGCGCATGAACCGACTCAGCCCTGGGAAAGCCCTGGACTCTCAGCAGTAGCTCGGTGCTGCCCAACAACACAAACTCCCTGGAAAACACCACCACGGCTTTGTGCAATTCCTTGTCGTAGGGCTGTCCTAGGAGAGAGTGCTGCAACCCGGATCAGAGCGCAATGCCGGGAGCAGCCGCCACTACAGACCCTCGCAAAGAAGCACAGTCACGACTGCTGCTTTCAGTGGCTGACAATATTTTATCCATAGGTTCGTTGCAATTTTCTCCAATCAGAAAAAAAAATCCATACCCAAGTGAACCAGGATGGAGATGTGCTCAGGGAGAGAATGGAGTCTGTTGTGTTTTTTTCTCCCTTTTTTGGACAAAAATGCAGCAAAACAGCACAGAACACAGGAGGGTGGCCGGAAGGTGTGTTGTTCTGAACTTCATGGGAAGATGGGGAAAAACTCTAGGGCATCAGCATCAGAAAGAAAACACAGGGTGAGGTCCGATAATTGGAAAAGGGAAAAGACTCTGAGGCAAAACCAACCATGAAATGTCCATATGGCAAACAGTGGCATATCTACAGTTAGGCTTGTCAGATACAAGTCCCCCCTGCAGGAGAAAAAAAAAAAAAAAAAAAAAGAATCTCCTGCTGTATAATTATATATGAATGCAATAACAATGGGAATGATGATTTATGAAAACACAAAATCTTTGTCTCAAAACACAACCAGCTCAAGTCAAGTGCCAGTCTGTTCAGATTCAAAATATTTTTCCAAATTTGCAAAAACCTATCATGCTCACAGAGAATGGAAAAAATGGGAATTACCATGTTGGATCTGATTCAAGGCTCATCATCTCAACTAATGCCACGTCTTTGAATGCAGACAGCCCCAGATCTTCACAGAAAAGGAACAAGATATTTAATCCCAGCCAACTGGCCCAAAGAGAATTTTTTTGTTCTGAATTCCCATAAAAACAATTATTGTCTCTTGTTTTAAAAGACAAGAGCTCTCAGTTTTCAGTGGATCTTTATCAAGCTGCTGCTAAGACTCTGGCTGGACAGTCTGCGGCACGAAATTCCACAGTTTAGCGACTTATCCTTCAGTCAGACACCGACAGAACGAAAGGCATCTGGATAACATTATATTTATTGGGATCCTTTCTCCACTCAATCTGCCTTCACAGTTTCCTCTGCTTATAGGATATAAAAGGGTCCCAGAATAGCTTCAGTCTAGAAACAATGGTTATTATATTTCTTAGCAATCCTAAGAAATAACCCGTTTTCTGCCCTCGTCAATAAACTGCACTAAGAAATGAGGAGCAATATCAGAGGAGTTTTACTCCACATTAACTGCAAATCAAAGTTAAAACTAAATTCAAGATCACTTTTTTTTAAAAAAAAAAAAAAAAAGAAATAAGAAATTCATTAGAAACTTACTATAACTGTATTTTTACAAACTTTGCCTTAATAAGGGGGAAAAGACCCCATTTTCCAGGTTGCTGCTGGGGGAGGTGCCACGTGTAATGCTGGAAGACCGTATCTGTGGCACGTGTGCGGTGTGGCAGGGGGGACTCCTGTTTCCAGACGGACATCAAACGGTTATAGAGCAGTTAAACTGCACGTGGCTGACGGGCGGGTTCAGCTCCAGGTGACAGCTCTGAGCACAGTGACCTGGCCGCAGTTACGGGGCAAGGACTGGCAGGCCAGGGACTGTTCCCGCTCATCCCGATTTCTGCAGCCCGGAGGCGGGGGTGACTCCTCCGAGGTGACTCTAGCGCTTCCCTGCGGGAGTCACGCGGGCACAGAGCAACCCCCCGTGCCACCTGCAGGAGATGATGTCCCAGGGTGCAGGAGGTGTCCCAAGGTGCAGGAGATGATGTCCCAGGGTGCAGGAGGTGCCCCAGGGTGCACGCGGCTCCCCACTCCGCAGGGCCGTGGCATCCCTCGCTGCCCCGCTCGGCTCTTGTGCCCGTTCTGCTTAATTCCGCCAAGTGCCAGGCCGGACTGAGGTACAGGCCGGTTAGCCAGGGCTGCAAAGCTGAACCGCCAACGTGCACGTGCTAAAGACATACGCCGATTCTCCAGCCAAAACCAGACTGAACCACAGCACTCGCGTTTGGGCCGCTGGGGAGCTGGCCTGCAGCGCGCTGCCGCGCGGAGGGAACCTGCCCGCGTTCGCTCCCGAGCGCGGCGCTGCGGCACAGCCCCAGCGAGAGGAACACCATGAACGTGCTGGGCAGCTGGGGAGCTGAGCTCGGGCTCGCTCACTGTAACTGCGAAAGTCGGCTCAGCTAAACAAAGACAGCCCGACCAAAACAAAGGGTTTTCACCGTGAATAGGAAAACATTTACTGTTCAGCACAAACCAAAGCCTAATTAATAGTTCCAAAGAGAAATTCCCAACACGAAAGAATGGCCTATGGAAGCTAAACCCCGCAACGCTGGGAGCGTGCAGAAGCGAGAGCGCCCTGAGCGCCCGCAGGAGCAGGAGGCGCGCGCACCGCGGCGCGGGCAGCACTGCCGCGCGCCACCGCGTCAGATCCTTCCTCTCCTGCGCCCTGCGTGTCAGGGGAGCGGATTTCATGCTGAGCTTGCACGGGGCTGAGTCACAAGCCAGCAATGTTTGTTTACACCCGTGGCATCTGCAGGACAGCCTGGGAGCGAGATTAAAAAGCAACCCTCATCCCACTCTCCATATCAAAGTTATCTGCGATCCCATCTCTCTCTCTCCCAAAGGTACACTTAAATAGCCTCACGTTAACAGATAAAGCAAACGCGGTGGTGGAGGCAAGAGAACAGAGTTAGTTTACTTATACACAGCAAAAACTTGCTCTTGCTGCAGGTTCGGCCTGCTTGATTTGCACGGTGGACACCAAGGAGCCAGGAGGAACTCCCAGGCACCCAATTAGCCACTTACCTAGTGGCTGGCATGACAAAATGACAATTTTGCTTCTCATACCAAATGACAAGGATTTTTTTTTTCTATTCAGCCTTGTCCAAATTCCGCTGTCAAAAAGCAGATCCAAAACCACAGAAGCATCAATGAATGAGTTGTTAAAAATGACACACAGTCAAACACACCAATTCTGATGCTAAATGCACCATCCACAGCTGTTTTCCTTTCGCTTGTTGAAAGAAAAAAATCATCATTCAGAACCTTCATCTGCTCAGCATGTCATTACCTACTGCCTGAACGAACCCATCAACCCCCAGGTCTGCTCCACACAAAGGAAGAGCAATCAATAAAACGTACTTGGAAAAGGACAATGAAATAAGAAATCCTTCTTCTTGGAGTTCTTTGAAAAAATGAAAAAAAAGTAGTGAAGGAACACAAGTCTTTGTGAAAAAAAACTAATTTTAACGTGCCTTTCTTCCCATCAGGTACCACTGGGTCCTGACTACATGTGTAGAGGTGCACAGACATAGCCAAGCTATTTTCCATCACTAGACTTGGGTAAATCCCTTTGTTAAGTCAGTTTGGACACTTAACTTCAAGCAAAGATTTAAGATTCAAGCAAAGATCTTTAAGCAAAGACGAGGCATACTGAGTGTCTCAGCACAGAGAGTTTAGCAGACCATGAAGTTTCCAAAGTGGGTTAGTTAAACTGTCGTGTGAGTTTTCATATAACAGGAGGAAGAACTGGACACCCAGCTGGAAAGTCATCCAAGGAGCACGTGTTTCGGTGCTGTCTGTGCAGAGAGCTCCCTGCCGGAGTCCTTGGCAGCACCGGTCGCAAGCAGCAAGGTACCTTCCGAGCCGGGGGCCGTAGTGCTGGGGTAGCTTCGTGCTTGTATTCCTCCCAGCTACCTTAACTGCCTTGTCCCCGTGCTGCATCACGGGCAGAGACACAACCTTTCCTACCTACAAGAATCACAACATTCTGAAGGAGGCGTCTTGGCCGGGCCACAGGCTTCTCTGGAGGGACGCCTTGCATTGCTGAAGGGGTAAGTTGGAGCCAAGCGAACTGCTGACAGGAGCACAGAGCTTTCCTGCAAACCAGGAATAAGGCTGTGCAACACCTGCCCTGGAGCAGCCTGCTGCAGCCACTCAGGCACGTTTGTGAGCACACGCAAGCACCAAGAGGCAGCGCGGAGCTCCAAGCCCTGCAACAGAGCTGCTGAAAAACATAGCTCAGCTTCTCTCCTCTCTGGGCAAACCCGTCAACACGTGTTGTATCAACAGAACACTCTGTAGCTCCAGAAAAATCCACAAATCGGAGCTGAATCAGCTCAGACATGCAACTCATTTGAATAGGATTTGTCTTGCAGAGCAGACACGTGTTAAAAAAAAAAAAAAAAAAGGAAAGAAAAAAACAGTTCAGCATTTACCACAAAAACCTTTCATGAAAACAGTACAGTTCGGCTTCCTAAGCGGCCATGAGGTGATGGCAGTAGCTGCGCTCAGAGGTTTGGGACCAGCCAGCACAAACGCCAAGGTCTCCTTTGGGAGGAAACCAGCCAATAGACCATCTAGGACCACCCCGGGGAATGGCTGCTTTCTAATGCCCACAGGTCAAAGCGAAGGAATGATTGCTGCTGTTAACATAAACTACCCTTGGAAACATTCATTTTACATAAAAGCTCATCTCTTAGCTCTCTGCTGGGTGTGCTGAGAGAGAAAAGTGCAGTGAAGTGCAGTAACGCGCAGCAAAAGCTCAGAGTTTTGCCTCTGTTTGGCAGGGCCTTTGTCAGAGCAGCAGCTCACTCCTTCCTCAGGAAACGGGCAAGTTCTGCAATTGAAGGTCTGTAATTTAGTATAATAGGAAATAATATCAGCTTCAATTGGAAACAGAAAAAGAAAGAAGAAACTTGTTGGCTCAGCACCACTGCCATTCTCTGCAGTGCACTCAGGACCTCTCATCCACAGTTACCTTTCCTAACCTACATTAATTACAGAAGCACTAGAGTCCTACCATGGCCTTGTATTTTAAGACCTATTCCTAGAAAAAAAATGGAGACAACAGATGCCAAATAACAACAAATTAGCAAGAATCAAGGAGAGATTTTCAGACTCGCAGTCAGTTTTCTTCTTTGTCAATGGGCAGTCACTGCCCCAAATCCCAAAGCTAAAAAAAAAAAAAAAAACACAACCCATCACCATCACCAACACAACAACCACAAAAGGCCAGGAGACCTTGGCTTACTGATCTATGCAACTCTCTAACATCTTCTTAGTAAAGCAGGCTGCAACAGTTTTGTTTTAAGTTTCCTTGGATTCATTTTCTATCGTTTTTGAAGCGAGTTGTCCCAGCTTAGTGAAATGGCAAACAACAAACAGCACACAACAGCGGGTGCCTGCAGGCACTGGAGATTCCTGCTTGTACCAGCCAAAGGGAGAAGGCAGGCAGTTAACTTGCCAGGCTCACATTTTCTTACACCTTCTTTATCTGAACAGATGGAAATTTAAGAGCTGAAGCCAAGAACTTAACACTGAAATCTTTACAGTAGTTACAGTAATTGCTGTAACTGTAGTCACAGTAATTGCAGAGTGGTAGCACACACATGCAGACACATAGTGGCTATTATCTCTTCATTGCTAAAGAAAAGAGCCCATGATCATTATTTAGTTTTCAAACATTTCCACAAATAGGGGAAATTGGCCAGAGATTGCTTATGTCAAAGGTGCCCTTCCAGTGGGCATTGAGGTCTACTGTAAAAAAACTATGGAAATAGAAAATACTGCTTTACAGAAGGCAGTTCCATAACATTTTGACAGAATAACAACAACTGGAAAAACACTTTAGTATTCTCCAGCTAGGTGATAACTGCGTGCTGCTCAGTTCTAGCAAACTGATGCCTCTCATAGACTGTCCCTACCAGCGTGACCAGAGAAGGCTGGCCAAAACCACGGCAGGTTAGGTGTACTATCTCCAAAGTTGGACAAAATTTCTTCCAGTATATGAGCAGCCTTCCAGTTAAACATAAATAACTAAAAAACAAACAAACAAACAAACAAAAAAAACACTTTAAATGCTTAAACAGATTTTTTTCTGTATTTCAACTTGTGTGTATTTACACACATTACTAAGATGTTCTACCAGGCTAAGCACCAGGGTCTCACAGTGGGAACAAGAATGACAAAGATCCTTTCCTCTCCCTTTATCTACCCTCTACCTGATGGGTATGTAACTAATATGTTTTTCTTCTGCTGCTCCAATGTGTTCACTTTTTAATACCAGCAAATCAATAAAGAGGATCTGTATTTCAGTTTAAATTACATTTGTCAGGAAAGTGAACTACGGAAAGAGCTCCCAGGGATGTGGGTCCTTAGGCAATAAATCCCTGATTGTTTGTTTGTACAGAACTGTCCTCACTGACAGCTCTGTGGCCCTTGGTAAGCGTAGCTGCTTTTTTTAAGTCTTGGCCATGTCCAAAGAAAGAGAACCAAGGGGCTTGCAAGGGACATCTGGAGCGTCTGGTCCTGTCCTGTACATTCACAGCTCCGATGTCCATTCAGTTCATATAATAATGTAGTATTTAATAATTACTAGGAGATGCACAAAACAGATTAGGTGTTTTCTTTTTTTAAAAAACATTTTAATAAACAGTAGGCAGCACCATCATAATCCACCAACAATCTTTAGATACAATCAGCAAATGTCGCTCACGTGGCTCTCCTAGACTCCTTCATTAATCCCCACTGCAGCGCTCCATTTATCCGCATCCCTATTGTGTTGGATCAGTTGAAGCCTTTAGGGATCAAAGGAACATAATTGTGGCTTGCGAGAAACAAGCTCCGAAATGAGGTGGATTAGCAACGACAAGCAACGTGAACATTTGCCTGGCATCAAACCAGCTGTTGCAGCGGTATCGCTGCTCCCGCTCCTCTGGCCTACAATACCCATGGCTTCATGGCTTTCAGGCTTGGAGGAGCAGTGGCCTTTTCTCTCCTCCTTCCCATCCCCACCTTTCTTCAGTTAAAAAAGAATAATTTTTTTTAAAAAAGCTATTTCTCTGCACATGCGTGTACTGGGGACATCCAAGCCGGCTGCACCTCATCCTAAACTGGGAAGCAGCACATGTTCAACAGCAGGGCTGCAAGGCAGCCCGGGAACCTGGCATTTTGGCACGTGGCTTCAGATGCAGCCACCAGCATCCAAGATTTCTTTCACTGAGGATGCTCTTGTTCAATGGTGACACATCCCCTAAGTGGTCGGGATTGATGGAGGTGGGAAGAGTCTCCTCACTCTCTACCAGGTCCGCTCTGCGCCCTTCAGTTTGGTGAACAGTGAGATTTTTCTTCTTGCAGTTCTGCAGAAAATTTCCATGATCTCTCTTTGCACCACACCCCTGCTCCAGCACAAGGAGATCAGAAGATACCCACTGTTTTGGAGACGCTCCAGTACCACTACAAATTGCTGACAGCCAGTAATATGGGAGAAAGGCTAGCCAGGCCCAGGTGCGAGGCACACAGAGCTTCAAAAATATTCATTAAAAAAAAAAAAAAGTTGTGCAACATTTGTTTATATAAATAACATAAAGACAGAAAACAAATTAACCCAGAGTAGCTGCAGTACCAGTTTCAGCAGAGCTGCATGAGGATAAATCTGATCTTCAAGGTTTGTGATTAATTTTCTTCACTACTAGCAAAGTCATTCTTCAAATTCTATTTTTACAACCTTAACTACAAAGAAAAGATCCATTTAGAAACTTATGCCATTTAACAGTAACTCCAGTCCACAATGCAGGCAAACCAAGAATATTACCAGTAACTGTGTGTTACCTATTGGCTTTAACTGTACAATTTCTTTTCATTCGCTTCACATACCCAGCCCTATGGTGTTCAGAGCACACACCCCAAACCCCCCGCCACAAAATTAATACATAAACAAGCATTTCAGCACGGATCTCTAACGGCCTTGCAGTTAGGGAATCAGGAACGTCGTAGGTAGGAGTCAGTGCTAAGTATGGGATTTGACTCCGTTCAAAAGTAGACAGATGACAGGTGTTTCTGTGTTTTTTCTGTCGAAGACATCAGAGGGTACATATTATTACTGCAACATATAGTGGGATGTCACCGCACAGAGCGGGAAGGTGAAAGTTGCTCACCCCAAGCCCAGTAAGGTTCCTTCCTCCCCTTGCGAAGTGCTGTGCATGTGCTCAGGTCTCCTAACTGTAGAAGATGCTGCTGTACCGTGCAACCGTTTAGTATGGGCTCAGCACGTGCACAATCCTGCTTGAGGTCAGGGTCAGGACGGCCAGGGAACACTTAATTTGACTCAATAGATACTATATGTTGATTGTAGCTATGAAACAAGGCCATTCATTTTGTCTGCCTGGTGAACGAATATCTCAAAATCACAACCAAGTCTGCCATTAACCCGCCTAAGTCTTAAACAGAGGCAAAAATACATGGAAACAGATTCTCTTCTCACTGCTGCTGAAGGAATCTGAGGAATTAGTAGATTAAGAAAACTATCAAATTAATCTTTCATCAAGAGGAAACAGCACAGGAAACCCAGATTTTTTTTTTTTTTTTTAAGAAGGGAGACATATTTTTATGCCTGCTCTGGACAAACAGCATCATACTTGCACAGTTCAACGTAAGGTTTAGTTTGGTTTTCCTTAATCTTAAATCTTTAGATAGATTTAAATAGTTCTGGAAAAAAAAAAATCAACGGTACTATCGCATGGGGGTGCAACTGTAACAGTGTTTTGGAGATATATATGTCTTTCTGTAGGCAACCTGTTGACTTACAGGATAGTAAAGATGGATTTAAGTACTGTTCAACACAAATATGTGATTATAGTATTGTTCTCTCTCAAGACAAATGCCTGAATCGGTCCCTCTTTTTCTTGTTCATATATTTTATTACACCTATCTGTACACACTGTAAAGCTGGATGTCGCTCTTCAGTGAGAATGGACTTTTTAAACTACAGGTCAGTACACCAGAATGCTAGTTCTGGGGGGAATAGGGGTGCTATTTCATGTGTGCAGTGAGGTGGCTGCAGAGAGAACAGAACAGTCTAGGATTTCTCAGACAAGAAATCCCAGAACTTATTTTATTGCGGCACTTTTCAGAGACGCACCTCATTGAGCTAGACGTATCAAACTCCGTTCTCGATGAGCCACAATACCAACAGGACACGGCCGTAAAAGAAAAGAATTCAGACAAATATCTGAATTAGGAAAGATAATCACATGGATAAATCTAAAAGGCAGACTATGATATAGCTATTGCACTTAATAAAATTCCATAACCTGCAGTTTCAAAAAGTAAAGGGGGAAAGAAGTCCCATGACACATTAGTGAGAGTCTGGAAATATCCATCTGGAGAAAACATTTTTCCTTAAAAGCCTTAACTAGCTCTGAAAGTAGCGACACTTCCCGGTGAGGCTGAACGTGCAAACAGGCCTCAGCAGCAGCAGGTTATTCCTGGTCCCCTGTCCTTCTCCACCAGCTGGGTGTCCATGCACAACCACATTCGGCTTCCTGCGAGCAATTCATGCAGTAACCGGGATGTCAGCTTGCTTTTTAAGATGATCTGATGCTGTTATAGACCTTCTCAGATGAGAAGGATTGTGTGCGATCAAATCCTTTCAATCCAACCCAAAATGGCTTCCACGTCAGAAGCCATTTTAGATGAACATCTATCGTGCCAGACGTTTTCTGAACGCAGATGATCTAGCGATCATCAAATAAAAGGTACTAAGCAAGAGCAAAATAAGAAATTTAAAAATAAGATGCAGTTTGTACTTTCATTAGGTGGGCACTTTGGTTATTTAGGAATAACCAAAACGTGGAGGTTCTCTATTCGTTTCAACCAGTGCACGAAACTTCATAGGGAACTGAGCCAGACTGAATTTTAAAAGGTATGACATATCAAATAAGGGCATAATGCCACAGCCCCGCTTAATCTGGAATTGCTTTAAGTCTTGAGTCTTCAGATCTATCTGAATTCAAGAGTATAAAAGGCTGAGATGCAGAGATAAGTTTAAGGGACACTTGGACAGTATTCTGACCCTGTGTCAGGAATTACTAATTTTGATCCATCTCTGTTTTCAAGACAGAGTAAATTTGGATTATTTGCCACACAAGACAAATATCATATATTTTAGTTAATGACTGTTTAAATACATCATTTGAGCAAATAATGCTCAAATATAGCATGAAAGAGCTACAGTCTTTCTTCTGGCAGCATCAGCTGCCTTTCCCATCCTTCTCCAATAAATAATATTTTAGAGCCGGCATTGCTGGAAGGAGACCAGAGAGAGCAAAAGGCAGCAGTGGTGGCCGGCTCAGCTCCGTCCTGCTGCCCAACCAACGCAGCGCAGGAGAGCAGCACTGATCCCTCTCCCCTGCATGGCCCTACGGAGCAATGTGGGGTTTGCTGCTTTGTTCATGGTTCCTGATCACAGGAGGCGACGGATGCAGTGAGAGGACTGCTGTCTGGAGGAGCAAAATTTTAGGTCTCTTTCAAACTTTGTAGATTAAAAAAAAACTGAAAGCAGAGGGGCTGACAGCCTTTCTGAAGGATTTCAGAGCAGCAGGGGAAAAAGCAAGCGATTCTGGGCTCCCCAACACTCCTGCCCAAAACAGACTCCTCGAGGAAGCAGCAAGATTCGAGGAAGCATTCCAGGCCCCTCTGGCTCAAAAAGGGAATACAGATTTCTCTTTTTATTATGAGGTGCTCCCCTGTGCAGTTTTAGTTGGCTTCCTACAGTGTACACGGCTTTGCCAGATTGAAAGCAGTGAATTTCTGTCAAACTGGGAAGCCCCAAATTCTACTGTTGGTTGGCCAACATCACTCTGTATCAATTTTGGTACTTTGCTATCATTTTACTGGATTCTCAATGTCAGAGTCAGATGGATACGGTCTGTCTGCTCCCATTGATGCAAACTGTTTTACACTCACTGACATTTGGAATAAAATAATGCATTAGCAAGCTCGGACAATGTGTATAACTTGGCATGCCTGCCACTTGGACAGCTCAGAAAGCTCTGGCATTACTGATCTGCAGAAACTGATGTGGGGCAAGCCCAAAATTACTCTAGAACGTTCTACAGATCAACATTCCCGCAGGATGTTACCGTTTTAGCTGCCCTAGTGTTTAGCATGGATAAGAAGCACATCTTTACATGAGTTTGAGCTGGCCCTGTTCATTGGGGTGCCTTGCATACCTAGCCATAAGTGTGTACGTACAACCTGCTGCTGCTCAGAAGCTTGGCTAGGTTTTTCAAAGGCCTTTCTGGCAGCCCAGGCCTCACAGTATGCAGTAGAGATGGTTTCAACACTTAAATTCTGTACTTGCCTTAATGTTGGAGGGGAACATACTGAGGACCTTCCAGGTTTTACATTGCTGTTACTCTCACAGCACTTGGCATTGCAGCATGACACGCGGAAAGTAGACAACAGACAATACTTCTAGATTAGATAATAGATTGTCAGATGTCCAGATGTATCTAACAGCTGCAATTTCCACTGCAGCAACCTGGACCACAGATCTGTCCAAAAATCAGGATAGCTTTTTTTCCATTTGCAGGTATACTAGTCACCCCCCTTTTGCAAAGCTTCAGATCATGATCATTATTCAGCACCGACAGATTTACATGGTAGCCTTGGAGGTGGAGCAGGACAGGTCAGATGTTACCATCCTTGTTTGTGAGCGATATTTTTTCAGGTGAAAATAAACTGGGATTGCAGTGCACATCACAAGTATATTCCAGAGAGAACATATATGTGCAGCAGAGCAGAGTCTGCAGCTGATTTAGCACAGCTCAGAAAAGGATAAAATATCTGCCTACGCAGCTTGCCAAGCCAGGGTAGGTGATTCAGCAGCCTCATCTATCACGTCATGAGTCTGGGATCCTACATGTAGCCTCAGCTGCCTTCTCTCTTGAGCTAGGAAAGAGTAAACAACCTCCCATATAAAGTGATACTAGCAATATGCATCCCACAGGCTATGTTAAATAATGTGGATAGAGCTGATTAGGCAGTATTAATTTAATTCCCAGATTCCATAAACTTTTCAAGTCAATTGTTTAACCTGATAGTCCTCATGTTCTGATTATTTTCCCCTAATGTTTTCGCTGTCTTTTAACATATGCCCTTTCATTTCCTTTACAGCTAAGTACTGATCAGAAAAAAGCAGCAGAAGTTTCCCTTACAACAGCAGTTAGAGGATCCAGTACAGACTATAAAAGAAAATAGAACTGTAGTCTGCTTTTTAGAAAACTTCAATGAACCATAGCAAGAGGATTGTCTGGGAGCATTTGGAGAGATAACTGCACTTGTGATTTAACTTATTATCCTCACGGTATGAGACAAGCAGCTTCACTAAGGTATCACACTGAGAGTGCCTTGGAAAGAATGCAAACCAAAAGGAAAGCTTAACCTACATTTCTGATACAAGCTGCCTATGAGCCTTCACCCTGCAACTGTGACAGCTAGTGGCACATGGCACTTAACAGGCCCCATGAAAACTCTTTTTGTGCAGCGTGCAAATATAAAATGAAAAATAAACAGTATTGTGCTAGGATGGCTGGAGGTAGCTACACAGACCAGTCACATGCAAAATGTGATGGCAGGAGAGGCAACTTAATGGTGATCATTTTGTATGGTTTTCCTTATCAATAGTTGTCCTTAGCCTAAAGTAACTCACCAAAATTGAAGCTATATTGTTATATAGTTTCCAGGTTCTGGCCTGGAAATTCAGCTTAAAAGAAGACAGTTCGGTCCAGTTTTACTCTCATGGGGTCTCTTCGCTCCTGACTAGCAGGCTTTGGCTATGAAGCCACCATCCATGTCCCCAGTGGTGGAGACGGCAGCTGTAACAGGCCCTCAGTCCTGCTGACCCCAGCCAACGGGCTGTCATTTTATATCGCCTTTAGAAGCAAGGGCCGAGTGCACTAAAGCCAAAGGAGGTAAGAAGAAACACGTAACTTACAACCCTGCAGAAACGCTTTTTACCCGCTCACCCGTCCGACAAGCACCCTGCCTTCTCGTTTTGTTTTGCGCATGCAGCCTCCACCTCACTACACGGTGGCACTTCCCACCCGCAGGCATCTGCCTGGTATCCAGCAGACTAAGAGAAACCCAAAGGGTAAGCTAGCATAAATATTACGACATATTAGTCAGAAACCAGAATTTCCATTCATGTAAAACCTCTGAAATAAACACAAAATTGGGTTTTTATTTCAAAGCGGGGGAATCCCAACAGTCCTGAAAGGTTTGGGCCCCCACAACACAAGTGCAAGGCAGCTGGCGTATCCATCTGCCTCGGAGCTACGGAGCACGAGAACAGGGTCTGCCTGACCCATCAAGGAACTCAAGTCGTGGCCAGGGCTCCGAGGCTCTCAGCTCCCACCAGTCGGGCAGACTGCCAAGGAGCTGGGCAGGAAGGAAACTGGGGAGGTTTCTAACAAAAAAAAAAATACCCTGCTGGAAAATTTCCGACGAGTTCTAATAATGACCCTACTTTTAGAGTCAGGTATGACGCTGGCAGAAAGTAGGGTGATCCACTGCATATTCTATTTAGTTATTGGCTTCACATACGAGTTTCTTTATATACCAGACATATAACATCAACTGAAGTAATCCTTAAGAAGAATGGTTGTAAATTCCTTCAAAATTCTCTGGAGCAAATGACATGCTCCTTACCAAGAATGATGGCAATCATTAATTGGTGCTATTCAGAAGGCAGCATTTTCTTTGGTAAGGTCTCTACTGCTTTAGGCAACCACATGGACTTTTGGCAGTGTCTCCAGACGAGCCTTGTTGGCAACACACAGTATATGCCTCGCTTGGAAAGACTGCATGAAAAAAACAGCTCACTTTCCAGTTCCAATTCCAAGGCTTCATAAACTTGGCACGGCTGACAGTGTAATCTGGCCTGACTGCAGGAATAACTAATGCCTTACGGGTAGCATCCTGCAAAACTGCCCGAGCTGCTCATGCACACGCAGTTACTCTACAGACTGAGACCTTCTTAGCACAGCTTTCTGAGGACTAGCAGTTGCCCATGCTACATACCGTTCATTATTGAGGGTCATTCTCGGAGGGTCAAGGTTGGGGTTCTCCATGGATTCCATCTGTGGGCAGCGCAGGAAGTAGTAGAGGGTGTGGAGGGCGTCAGGAGACCAGGAGATGGGCTGCTGCTGCCGCGTTTGCCGAACGGGGCTCATGCCCGGGCGCAGGCTGTTCAGGCACTGCATGTGGTGCATTGCTCGCGATACCAAATCACCTGCAGCAAGAGTGCAAAAGCATCACTTGATTATTCGTCATGACACTTTAAAAAACAGTCCTTCAGCTAAATAAAATCTCTGACAGCTCAGAGAACTGCCCTTTGTGCACAAATATCCTCTATCCTCTACTAGGCCAACAGCCACCCTCAAGTTGCCTCTTTGCAGGGAAATTTAAGGGAAATTTAACTTTCTTTCAAAGAACAAGTTATTAGTTGGAAACTACAGAACTAAACACCCCTCAATCACCATGCTATCATAATGGCAAATTTGCAAGTGTTTTTTCCATCCTGTTTTAATGTCATCTTTCTCCTCTTTTCAATCATGTACTACCAGTTTTTGTCTGCCTCAAAAGAACTACTGAGAACTTTATAAAGTGGCTGTTGCCTGTGCTGGGAGTGTAGTGCATGCAATGCAGAGCAAGTGGCAGCAATGCACTCTGCTCCGGTTTCCAGCTACACCATTTTATGTTTATGAGATTGCTATCATTTCCTTCTAAAGCGTTACCAGTTTCTATCCTCCTAACCAGGTAGCTGTGGTAGATTAAGGGTGCAATGTAGAAACCCTTTCTTCTAAGGATCTGCTTCTTTCAGTCTCACTTTAGCTGCAGGTTTCTCCAGAATAACCTGACAGAACAGACAGAATAGCCTGTCTTTACCACGTCTGTTGACACAAGCGATGCCAAAAATCTGCCGGGAGCCTTAAAGGATTCCGGGTGCAGGGGCCTTCTGAGCTGCCCAGTGCTGCTGTCTTTGAACTCCGGGAAACCTGCCTCTGCGCCCGAGTACCTGTGGCTCAGGGGGAGGAGGAGGCCCGAGTTACATGGTTTCTCCAAGGAAAGGACTGCAAAGCTGCAATGACTGCGAGGCAGCTGCTGCGCAGGGAGGCTTTAGTCACACGGGGCTGGCGTTTGTGTAAGGCGCTTGCTCTGGGCACACCCTGTTTGCTCTCCTTTTGTTGTGGTGCGTCGTAAACCCTACACGAGCTCTGCAGCAAAGGCGTCAGACACGACATCTTTACGCAGCGCGGCTGCCATCCCGCTGGCGCGGAGGACTATTATAGATCGCTATACATAGCTGGGGTCTGTTTTTTCCTTGGGAGAATCCTCTGTTGCTTTATGTTCTGCAGCCCCCTCGAAGTCTCACAGGAAACGTTGCTCCATTGTGTCCCACCGCCACAATACTGGGAAAGGATGGGACTGAAATAGTCACCCCCATCTCCAAACTGGTTCCTGAGAGAGTGCCCTGAACTTACCATATGAAATATGAATTATTTCCACCTCCCTCTGAAAAGCTGTGTTCATGTATGTCTAACGGCGAGAGACAAGCAATCTCCAGCTGAACCTGGCGGGTCCTAGTGTTACACAGGTTAGGAAGCACCCTCCACAAAGCTACTGTGTGTCTGAACACTGCAGCAGCTCAGATAGCTGCAGTGCTAAAATTTCAGTTTGCAACATGAAACCACACCACTTACTGTTTAGTAAATCCAGCCGAAGGACCCACTTTGGAATGGAAAAGCCTTCTAACATCCCTGTCCTTCTACCTTGTTAGCTCCTGAATCTTTCTCTAAAATCCTCCAATTTTACAAGAATACCACGAAACCTCTAGCATGGGTACTCCCACAGAAGCCTGCATGATTATAGAAGATGTGCATCTGGAATTTAGATTTCCAGCAAAGAATAAAGTTTCTTCTCCCTTGCACACTCACTCACTCTAAATTTTTGGCAATCTGCAGTAGCATTTCAAATAAATAAATAAATAAGTAAATCTGTAGGCAACTGTGTCAGGAAATCTATTCACTAGATGTAATGACCAGAAGCAGAGCCAAAGCAGGGACCGGGAAGAGAGAGAGGAAGCTGTATTCAATCACAGGCCCATGCCACAAATGTTCTCTTGTGTTCCAGGATAAATAGAGGTGTGTTAAAGGATTCTGAAAACCTCAAATTAAGGCAGGTTGCAAAATAAATGGCAAAACTCACAAACTCCTTGCTGGCCCCTGGCGTTCATTAGCATTCAGATGGCAGAGCAATGCCAGCAGCAATGTTGCAAGGATGGAGTGGGCCAGGAAAACACAAATCATTTTTGTTTACCTTAAAGGGGCTTTATAAGTAGTCTAAGTCTGGAGAATTTTATTTGGTCAGCATTAAAAAAGAAATGTTGACAAGAGTTTTGTTATTGGGCTGCTGTTAGGTATTTTTTGTGCAGTTGTCACTACGTAACCAAATAGCTTTCTCCTGAGTCTCCTGCACCCTGGACTTTTCCGCGGCAGAGCCACTAAAAGAGAAGCCTTGTAGTGGAGCAAGGGAGGTGTCACTGCTCCATTCCATCACAGCACAGAAAACCTCCACACGTATCCGGGCCGAAGCATCCATCTTCCCTTGGCACCAGCACCACCAGAAGGCTAGAAAAACCACATCTTAAAAATCGCCAGGGCGAATCAAAGTAATGAAACAAGCCGATTTCCATAAACAGCGCCATGAGACAATCAAATCTTGCACAATGTTGGCCAAATACCGCTCACACCGTAAACACGGGCAACACTCCCGCCGCCCTCAGCAGCAGAGGGACCAGCTCTCCCGCCCCGCTGGAAGAAGCCCGGGCCCAGCGACACCCCAACTCACTCAGCTCGGAGATGCTCCCCACGCAGGTGGCCAGGAGGGACTGCTCGAGGGTGCGGAGCTCCAGCTGCGCGTAGGCATCCGCGCGCCCGTCGCCGCACGCGGCGCCGTCGTTGTAGGGGCTGAAGGAGGCGGGCAGGGACAGCACACCTGCGGGGGAGAGCAGAGAGCGGGGCGGTCAGCAGGGAACGGGTCTCCCCACGGAGCGCCGCACGGGGCAACTCCAACCCGGCGCCGGCGCCTTCATCAGTCAGCGGGCGCGAGCTCTCCGGAGCGGTTCAAACAAAACCAAATAGTGCTGCAAACGCCGTAGGAACGAGGGAAGCAGGGCAACCGGGCTCTGGGGAGCAACGCGGGTTGTTTCCACAGCCTGCAAAAACTAGAAACAAATTACGCTTGAGATAAAACTACATGAAAAGCTTCAGTGAAGTCTCTGATACTGTTTATATAAAAACTTGGCTGTGCGCACGCAGGTTGCCTTTGAGCAGCTGTATGCAGATTGCTAGATATAAGGGCCTGATTTTCAGGGGTGGAAGATAACCTCAAGTCCATCAAAGGTAAACAGTAGCTGCAGTCTTTGCAGCTCTGAAAATAAGACCGCGGATTACGCCAGTTCTTTGAACCTGCGTGCAGTTTCAACTGTGTAGACTGTGGTTTCTGCATGTGTGAACCTCCAGCTGTGCCAAACTACACCCACAAGTTTTGAGGTTGACTACATTTTCACCTCCATAAATGACACCCACTCCGCATGGAGAGTTAGATTAGAAAGATAATTACATTGCACACATGTATTCACCACATCCTCCCCTTCCATTCTTCAGGATACGTCAAGCCCTTCTGTTGGTGTTTGTTTGTTTGTTTGTTTTGAAACAGGAGCATTAATCATTGCTCAATGGTCACTGCTCCACAGTCCCTGAATCGTGCTAGCACTGTGCAAACAGACTGTGACAGCTGTGACGGGGATCCCCGCTCGCTCGGTGCGTTTCCTTACAGCCCCTTCTGCATTGCCGGCAGGTTAGGGGCTGCTCGTGTGAGCCGGGTGGGAGCAGAGACCGCGGGCACTACAAAAAACCTGACATACACTTACTAGGAAAGCTATCACCAAAAGGGGCAGAGTCACTTGCCTCTCCTTGGCCATGCTTTCCATGACTTATTTTTATCAGACAGGGAGCAGGGATGCGTGACCATGGCTGGGGCTACCATATTTTAATTTACGAGTCTATCACCCAATCCCAGCAATACAGCCCAAGCCTGTTTTTTTTCCCAATTCCCACCAGCACTCCTGGAATCCACATCTTCCCCTTCTCCTAGCCCGCCTCAGCCTCTCCTTCTATTTTTAACCTCCATCAGCACACAGGCATCCAAGGCAGTTCAGTTCAGACCTGCATTACCTTCCCCTCCCTGCTCAGTGCTGGATGCAGAAATTATCCGTTCGTGCTGCAGCGACCTCCTGCCACTTAGGTGCTGTGAACTCTCGTCAAACCCACCCGCCAGCTGAGCGGCAGCACCCTGGGAAAGACCTTTGTTCCTTTGTCTCCACGCTTGCTTTTGAAATTTTAGACTGAATCGATCTCTTCTACCCCTTTTCACATCCTCTCCACATCCTGCTTGGTGGCAAAGCCAAGGATTACATCAAAAACTTCCTGCACATTCTGAGGATAAGAGAATGATTTACCATGTTGTGCTTCTTCACTGTACGTTACTGTTAGCTAATGGAGAAGACTCTGCCAACCCGCTCCGTAACCTGAATAATTAGGAAGCCGAGGCTGGATGAACTACCAGGAGGGATGCATGCAAACTAGAAGAGTTGCAGAATACACTGCAGCCGCCGAGGGAGAGCCCCGGCCACTTCCTTTGCCACGTGAATGCCACAAAAGGATGTTTTAAGACATACGGATTGAATTTATGACAGAGGGAGAATGAAAATAGAGTGATCGTCAAAAGTTTCCAATGGAGGCGCAGAGCTCTACAGAAGTGAAATAAACTGGCAGTTACATTAATAAAGCAGGCGGGAGGGGAGAAAAATGAAGTTCACATTTCCTTCGCCAATCAGCTTCAGTTGGTTCTGTCTTCTCACAGGGAACTAAAAATAAGCAAAGATCTGTCGAATAATGTAAATTGGTGCAGAAAAACAAAACAACACTTTCTCAGCGTTTCAGTGAGCAGCCTGCCAGGTGCTGTGGGTAAAAGGAAGCGACTGATTCGTTCACTTTTGGAAATATTGCCCATACAAGAGCGCAGTGGGTAAGACTTACGTTTGCATCTGTCCTGACACAGCTGGGGATATCCCCTATGAAGGAGGGAGAAATAAGGAAGTTCCAGAGGCCCCGGCCACGTGCGAGCACTCGGTGATGTCACGGGGGGTTTCCCCGGATCGCAGAGGGCTTGAGCTGGGCCCTGCACGCGTGACGTGTCCCAAAGCGTCTGCAGGGTCCGGGAGGTAGGAGCAGCCTGGCCGTGGGAAACCCCCTTCCTTCTCCTCCGTCAAACAGACTGCGGGGAGTCACCGAGGGGCAGCGGCGCCATGGGCTGCACCCCGTGGCGGGGGCTGCGCTCCTCCACCCACGCTGAAACCGCGAGGTAACAGATGTTATGAAGGTCCAAACTGTGGGGGCAATTCCTACGTCTTTGACACTCACATCTCTGTATCTTTACATTTGTGGCAGCACTGGTTTTAGTTAAGGTTAACTGAGCAAGCAAAGCTATAATTGACATAAACCGATTCACGTCCAAACACTTTCTTTCTGTTTGAAAGCACGTTAAAACTGTTCATTTGTTTCCTGAAGTTCAAGAATGTGTCTCCCCCCACAGAACAACAAAGTGCAGCAACACCTAATCAGCGTGCAGCAGCGGGCCCCGCGGGCACGTACAGCACCGTCCTGAAAATTCTTTCTCTGAGGTAGGTGACGTTGTGTGCCACACACTTACCCCCGCCTGTACCTGTCACTTTGGTCACCTATTACTATTATTATCATTATCTGAGCTGTTAGGAAGGAGATTCAAGTCTGGGTGAAGCTAGAGACGGTCCATCCATGTTCACGGGGCTTAGCGCAAGTCCCCGCTCCGGGCCGCTGCGAGGCAGCACCACGGAGCAGTCCAATTGAAAGCACATTTGTAGCACTGTGATCAAGCCATGGCTGGCCAACGGTTTGTATCCACAGCCTTTGAAATAGCAGCTGGAAAAAAAAAAAAAAAAACATATTTATTCTATTCAGTTAATATACAAAACCTGTTCACGGGCACTGGCTGCCAATACTTTTAAAAAGCAGTCACGACTGGGTAAAGTTCCAGTTAAACAGTTACTTAAGCTGAAATTACCCTGCTTGCCTGAAAATTTTGAAATTGTTGTCTGTAATGCGATTCTTTTAAATAGCAACTGAAAATATTTCCACAGTTTGAACTAGGTCCAGGGCAAAAGTCTGTTCGCACCCTTGGACATCTTTCTGCTTTGAGCAGCGCAGCGGTTATGCCAAGAGCTTTGGCTAGAAGGTGCCTGATCTTCTGATACCAAGGCAGAAAAGAATACCAAGATTTCTACACGAATTTTAGGATTTAAATGTTTCAAAATCTAATTTGTGTTCCCTTCACATGTCATGCTCTTTGCATGTTACTTTCAGGCAAAAAGACCGGCCATCTGCTTTCCCTCCCTTGCTGCAATGATTTTCTCTCTACTTTCCCTCTGCATTAACTTCTCCCTGCATTAACTGCTTTAATCTAAATCCTGCACGTTGGGAGACAACTTCCCCGTGATTAACGTGTCAGCTGCTTGAGGGCTTTCAAACCCTTACACGGTGCCTGCAGGTTAAGATGGGGCCACCACACGTGGCAGGGAGCCAAGAAGACTTGTCTGAAAAGCACTTGAAATCTGCTGCCTGGGGTTCCTCGCAGAGACTGCCCAGAGTACTAACTCCATCCTCTTAAAAATGAGCAGCTTAATATCTCAGCCCAGCTGGATTTCTGACACGTTAGGCAAAGAACCACAAATACAATTAGGAACAAGATGCACAGAGCCAACTATTGAGACAGAGAAAGTGACACGTGTATTGACTCTTCCCTTGGGCCAGAATAAAAGAGTTCTCTGGGCCAGGATTCCCTCTATGTTTACAATTATACCTAAAACCCTGGGGATTGGTTACTGACCACTGCCACAGTACAAAATCAGAACCACAGGACAGGAGTATCTATCTGGGGGAAACAAGCCAGAAAATACACCAGGCTCACCTTTGGACATGACAAATAGTTTCTAAAAGCCCCTGATAGTGCAAAAAGCCACATATGTGAAATCAGAACTGCTATGGGGAAATATAGTAGGAAACAACAACAAAAAATGTCATGGTCTCCAGTATCAACCTACTTTATTTTTTCTCCAGCATTTAATTTGTGATAATTTCCATAAGAAATACTTTCAGAGGCGAGACAGACAATTGCGGATCCCAAAGAACTGAGATGCAATTCGGAAGGCCCAAAACTTTCAAGACGGATGGTGATGACCCGACTCCGCTGCAGAGAACGGGCAAATCCCACCGATTTCAATGGGCCCAATACTTTACCAGTGAAAACCCAGTCGCATTGGGGATGCAGTTCCCACATTGGAAATTGGCTGTGACATCGAGGCGCTGCCACCTTGCACAAAGTCCCGCAGTTCTTCACGGCGGGGAGCACTCAAGGCCCTCCTTGTTCTCCCTCTCCCTTTCTACCAAGCCGCACAATGTCGCGCGCTCCCTCTTGCCAACCCACTCAGCACGGACACGGAGTACAGGCCGCCACCTCGAACCAGTGCCAGCCCCTGGAGCTGCTCTGCCGCTGCACTGCTAGGAAAACTCAGCTCCTCTAATTTTACGAAATACAGCAAGCTCGTTCTGTCCATGTAAAGAGAGAAAATCCAGGCCACCAAAGTTCCTCATACAACGCGCTCAAGTCTAAACACGTTAGGCTCTATAATCAAGTACAGTCGTGCTACGCGTTGTGAGAAAGATTTGTTATGGGGAAACAAAGCATATAGTTGCTAATGTACGGAAGAACAGCACGCTTCTGGTGTAAAGCAAAGCAGCCCGTACATCTCTCTCAGTTTGTCTCTATCAGGAGTGAGGGAAGTCAAACACAGTTGCTTGTGTCTGCATCCACATTTAACAGCCTTCTCTCAGCCTTTGCAAATCCTTAAATGCCTCCTTACCCCTTGGGAGCTAATGTCTTGAATTAATGCCACACTTTCCAAAGCTCAGCACGCTTTGCTTCATTTT
>VWPW01028070.1:0-52824 GCA_013389825.1 Crypturellus undulatus | reverse complement strand
AAAAAAAAAAAAAAAAAAAAAAAAAAAAAAAAAAAAAAGGGAAATTGGGCTGGAAAGAGGGGAAAGAAGGTAGGAAGCATTTAAAACAACTACTATATTGCTGTCCGACTAGGACATAATAGATTCTAAATGACTCTAAAGGTAGCAGGACTTTGGTTTAGTACTGATTCAGTAGTTACTGAGTCACTTATCCTGCTTCCCTGTCCCTGTGGTCTTCTGGACAACCACTGACCTGGCCTGGTCTCAAATGCTTAATTCAACACAACCTCAAAGGAACACGGCTGGTATTTTAAAGACTTCCAGAAAACAAATCCAATTCTATCTTGAGCAGTAGCGGCAGGCTTTGCGAGATAAGAAGCATCAATGCTTTTATGAGAGGGTCAGTGTCCTCATTTCCTATTTCATTAATGAGGAAACAGAGCCAAAAGGAGGAGAAGCAACTTGCTAAGTAGTGCAGCAGTGTCAGTACCAGCCTCTCTGCACACTTCAAATCCCCCAGTCCAGAATCCCTATGGCCGCAGACATCACCTGTGTGAAAGTGGCCAGCGTTGAACCGTTTGTCTCACTAACCTGATCCAGAGATTTGAAATAAATGGCATGATTGTGAGGCTTTAATGCAGGCATGTAGGAGTAACCGGCCATTCTGGACGTCATAATAAGAGAGAGAATATCAACTTTGATGTAGTCCTAGTACACTAAAAAAGGTGGAAAATGTCATACTTCTATATCTAAAAAACTGTAAATTCTTCCTAGTACTATCATGACAACTACTTTTGAAAACATAGATGTGCTGGGATGTCAATAAGTACAAAGTACATTGTTAAAATTGGACTCATTAATTATAAAATGGAACCTTCTACACAATTATAAAATGGGACCTATAAGGGCAGGCAAAGACCCACCCTACACTGTAAAGTGAGCCCTGAAGATTTCTTATTTTCAGCTCACTTATCTGTAAAATGAGGATCCTGCTTCACTCCCATTAAGGGCAGGCTGATGGAAGCACCATTCTTGCCTCATTTCCCATTCCCATCTACCTCCTCCGTGCTACGCAACACTTCAGCTGTGTCTTCATTTCCTGTATGTGTCAACAGTAAATGTTTTGTCCCTTAGCAACAGCACATCTTTTATCTGCACAGCCCTTCAAACTCTCCCCTGTCCCAAAGCTCTCTGAAACACAGCTACTCTGGAGATGAAAGGAAACAGTATTGTGATAATGTACAAATCCACCCCAGTGAAGCTTATCATAAGAAGAAGAGATGCTTTACCTTTGAATACAAGAGGATTAAGAAAGGCAAATAATAGAGATTTTTGTGAGGATACAATAGTAGGACAGTCATTCTGACATCCACAGCAAAAAAAATATTGTAAGAGAGTATAAACTATGAAAAAAACTATATATTAAAAACTCCAAAATATAAAACAAACAAACAAAAGGCACTCCAAAGCCCAATGCCACAAGAAATGTGCTAGGCAGAAGACTGGAATTCCCAAAACACTGAATCCCTTAGACCATGACTGGGGATACCAGAAAGTGTAGGCAGACTTAATATCTCTTTCTCTGTTTGTTCAGATTTCTTGAGAGGTCTCCAACCTGGATACTTTCACAGTAAAAGCAGCTTCGCTTGGAATAACCAGTGGGACCACGGCATAAGCGTAGGAAAACTGCAGGCGGCACCAGCTAAAGCCCCAGTACCCTCTGCAGCGGCCTCCTCTTCTTAACCATTGCTATTGTTCCACTGTCCTTCCTGAAATATGGTCTCTGAATCATGCCCAGTCCTCCAGATGTGCTCTGACTACCTTCTTTGTACCCGCCATAATGACCTCTCTTTACTTGTGCTCAATTCCCCCATTTATGCATCCCATGATCTGCGCACTTGCCAAGCACAAAGAGGATAATAAATTTGTATCTTCTGCCCCTCTCGGTTCCTTTCCTTAGAGGAGGGCTGCATGGGGAACCCAAGCAGGACAGCTACTCCAGAATAATCCCATGCAGCGGCTTCCGTGTGCGCTCGGGATAAGGAGGGGGTTTATTGCGGCTGGGGTGGATGTAGCTGGGGACTGGGTGTGCGGGCGGCACCGGGACAGCCAGGCTGCAGAGCAGCCCGTCAGGAGAGCTTCCCCCTGCCCAGCAACGCCTTGGAAAAGGCCTAGTAACATCTTCCCTCATCAAGACCTTCATGGCTGTTGCAAATGTGCCATTAAAGTAAAATTTTAGAGATTATGATTACTTAACGATATCTATCAAGACTGCAATTGAGCTGATTAATGACTTAAAATACCAGAGCATCCAAGTAGTTGTTTATTTTATGCTCCTTTTTACAAAGCCACGAACAAACAAGAACTCGGCAATAACCAAACTGCTGCTCGGAAAGGATGAGTATCACAAAGGGCCTCCAGAACAGGGTCTGGAGCCTCGTGGGTGGCGGGCCAGGCGACGCGTGGCCAGGGCGCATCCCACGGAGCCGCCAGGGAGGCAGGTACCACGGGCTCCACGTGCTGAGATCACCTCCGACGTTTACACCACAGCCCCTGCAAACCGGCTGCGCTGGTCCTCACCCGCGTGCACGGCGCGTGAGTCACCGGCTCTGTCCTTTTTACCCCAGAACCGCCTGCAGCCCGGGCGACACTGGCTGGGTGCGAGCTTTGGGGGCAAGTATAAACCTCCACCACCCTGAAAATAAGGACTGTGCTTGAAGACAAAATCCATGAGCTCTACACAGGCTACATACTGTCCAGCAATATTTGAAAAGAATGGAGGACCGGCAGCAATTCTATCCCAAAACAGAAGCTATTCCTCTTTTAACTATCACTTCCTCAAATAAACATTCCTGGAAGTGTTTGGCAGACCAGTTTTTGTCACATTACTTCAAATCATCTTCTTACTACTAACAATATTTTGTAAATCTGTTTCCTTGCATCAAAGCATCCTGGAGACCCAGCAGACAATAACCAATTGTTTCAAGAAACCCAGAACTGGAACTGAGGAAATCCACTTATTGACCACAGGCTGAATTTGGCCTTCTGTCTTTGCACCACCTTGACCCCTTTCTCATCGCCTGTGCTGCTACAGGACTGCTCCACCCCATCGACACTTATTCTTCATGGCATCGACATCCATACTCACCTTTCTCCAATGCTGTCTTCTTTCCAGCACCTACTCCATTCTCCATATCCGTATCTACACACTTCCTCCTTGCCCTGCATTAAAACCCCATCATCGTACGGGAGGTGCTTCCTCCATAAGGCAGCCTCGCAAGGCCTAACACCAATTAGAAATGATAGCAGTTTTTAAATGTGCACTTCAGTACTAGCAACAACACAAAAGAATTGCACTATTTTCTAAAGTTATATATACATATGTATAATCCCACTCCGCTACAAGGCTCTGTCTTGTCTTTGACCCTGTTTAAGTGCCAAATGCGTCTCAAAGGCTGAGCCTCTTGCTTGTAGCCATTTATATTTTGTACAGAAAGCATAACTTGTGCACTTCCATTGGGGCTCTAAATATAACCGCCCTAGGCAAGTATGCGCTTTTCAAACAGTACCTCTTTGAGTTTTGTTTTCAAAAGGATGTTGTTGCCACTGTATTATTTATAGACATTTACTTTGGGATCCAAATACTTGGTTAGGAAACCTCTCAGATTAATGGATCCCCAGCATTGTTTTAATACCCTAAATAGCTCTAAAGAAAAAAGCATATCGCCTGTATTTTTATTATAGAACAGCCACTTTTTTGCCTAAGTATAAATAGCAGCACTGTTTATAATGCTCAGGCAGGATGGGCATAACTCTTTGAAGAATCTGGAAACACTGCCATGTGTCTCAGATTTCTAACGTGGCATCTGCATTAAAGGATGAAAATTAGAACATCCAAAAAAACTTTTTTTTTTTTCTTCTCTCTGAACAGGGAAAATAGAGTTTGATATTTTTGTTATATGCATGCACCATAGTTGTGCAATGGATCCAAGCACTTAAAAATTGATTTTGCTGGTGTGCCACTTTAATAAACCCCTCCGGCTTAGGAGAATTCCAGTTACGCTTTTTCCCACCAAACGAACTCCGTGGCAGAGAGAATCAGCCCATTGCCACGAGTTACCTTCCTGGCGCTTCAAACATGACTGTTTGTACAGGTGACGCCCGTGGACTGAGGGGCAGAAAGAGCAGGAGAAATGGCCTTACAGCACAAGGCAGGTATGAGTTAGAGCAAGAGGGCTCCGCGTTCCTCTGCAGACCCTGACAGCATCCCCAAAAGGAGAACACTCCTCGGCCTCCCCACGGCACGCACGAGGTGCCACAACGCCTTTGGCGAGGCCACAACCGTCTTTCCAAACACAGACAATTACCAAAAATAAAAGTGGTTATGCTGTATCCCTAATTTCTACAAGGGAGAGCCAAAAATAATTCTTTAAATGTTATAATCTCCCCACCCAACCATAAAAATCAAGTGACATTTCTTAGACTTCTGCCACGAGAGCAGCTGAATCGCATGTCTATCACATCTGGAAAATTTGGAGGGTCCTATGGTGTAGAAAAGCTCTAACATCTCTCACAGGGGTTTTGAGGATTAAGATTACATGGAATCTTCCTACAACTCTTAGTAGTAGGAAACAGAGAGCTACCTCTCAGAGCCAAGTTTTTTATTGAGGAAAAATATCATTGCTGGAAAGACTGCTTCTCTAAAATAAGTTATCATAGCGTAAAACTCTGCCTACAGCAAACCTGTAGTCATCAGGCTGCGCGATGAAACCGAGTTTTCTGTTGCAGGTCTCTGCTGGGGCCAGATCGCGCTGCCGCTGCCGCTCTCGCTCCGATGGCGCTGCGACACCTCTGCTGCTCGGAGCAGGGCGGCACCGCGGGCAAGCGCGTGAAAAGGGAAGGTCTCTGCCACGCAAGGAACCACACAGCACCCAGGTAATCACCTCTGGATCCAGCTGGATCCTTTTTTTTTTTTTTTTTTTTTAAATTTGCCATGGAAGAGAGCAAAACCTAGAAGCCACAATAGGTGCAGACATGGGAATGCTCCCCTAAGTTAGAATCCCCTTCCCACAAACTGGAAGTTCTATTTTTCTTATTTTCCTTTCATCAAGTATGTGAAGAAATAGGTCAAATGAAGGCTGCTTCATTAAACCACTACATGCTGGTAGAGGTTAGAACTAGACTCCACTACAGGTCAGCTGAAGGAATTTCAAAATACAGACATGGAACAAGTAAAGATCAGGATGGAAAAAAGACACAGCACTCAGATGTGAAACCCGGCCACTCCACAGCATAGGCACTTTCAGAGTTGCAATTTTAGGCCCATCTTTTCTCCAAACCAACTACCAAAGGAGCATAAAGAGGACTTGGGGAGCTTGGGAGTGGATGTAAGGAAGAAGGATGGGGGAAAGGACCAGAAAAAAAGAGTTAGCAACATTTGATGAAATAGCAATGGAATGAGAGAGAGACTGGAAAATAGTCCAACAAGGAACCCTCCTAATATATACTTTGAAAATATTTTATTTTTCCCCCCCAAAAAATAAGTTAGCGTCTTCAGAAAAAAATAACACTATGTTCTCTAACCCCGATGTCATCCTTCTCTCCCACGTTCATGCCTGAAAAGGGGCAACAAGCCAGGGGGGAGGCACGTTTGACACGGCCCCTCTGAACACCGAGGAGATGCGATGCACGCTGGAGCCACCTGAGCGGTCACCCAGCTCCATGCGCACTCTTGGGCACTCGCCCCAAGACCCTGTTGTGCTCCTTGTCGTAAAGGAGCACACTTTTAATACTGTGCTTTGAAACCTGAAGGACTTCCCTTGGCTTTGCCGTTTTGCAGTTCCTCCGGGCAGAATAATTAAGCAAACACAGACAGAAAGCCACTACGCCCTCCTTCCTACCTATTTCCTTCAACATCCTGTTCACCTTCCTGCACTCTTCTTCCTAATAAATCACTGATTTGCTGTTCGGGCCCTGCAGGCCTGACCATTGCCTCTTCATCTCGGCGGGAGCCAAATGATGATTGAGATACCAACGTATTAGGCTGGCCTGATTCAAGGAGGGATAAGGAACAAAGCGTTTGTGCAGAGCAGAGATAAATGGATTCAGATCAAGTGCCAAGCTATTTTCTGTGATGGATTAGCACCTTTCTTTGACCTAATAATGTCAAGCGGTCTCCATGCTGACAGCAACTAATGTGGAAATATCTGTGCTCCGTGAAGCCAGTAGGAATGCTCATCTCCAGCTGCACAATAATTTTATTTGTATTTCGCTATGTCCCTCACTCAGGCGTAAGCAATCTCCTTCATTTCACCTTGAGAGGTGTCATTACCACGTCCATCAAACTATCTCTAGAGCACAGGAGAGAGGCTCCTTCCATCCTGCTGACTTCAGTGGGAGTCAAGCCCAAACTTCTCTGTTCCAGCAACACGCACTTTCCAGAGCTATATTAAATAGTGTTTAAAATTGTCTAGTGTCCCTGACAGGCAGCAAAACCTGCACCTTTGGAGGGCAGGAGATACGTCAAAGTATCACGGCTACCATTGCCCCTGCTGCTCTCATCTCGAACGCATAAGTGAGGTATCTATTACATGTCCAAATATAAACTAAATAGAGAGAGAAGGAGCAAGAGGGAGCACAGAAATGTTTCTCCGGTGTTCATGCCCACAACCCGAGCCCCTCTGCCTTGTGTCCCCAGGGACAAGGCACGTGGACCCCGGGGTCTCTACAAGCAAGGTGTGCATCGCTGGGCTGCTCTCACGCGGCTGCCCGGGGGTCTGCACGGATCCTGCAGCGACTGCGGCATCGTCCTACTCCGCAGGGCACCGTCCCCGGCGCAGCCCCGGGCTGCCTGCGGCTGCAGACAGACTCCCTTTTCAGCCTTTCCAAAAGGCTGGCCTGACGATGGGCGGGTGGAGGAACATGCCGCGGGCCCCGCTGCTCCTGTGCATCCCGTCACTACCTCTTGCATCCAGCCGGGCACACACGTGCCAGCGCTGGCTTAGCAGAGGCAGCGCGAGCACACCTGGGGACACAGGCTGAGCCTGCTGCAGCCCTATTTATTCTGGTTTACACTGCCATGGAACTGGATCGTCACACTGTCAAACGCTGCAGGAATAACAGAATTGCTGAAGTGCATGCCGTGGTGATTGAAATATACAAAATTATAAACTCAAGTATGATCATTTTAACTTCTCCTTTCAGAGAAAAAAAAAGATTTACTTTTAGATATTAGTAGAAAACTTATCCTTAATTTTGGCATTCTGAGACAGACTGAAATTGCCAAGTAGAAGAAGTTGTTTATAAGAAAAGCAGCAGAGAACTGGAAAAGGTTCCAGAAAATTTATTATGATCCACCTGATTATAGCCAAAATATTACATCAGCCTAGATAGCCTGAGAACTGGGACTAGATCACTCTCAAATTAACAAGTGGCTTGGTACAACACGCAGGGTGAAATGGTTTTGCAGGAGGTCTGGGTTCTCCTCCTAGCTCTGCCAGAAACAGCAGGCATCTGCTCATCTCCCTCTTATTTACCACCTGCCATGGACAATAAACATTTATTTTCTTTACCTCTCAGTTGTCTCAATTCTTTGGCTCTTCAGCTTCCCAGGACAGGGATCCTTTTTTTGCTATTCCTTTCTGAAATTGCAGTGTCTCTCCCACCAGGACCCGCAGCTGAACTGCCAGTCACTACTTGCTAATACGAGGGAGGCCTACAAAAAACGCTGCAATCAGAACTGAGATTTCTTGGTTCCTGGTTTAAGATAGATGAATATGAGGCACTTCCAATTCAAAACCATACAGCTATTTTAACATGACACTTTAACACTAGACTTAAGTGCAGCGTGAGGGTGCCATAGCTATACATCTGTTTGTATGAACATGCTTCATAAGGAATTCTGGATGCGGTGTTTAAGAAACAAAACCTAACACATGCAAAAAGACCAATTAATACTTAAATATTTTCTTAAAAATCATAATTAGAAAATACTTTTTTTTTCAATATTTAGACCATCTCACTTCAAAAAAATATATCCCTGGCTTCACCTGGAAGACAATTTCTCTTACCTAGCACAATTGATAAACCACATATTTTTGATGGCCTAAGCAGCCAGGAATCACAAACTTTCTGATGGAGCTGGCATGACATCACCGATCCCAAAGCAACATTACAAAGAGCTGATGTGTTAATGAAAAATCCTGATCCACTTTAACACTGGCGATAGCTTTCTACCTGCTTCAAGTCACTTGTGATCCCTGTAGTCTACCATTTTCTTCATTTCCTGACCTAAACTGTAATCTAAAACTGCCATGTACTTTTTAAGAGCTGCCATATGCATCCCAAAAGGCTTCCACTCCAGTGTAGTCAAGGAAAAGAAAAGTGATCTCCAAGTATCATTTATATTCCTCATATAGATGTGTTGACTGACTGGTTATCCCAAAACATGCTGCAATGCTTGGGTTACAGCTGTGGAAGTGCAAACATTACTCATACATAACAGAAAATACGCAGTTCTGCAACTGAGGAAAAGGGGACGTAGAAAATTCTCTGCTCACTCGCATGCTGTTTTCATTCCCTAGTAGACTACAAATGCCAGGACGTGCGAAGACAGGTTTCCATGACACACTGTGCGAGCCTAGAGCTCCTCCTGTCTATAGAGAAGTTCTGTGGAGTTCTGTGCATCTCCAGACAAATGTAAAAAGGATTTCTAATATACTTTCTCTGCCTTCTCCATGTCCCCTCCCCGTTGCGTACTGGAGGCTTCTGATGAAAGACAACCTGGAATGAGATTCAGCTTCTGAAGATTCAGTTCTTGCAGGGGTGAATCCTCTTAAACAGCTTCACTAATCTCTCATTAATCTCCCATCAGAGTTGACATTCTGGAAATATACAATCGTCTCTTATCTATCTCTTACCATCTCTGGGGGAAGTTCCAGGATGCAACACTGAACCAAAAGCATTCAATATCTGAGCTTACGTTTGCATTAAATCACCAAAAAGTCTCTCTCCGAGGAATCAGCAATCAGATATGTCTGTGAACAACAAGGGCCAATCCTCAGATAAGAAAATACAACTCCAAAGCATTCAAGATAGGGCATTTCAGGCCTTTGGAAGCTGTTGGGCCTTCCCTGATTTCAGTGATCTCATGCCTTGACTTGAGTAAGAACCCTATCTCATCAAACCAGAAAAGCAGTTGGCTCTTAGAAGCTTGATCACATCATCCCTAAGGTCCACCCTGGGTCTAAACTGTGCCATACTTCATATTGTACATATTTTTATGTATGCAATATATAAATGTTGCAAGCAAATAGCTAATGAAAAGCATAATGCAGAAAAATTTATCAAGCAATACAGGTTATCTGTCTCAGACCAGTGTTTCATTTCTGCTGCCAAATGTTTTACCAACAAACCAATTCTAAGTGCATTTGTTGCATGGGGTTTAGCCCAAATTTTGACCACCACATTTTATAATGAAAGGAAGTGAACTTGAGATCTGTTAGCATCTCTTCTCTCCTTCCTCAGATGGAAAATACGTATTTACCTGAATCTGCACACAGCCTGAAACCTGAGATCTGGATTTCACACTATCATGTGGGCCCCTCATACAGACACAGTGTTATTTGTCAAGTCTCAGCCAAGACACTGCTACCAGCTGTTATCAGCTCCTCTTCAAATAGGGTTAAAGCAAGCTCCAAGGCTCAAGCTTAACTGGAACCTTCATGAACTGCTTCCAAATTAGGATTTCTCAGGTAGGAAGCAAAAGGGGCCCCTGAATCTCTTCTCAGCTACAGACTGAGAAAACAAACCCCAAGAACTCTGCCTACCCTTTCCTTATAGGATGTAATGAATACAACTAAAACTCCATCTGTGGGAAAACAATTTCATATTTTGGATCAATTTAGCACTTGTTCTTCCTAAAGCAAACCAGAACATAACATCCAACACCTACACAACCCTCTGGCCATCCTGTGCAAAGGAAAGATCACCCCACCATGTATTTCAGTAGGAGAAACAGAGGCATCAAAGCACTTGCCTCACGACATTCCTTAGGACTTGGCAGAGCAGGAAATCCAGTGCTCCAGAAATGAGATACACTCCAGGGAAGAGGGTGGGAAAACAGGAGGACTTATCCAAATAACCTTTTCCTGTTTATATAGCTCCTGGAGAAGGTAGGACACCTATGCAGTCTCCAGGTGAAAGACCACCACCACCTCCCAGTGTTAAACAAATTACTACGTGTCACCCGATATCCAGCCTAAAAGCTCAAGGCATTATTTTTGTTACCCGATGGATTATTTCCTTTATGTTTTCCCCCAAACCCGAGGGATAGTTCCAATATGACCTGCATCACTACCAAAAAAAAAAAAATAAAAAAAAATAAAGACTAAAAAAAGTGCCACTTCTCATATTCTGTGTCCTTATTAGCAAGCTGTCACTGTTTTGCTTCATGGCTCCCATGCCCTAGACTAATAGCTTCCAAGATTTTTCCACAACAACCTCCAAAGTCTTTTTCCAGCAGAGTTTTCTGGATGTTTTTTCCAGTGCACATATACTCTCCCAGCTGACTTCTTTTACATCCAAGTTATTGTACCATTAGAATGACAACATTAGATTTATTATAGAGCTGAAGTATCTTAAATAACCCAGAGAGGCGCTGACATTCTCCGCTCTGGATGGGGCCTGCACAAACCCCTCTCCTCCGGCTGGAGGACAAGCTGGGATCAGATTGATGTGGAGATTTTCAGCAGGGGACGATTAAAAATAACAACCTGGGGGAGGGTAGAGATTCTGAAGAAAATGTTCTCTATTCTCAAAAGAGAAGAAAAACTATTCTGGAGCAGGCAAAGGGCTGAAACAGAGGTTATAGTGGGAAAAGAATTAGTAGGCTGCAACAAAGGCAACAGTAGGATAAAACACGGTTTAGGACAAAGCTCAGGGGACCCAGCAGCAAAAATACTGGCTTTATTTCCAGCCTGCCGCTAAATCATTGAGCGAGGCTTAGCCCCCTGTTCTCTCATCTGTAAAACGGTTAACAGCACCGCTTCCCGCTTACGATGCCTCCGAGATGCCTGCAAAACACCCCGGGATGCGGAGGGAGGAAGCAACACATCAGATCCTATAGCTGGGATTACTGAACTTGAGATCCACTTATGCAAAAGGCCAGGTCTTAGCTCGATGCTTCATAGAAAAAGTAAAGACATGAGCCTCAAAGCAAGGCTACTCTATGTCTTTCTTCCTCAGAATATTTTGAGGGGCTGGGGGAGGGCATGACCAGCAACAAGCCCTGCACACCAAGCAGATACAGCCTTGGCAAAAAGTTAGCAGCTTCTTCAACACAAAGTACCGGACTAAAGATCTCTGGTATTCACAACCAAAACCCTTGGAAGTGCAAGCGCAGGACGGGAGGGACCGAGGATGTGCAGCCCAGATCCACCATGTCAGGACGCAAACCGAATAGCACCGGTACAGTCGTGTTCTCGTTAAGTGAAAACTTTTGATGTTGATAGAAAACATTTTCAAAACACTCAACAAAGAAGCCATTTCACAACAAACTACCAGTTAAGGATAAAATCTATCTGTGCTCTCTCAGCCTTTAAAAGGCTGAACATGAAAGGCAAAGCCAGGCATGACGGGGGAGCAGGCAGATGATTTGCAGCATCACCAGTTTCGTGCCTAGGAAATTCTTCTTATTGCCAACATGCGACTAGAAAACTCCCCTGCGGCGGGGCTAAAAGCCTGCCAGACCATTTCACCAGATATCTTTGCTCTGTGCCCTGTACAAAGCTCCACTTTGTTTCAAAACTTCAAGTCCTGCAGCAAAAGCCAGGCGAGAGGCACTTGCTCTGTCACAAGGTGAGCTGCAGAGGATGTGGTTAGCAGCACAGGAGCAGGGCAACAGACTCTGTGGCTTCTGCTCAGAATTGCCAGGGGGGAGATACTCTTCTGCATGCTTTACTTCCCCTCAGCCCTACCTGTGACACGGGGGACAATTAATAATACCGACATTTCTATTAAATATTTGCATTTTCAATAGTGTCTGACATGGGAGAACACATTCTGCGAAAAACCAGCTTCTGCAGCAAAATTTCCCTCCGAGCCAAGATTTTGCCTGTTTTATTTTCATCCTGGTTTTGAAAGCCAGAGGACTCGTGCTAAATGTGGAGAGAAAACAGTTCCCCGGAAGAAAGGCCCCAGGTGTCCCACCGGAGACGACATTTCTGCGGGTGCCGGGAGCACCAGAGAGGCTCCCTTGCCCTAATCCCAAAGTGAATCCCCACGGCCCCTGGCAGGGAGCACGGATCCCTTTAACTCCTTCCGAGGGCAGGAATGGCCCTGTCCCGCCGCGGCCTGGCCCCATGCGCACGCTGTGCCCGTGTGCGCCACTCGCGCCCCGCGCTNCAGAGAGGCTCCCTTGCCCTAATCCCAAAGTGAATCCCCACGGCCCCTGGCAGGGAGCACGGATCCGTTTAACTCCTTCCGAGGGCAGAAATGGCCCTGTCCCCGCCGCGGCCTGGCCCCACGCGCACGCTGTGCCCGTGTGCGCCGCTCGCACCCCGCGCTCGCGTGCGGCTCGTCCATCCCAGAGCTGCCAAACGCAGCCCGCTGATCGCTCCCCGCGTCCACGATTTCAGCTGACATCTTTAAAACGAAAGTTATTCCTTTTCCCTGGTCAGGACCAGGCAGGGATTGTGGCAAACTGCAAATTTAACTTAATGATGTCACCCCAGCTGGGACCCGCGCATCCCTCCCCTTGGGGGCATCCTGCACTGCACATCTAAATCACATCCACGTCTGTGACAGGGAGAGCATGGTCCTTTTTCAATAACGGGCAAAGAAAAATGGCTACTTTTTCATGCAAAGAGGACTAATTTTTGTTTATTTATTTTTACTGTTCCCACGTAATTCTTCATAGGCAAGTGACTGGTCAGCTCAGCTTCTCTGCTGCCTTTCACAAGGCCGTGACTCAGGGCTGGCCGGCTCACAGCCAGGCTGCAAAACGGATGAGTTTCCCCTCCCTGCTCTTTTAAATAGCACAACCTCTTGGCTCACCCCTCTAATGCCTCTTTAATCTCTTTTCAACATTCATACGCTCTTCCATCCGACTAGAAAGCAATTGCTGCTGCTGCAGAGCCCATTTTTTAAAAAGAAACAGTCCTTGTTTATTTGATTATTCAACATCATCCCTGCACTATGGCAGCTGAGTGGTTTTGGAACATCCATAAATCACACCACATAAACTAGTCTGAATTTTTTTTTTATTATTAATTTGTTTTAACAGCCTATCATTGCAACCAGCATACCCTGCCACGTATGAGATCGAGATAGCTCTCTGTAAAAGAAATGTGTTGGCTGCTGCTCCTGCCACTGGCAGTAAAGGGAAACGAGAGGGAAGGAGACACCCCTTGCTGTCATTTCCACATTTGCAATGCTGCAGTATAAAAATACAATTTAAAAGCTCATTTACTATCTTGCAGCATGACGAGATCAAATGTATGCCTAATTGTGCAAAAATCAGAGCTATTTACGCAATTGTTACGCTAACTTCCTGCAGCTTCACACAACTACTGCTCTCTGCAATGGCAAACACCTCAGAGAGGTCAAACTTCCCCTCCTTGGCACAGTGAATGCTCCTCTCTCTTGCCTGCTGCTTCACTTTGGAGGCTTTGCCTCAAAAATCTCATGCACAGACAAGGCAGGTGCCACAGTGATACCCTCCACTTAACACCACCCTCAACTCAAAGCAGTTTTACACCGGCTACATCAGCTTTACCTGAGTAACAACCTGCTTCATGTTGGCCTCGGCAATCAAAATCCCATTCTCACACATCTTTCACCAGCTAAACCATATGAGATTTCAAGTGAGAGTTTTTTGGAAATCCTGCTGTGACCCCAACGACCCACAAGGTAAGAGCGCTGTGTGAAACGCAGAGCTGGAATAAAACACTCTCCTACCAGAAAGTGCTTGCTGTATTCTGCCAGACAGATTGCATCAAACTGAATTATGAAGCCTCCTGGACAAGGGAGGGAAAGTGTTATTACACACTGAATTCTTTTCCAGCTTTTGTGGTTTTCCAGTCACATTTTTTTTTTTTTTTTTTTTGCCTAGCACTTAGCTGCTCTGTTCTTCTGCTCGGGGACAGTCTTGCAAACCACAGAATGGCCTAAGTGATTACACAGTGTTCCAGTTTAGAAAAAAAAAAGCTACCAGATATTTCAGTGAGAACAAGCACCAGGCCAAGAGCAAGGCCAGCATCTCCGCACTTCTGGCCTCTCCCTCAATCCATTACCTGCGCTTCAGGCTTTGGCCAGAGCATCGGGAACTTCTCAGGCTCAACTGTTGCTTCCCCAGGACGCCCGGTGGGCAACTGGCTCTCTGCTTGAGGTGGCAGATGATCACCCACCCCAGGCTCCTGGCTCCNAAAAAAAAAAGCTACCAGATATTTCAGTGAGAACAAGCACCAGGCCAAGAGCAAGGCCAGCATCTCCGCACTTCTGGCCTCTCCCTCAATCCATTACCTGCGCTTCAGGCTTTGGCCAGAGCATCGGGAACTTCTCAGGCCCTGGCTCTCTGCTTGAGGCGGCAGATGATCACCCACCCCAGGCTCCTGGCTCCTCATCGAGGAGGCATCCTGCCCTCCACCGACGCTTGGTTTGGTTTTCTTACCTGCATACACACACACACCAAGGAGGAGGGGAAGGGGAGCCAGCAAACCTTGTCAGAGCTGACCACGCTTGCTCCCCGCAACTGAGGTTTCCACGGTTTTTTACTACAAAAGCAGCAAAAATAAATAGAAGTCGGGCGGAGGATCTGGAGCGAACTCTGTGGGCGTGGGAGCAGGATGCACATGACATAAGCGGGTACCACAGCGAGCCTCTGAATCATACGTTAATCCAATGAGAAATTCCTGCCCAGACAATACGGGCAGTGTTAGGCTGCAGGTCTCATAAGCAACCAGTGGCTAAGTTCGCAGGCTGAGAGCTAGGAAAAGCCCACAGCACTGACGAAACGGAAACCCCCGTCTGCACACATGTTTACCAGCAAAGACGAACAAGCTCCTGGGCTCTGTTGTGGCTGTAATTTATCTGTTCTTGGGGAGAAATTCAAAACTACAGAGCAAATGTTCTCTCCTACTTCACCACACAGCCTCTCTGCTGAGAGCTTGCCCCAGAACTTACACATAATGAATGAAATCCCAAGGATACAGAGATCTGCTCAGCAGTTTAGGGGCTCCACCAACAGGTACTTACTACATCAAGTAAATCCCCAGTCTTTCTGGGGCTGAGACCTGACCAGCAGGTGCCACGTACTCAGGAGAAAGAGAAGGACCTGGATGTCGCCTCCAAGTAATCCAAACCTCTGCAAAATGAAGAGGTGACACTCAATGAAGTGCAAGAATATGCAAACTTAGGCAGTGAATACCAGGGCAGAAGATTAAAATAAATCACAGCTGAGGCAGATTTAGCGAAAACCACAAGTATAATAAAAAGCAGACCAAGAGCACAACATAGCTGGGTGACTCGCTACAAGCCTTCTCTGAGAGATTTATTTTTCTCCAATAAAAGTTTCCAGGAAGTCCCAGAAAATAACCCGCACTGCAGAAGCTGTAAGCAGAGCCCTTCTGAGTTACCAGAGCGCCTACAGGAACAGAGGTGCGGGACACAGCGAAGCGGGTTTTCGGAAAGAGCTAGAAACTGGCACAGCTGCGCAGTTTCCTCTGAAATAACATCTGTGCGCGCTGAGGGGAAGCAGAAAGGAAACATGCTCCTTAAAAGCATGCTCCCCTTCATTCCATAAGCAAAACCACATGCAGACGCTATCACTGGTGCCTACTGTAAGGTTAGCGCACGCAGCAGCCCCCCGGGGCCTCCGGCGCTCTTTGAGCATGCGGGAGTCATGGGAGACCTCCAGGAAAGGCCACGGCCAGCAGCCACAGGAGCAAACAAACCCCAAATTGTTGCGCTCCTGACAGCAGCGCCGCCTCGCTCCGCGAGAGGCTGCGGCACAAGCTGGATTCATGGCACTGACCGTGCTCCGTCAGTATAAAAGTGCTGGGAAAGTCAAGGGGTGCACATCTGTACATCATGGGGTCCCCCCTGCCAGCGGGACCACCAGGAAAAGGCAAGAGGAATTCCCGTCAGGAATGAGCTGAGCTGTTCTGCCGAAAGGAGCAGCTGGAATCACACGTTTCTGTACCCGCGCCCTGGCTTCTCCTCTCCTTCGGTCATTTCTGAGCACCTTGGGTCATTTCTTCCGTGGTGTTGGTCACAGCTGCCGGTCAGAGCTCATCTCACACGGAAAGCTCTCTCAGACACAAAATGCACCGCGAGTCCTGACTCTAAACAGCCTTCTGCAACTGGGATAGAAAGAAAAAAAAATGAAAAAGAGAGGAAAAAGAAAATTCACCTCACCCTCTGAAATAGGGAAGTTTTAATTTCCTGGCACTTCTGTAATATTCAATATTGTTGGTATTTCTCTCACTACAGAGAAATCCCTGACAAACTGAAATGATTTATCCTTGAAACTGCAGAGACAGCTGTACGACAGCTAGGAGCAGCGTCCCGAAGGGAGCTCGGCTCGGCGGGGATACCGCTACAAGGCGGGTTGGTCCTGCTTGCGGGGGGTTTGCCAGGTACTGCCGTTGTAGCCAACCCACCCGTGGCGTAGCCTGGCAGCCAAGACCCGTGGGCTCTTCCCCACCGCAGCAACAGGCCCTGCTGGGCTACTAAACGTCCTGCCGAGGCTGTCCCCACCACAGGGCAACCAGCAACACACCGACTCACTTGGGCAACGCGCACGCCAGCACCAAAGCCTTGCAAGAAAGCCCGAGGGGGAGGAGAGCGTTGCAGTACATGCCTGCATCTGCAGTCACAGGAAAGCTTTAGTGGCCCCTAAAGCTCTTACCTTAACAGAACTAGCCACACCAATGTGCAATGCTGTTGGGGAATGGCCAGACGAAATAAGAGCAAGATAAACATGTAATTTTCTTCTCTCTCAAGACTAGGGAATCCCCCTCCCTCACTGTTAAGCAGGAGAAATAAACACAGCAGCCTGTGCCTACACCTACCCGTCTTTCAGGGATTAGGCCGGCAGCTAGCGCTGCATTCCTGAGCCAGCCTTTGCTTTTGATGGCCCGCGTTCATCCCTGCCCTACTTATACGTCACAACTCGCAAGGGCCGTGGTGAAACCGAGCGAGTTTCCCAGCAAACCATTTACTCATCTGCCAGAGACCGAGAGTCTGGGCTCTACTGGCAGGAGGAAACGCTGAGAGGCTTGAAAAGAAACCTTGCGCAATCTCGTCAAAGGTGCGCCCGGCTCTTACAGCAGGATCAAAATTTGACTATGGAACATTTGCAGTAGAAAGAATCCAAACTTGGGCATCCTTAGAAGCGATTTGTGAACTAAGAACTTTTCTCTACAATTCCTGCACCTTTATTTTCAACAAAGCAGAACAGCTGAAGATGAGATCATTCATGCTGCTTTGGTAAATCAATATATAGGTCTTCCGAAGGAACTGCTTAAAAGTCGGAGACCATGCAGAGCACAGCAGCACTAAAGATCTGACCGAAATGATGCGCAATGAAGCATTTCTGTAGCGAATAAAGAGTAGATAAGAAGAGTACAAGGAAAGAGGATAAAGTAAAATCAGTGAGGGAGGGGGCACACAACCTATTATTTACTGGGTCTTCTGAGAGTCAAATAACTGGCCAGAATACAAACACAAATACATGGCTTACTGCATTACCTTTTACACCATGAATAATGCATGGCACTCTCCTCTGCACTGAAAGTAAAACTCTCACTTGAGTCTTCCCAGCCACTGTGCAGCTGGAGAGTCCTGAGGCGAAACAACGTCCTTAGGTTACAGTTGGGAAACACAAACAGTTTTGCAACTCACAAGTGAAACGGCTTTGTGTTTTAGCTGTTGTTCCAGTTCAGGAAGGGCTGTATCTTAAAAGACGCTCCCTGTCCATGGGGACGGGGGTGCATTCCAAGCATCCACTCCCCACCAAGATTACCTCCACCAGACCGTAGCAGACATACTGGACAGCAGTGTACAGTGTATGTGTAAAGATAAAGATGTGTTACGGTGGAAGAGAGGCATCGTAGCAGCAGAAGCGACCAATACCCATACGATTAAAGTGTAGTTTAACTGGGGTCACTTTTTGCACAAACGCGAGTTGACCGGCCTTTGGTCATTAGCCACCTGGGAAAGAAATTTACTCAGATGCATCACATATATGAACAGTAACAAAGATTAAATACCACATAATTAATTAATGGAAAAGCCTGGATGAAATGATAAACCAGTGGAAAGAGTAAAACCATTTAAACTGTGACACAGATCTCTAGTAAACAGATCCATTTACCACCATTAACACACACAGCACAGCATTACTCTGTCTCTCTCCTTGCCATATAAAGTTATAATTAATTATTCAATAAAGCCACTGACACCTGAGATCTATGTGATAAAAACTATACTCTTACAAGAGCAAACTCTTTGAGGAAGCAGCACACAGTAGACACCTGATACAGGCTCAGCATCTGTTCCCTCGGCACAGTATCCACTTAACACTGCAATTGCTTCACACAGCATGCTAGGCATGCAGAAGCACAAAGCAAATAAAGTGTATTTAATCTCAAAATCCTGTATTTTGCTGTTTATTATCTCCATTCTATGGATAAATAAGGCACAAGGAGCTCATTGACTTGGCAACTGAGCTAACCATTCCCCAGCTTTGGGCCAAGCTTCTTTCAGGGCTGCGAGTCACTGTCATGGGACACTTTCTCTCTGCAGTGGAAGATGCAACAACTTTCACCTCAGAGGGTCTCATAAAGAAATAACACAAGGCCTGTGAGATTAAATCTGACCAAACTGGTAATGAATTCCAGGTTTGTTTTGAACTGAGCTTGCTCTCAAATGGTGTCTCTTGCACTAAGTGACTCAGGGGATTGGTCTGGAATTGGGAATGTTTTGACTTGCTGTGTTCTGGATTTCATTATTCCCTTCTGGGCAAATGGATACAGTTGAGAGCATGAAACTTCATTTGTAGAAATTCCACTATAGCTGGAAAAGCAAGAACCAAACCAACCAAGACAGAATATATACTGATGCCTTTGAGTCAGCATTCGGGCTTCTGCTGCACTTCAACTTTTAGTGAGCCTGGAACTGGGGAGGAAATGGGGAGGAAAAAAAAAAGAAGAAAAAAATAAAGAAATAAAAGCAGCAGCAGCTTTCCTTACAGCACCAGCAGCACATAACCAACCATGTGGGCGGTAGGGGAAATCAGCTTGGTCTCCACTTTTCACAGGCTTTTTTTCCTACTTGAGGAATCTTGCTGTACGATACTCACAGTTCTATTCCTGTTGCTCGCTTACTCTGCTCTCACCTGCAGGCCAGCTGGTGGCTGGGGCTGCTGATAATTCATCTTCAATTAGGGAGAGGTTAATGTTTTTTTCCTTTTGACAAGAGACCTGTTGCTGCAAGTCTATTATATGTAACATTCTTTCTAAGTGGTTCCTTCACTAACACAAAATAATTAGCTTCTACAAACTATCAGCGTAGCTCAAAGGAATTGCTCACCAGTACTTGTAACCGTAGTTATAAAAAGTCTGAGCAAATGAGAAGGGGAAAAAGGACAAAGCACATGTTCAAGCAGAGACTTGAACCAAAGCACCTGCCCCGTAGAGCTTCTGCACGACGCTACAAACCAGGTGATAACAAGGCAGGAAGGAGGAATTAGAAAGCTAAATTCTGCAGTATAGGTGGACCTCAAACTTCATTGCAAGCAATTGCGTGGAAGATGTATTCTTCTATTCCTTTTAGCCGTTGTTTCTTGTGGCTGACTCCCAGCAATAGTCATAGAGGAGTTCTGTGCAACTCAACTACACGATGAGATCAAACACAAATGGAGAGACAAAGCACATATCATATATTCAAGTAATTTGATTTAAAAGATAATTAGTAGTACTCTAATTTCTACACCAACTTGCTTTCCAAAGAAATATATGCAGCAAAGCGCAATTCAACCACAAGCTTATGCACATTAAAGAGTTAAAACAAATAGTCATATATCTGTCATATGTAAGACTGAAAAAATGTGGCTGTTCTGGAAGGAGTGGAGGAGCAGAAGGAATATTCTCAAGTGTTCAAAGTCAGAGGTGAGAAATGAGATGGTAAGACGGCCCTCAGGTAGGGATTTGCACAGCAAAAGACTGAAGCACTAAAACAAAAATTCTGATAGCCGATTCGGATCACCATCAGGGCAGATCTGAGGGAAACATTTCAAGTTCAAGTCAAAACAGTCCCTTCCTGATTACACCAGGCAAGTGCTGACTGCTGGCAGACAACCATTTGACTTCACTTGTTTCTGAAGACAAAGATGGAAGATGATAATGGGGTTCAAAGACCAAACTAAGAATGAGGAGACTTTGATTCTGCTTTTAGCTCTATCACTTGCCTTCTCCATCACCTCATTGTTTCATCTCCAACTTCATCACAAACAGACATGCTGAATTTTCAAAACATCTTCCATGCAGCAGCTCCCACTGAAAACATTAAATGACTGCTGTGAGACAAGTAATTCAAGATCTCGGTCTGTGTGGCTCCCCATCTTGTCATTCATAAAGTACAAGCAATAAATATCTCACTACTTCAAAGCATTAAAGTGCTTTGAGATCCTCATAAGGAACGCACCAGGCAAGCTATAGTTACTATGGTTTACTAGGAACAGGACATTTTTGAACGCTAACTTGCTGTCTCAGATTTACAGTTTATTCACAGATAATCCCTGTGCAACAATTGAAATAGCCGATGACCAGCTTACTGAATACAAAAATGCTGCTTCACTCCTTGCCTTCCTGCAATTTCTTCTCCCAGCCCAGACATATGTTAGTGGTTAGAGGCAGTTTGCTGTAGCTAAAAGATCAGCATAGTAAATATGTATATATATTAAACCCCAACAGAAGACTTAAAAACACAAAAGAATATAAGTTCCATCTCTACACAGACACACTTGTTGCCTACATATAAGGCTCCTGATTAAGGTCAAGAAACATCTAATCAAAGTAGTAAATAACTGGAATATCACCCACTATATATATATATATGTGTGTGTGCATATATATATATATATATATATATCTGTGCTTAAATAAATGTAATTATTACATAATGAAAGAGCTCAGACTTTGCTAAGAGCCATACATACACTCTGCACTAGCAGGAATCACAAAGAGTTAACTCTTGGCTTTAGTGATGACAGTATCTCCACACATAACTATTTTAGCATATCCTGTCTTTACTGATACAGTGGGAGTCTCTCAGAAAGGCTGAGCCCTTTATCCAGCGTGGTCTAGTATTCCCTGGCAATAGCTCCGGGAAAGAGCACAGGACAACACACAGGACTGGAAAGAAAAGACCATCAGTAGCAGGAATCCCCAAAAGAAGACAAATAGTTTTCTAGCAGAAAGCGAGTTAAACAGAGCGCTTTCCGACTTCTCATATGCCAGGGGCTTGAAGAGGGCAAAGAGGAGGTAGGGGGAGAGCTAGGGCTGTGAAATCTGCTGACCTCTCTGAGCCAAAGGAATGCAGAGTGCGGGGGCCAAGTGATAACGATGAGTTTAGTTAATGAAATATGCCAAGAGGAGAGGGAGGACAAGCCATCACCAAAGCACTAATTCCAGTTAGTCATCAATATGAGGAAAGAAAAAAAGCGTTTGTTCGCATCAAACATGTAATTTTATATAGATTTCTCTAGAGCTGTGAGACGATAACAACATTTAAAACAAGCTCACAAGAAGAGATACCAAATGGGTGCCTGCTCTGAAGAGGCTCCTCTGCTCCCTCTGCCATCCCTTCCCCAGAAGCACGTCTTTTACACAGGCTCCCGACCGCTGGCACCGGGCCCAAGCATCACTTACTCAGCCAAGTGGGTCAGTGCTATCATTAAGCCACAGCACATCTAATGAATGGAATAGCCGGGTTACTACTCACTTATCACCGCCCTGCTCTTCGGACCAGTGTTACTGACTGGATGCAGAGAGCACATCCTGGCAGGCAAATGGCACAGCGGATAAGGAAAACTAAAATTGTCTGGAGAAAGGACCTACCCTTCCCTGACTTCCAGAACCGTTCTTGGAAGTAAAATTTTCATGTTGGCTTTAATTGGAACTGGGCCTGAACCAGATCTTCCTCACATTTTAAAGCCCGTCTGAAGCAAATAGTTCAATAAAAGCAAGATGATATAGCTTAGTTAATGTTCACAACAGCAAAATTCTGGAAGTTTTTTTTATNGATCTTCCTCACATTTTAAAGCCAGTCTGAAGCAAATAGTTCAATAAAAGCAAGATGATATAGCTTTTTAAACCTTGAATCAGTTAATGTTCACAACAGCAATATTCTGGAAGTTTTTTTATATGGCATGCCTATTTTTGGAAAGATTAGAGCAAAAGCACTCAGCTCTAGACCATACCATCCTTTCTTCCCCACATTTAGTCAATTGCTGGACAACACATGTCCCATGGGAACGCTGGCGGTGTGACGGTGGCATGTGCTATGTCCTCCGGACACGGGGACGGAGCAGGGGGCTCTTGGGGCTGCAGTGACACTCGGTGTTCGCCCCACGGGAACTGCTTGCTAAAGTCTGGCGCTCTCAAATCCAACGCTTCAAAGCAGAAGCTGTAAGCAAGCAGTGAAGTGCTGAAAGGAAGAGGGAGTGCAACTGGATTCCCTGGTATCCCGGCATTACAGGTTGGGAACAAAATCCTGGAAGGTTCACTACTGTAAGTAATGAAGCTTGGCACATGCGTACTTATAAGACCTGATGTATGTCTAAAAATCACATATGTGGAAAAAATAGGCTGACGCACTCAGGGAACTTTCATTCATAATGATAACCAAGGGGAACGCTGTACTTGGAAGTGACCTTTGGCTAAACATTTTAGAGATTTCCCTCACAGAAAAGCAAGGCTCCAAGCACCTGGCTACTGGATGGTGCGTGACCCAGACCCATTTGACTGACTGCCTTTGCCCACAGGCAGGAAACTTTCCCTCCACCTCACTGCAAGTAAGGAAAAGGCCCATTGGTTTAAGCAACTGCTCGTCAGAAGCTGTATTACACATAGATTCTTTACAGGAGTTTGTTGTAAAGTCCTAGCTTCAGACATTCTTCCCAAAATTAACTGCTTCTAGCTGAAGAAATAAAATAGGTATTTCCCATTCACTATGATTATGGCTTCTTCATAGCTATAATTTCTCACATGCGGTTTCTGATTGTGCTGTTGTGTTTACAAAAGGCACTTGATCCAATTCTCTGATCAAACCCAGTGCTTGGCAAGTTAAAAGCTATGATCAAGGTTAATGCTTCTTCTTTAGCTCTGTAGGCCAGGACTTCAGGACTTGCCTGGTGTAAATAAATTGCATAATCTGAAGCTTTTGATTTTAGGTAAGTAGGAGAAATACTCATTATTCCTGTTATTTTTGCTGACTTTGCTTTCTTAACAAAATGTCTAGCTGACTGCTAAGCCCTGTAGAGATATTTGTGGTAAGCCTAAAGAAACCAGCCTGATCACTGCGAGCAAAGTAATTGCAATAGCAGAGCACTGAGCATGGGTTATAGCACCCTGCCTAGCAGCCTGCAAGGCTCAGGTACATGCTGCAGCACAGGAACACCTCGAATCCGGGAGAAATGAAGATGATTAAAAAAGGGAAGCGAGGTTCATCATTAACTTGTCTTCTTTGCATAAAGGACTGTTTTTCTCCATAGTTTCTGAGCCTTCCAGTAGTTTTAGATACACTGGAAGGAAGGCTGGGGGAAGCCCTGCACAGCGATCTTTGTTTGCAAGCAGACGGTTTGCACGTTATCACAGCGCATGGGGCATGACGCAGCGCCTGCCACCCCGTCCCTGGGAAGAGCCCGTGTGGCTCCGGCTGTGACACACGTGCTGCTGCCCAAGGAGGATGCCCTGGTGCCTCTGCAGGGAGAGCACTGGGAACGGGAGGAAGCGCCACACCAAGCAGCTGGCTATGGCCTTGTGCCACCAGCCGGGCCTATCTCTGAGCCTGTTCCTGATGGCCCTACAGATCTTTTTAGCAGATACAGAAAGCCTGTTGGTGTATTGCTCAGCACCTATCTCTTGTTTGAGCTCCTGGGCATTACTGCAGTATAAATAGTGGTATCTCTGTCTCGTGAATCACTGTAATTGGCACAGACGTGACTCACTGGGTCCTGACTTCACCTCGGTGCAAGGCTTTTGCTCACCCAGGAGGTTCTGGCACTCCAAATGGGGGTTTTGGTACTTGGCTGACAAATCTGCTCGACAGAGACACATCCAATTGCCAGGAATTTTTTTACAGTCATATTCAACTTCAGGGTCCTTTGGCTTCCTTTTTTCTCTGCTACTTACCTCTCTGGAGCACGCTACGCAAATCCTAGTCTTCAATATTTACATCTTGAAAATAATAGAGCATAATTAACTCCAGGGGAACAGCTTTCACCAAACTGCACATATCTATCTCTTTTAATCTTATCCTATTAATTTAACCCCTCCAGCCAGTCCTATAGTCATTTATGCTGCTCTCCTCTGAGCTGCTGCCAATTTGTAAGCATTTTTCTAGGGATTCAAATTCATAACGCTAGGAGCAGGCCAGTAGGTGCGGCCTCTTCTGAGCCACTGAGAGAATCTGTATGGCTACAGCCTGCTCTCAACCTTAAACTACTGCAGCATGTTAAAATACTTTGCAAATGAAACCCAATTCCCACACCTAATTCCCCGAGGAAGGGAGGTAAGCATTTAACCTGTTCTACTGATTGGAAGTAAAATGTTCTAGCTATGGCCATGAGGGGAATGCGTCAGGAAGAGCACTCTTGGAAGTCGGCATTTCTCACGTGTCTTTTGTTTAGGACATTCCTCTATGAGACAAACCCAGGCAGATTCACAAGGAAAAATCTGAAGAAAGCAGTGACCTAGTGCCATCTGTTCTGTAATTCCCCTCTTACCTTCTCCCTCAGCTTCTACCCTCAGCTTGGCCCTGATTATATTGGATCTGGTGCTGAGAAGCGTTTTGCATCCTAGAGTTCAAACACTGTAATGACTTTTGACTTCCCCCTCTCATCCCTTTCCATCTGAAATTTTAGTCTGAATCTACAAACCTCTGGGGCCCAATCCACTTAAGCCTTGAAGCAACTGTCCAAATACAGCACATCAAAGCGTAAGACCAGAGAACGTGCAACATCTCTGTAAAGCCATAATGCAAAAGAAAAAGCCATCCCAAAAACTAGGATTCAGAGGGCACAGATGTGCAAAAAAAAAAAAAACACGAGCATGAAGTTCAGGGCAGGATCTTTCTGTTTTGGTAACAACTCTATAAAGTGTTGGCACCAGGCTCTGATCCAGCTTGCGCTTTGTGTGTTTCAGCAGCCCTGTGCTGTTGTTGGTCTTGACAGTCCAAGTGATGCCAAGTCCTTAGGGAGCACCGCAGAGAAGCTGCTGTGGGCCCGGCTGCAGGAGCAGCAGCTGCAGAGGGAGGCCGTGTACCGAGGAGAACGTGTCTCAGCTTGATTTATTTTTTAAAGACGTTTCTACGCTTTCTACACGTTGTTTGGTGTTTCCTCTGCACTCACACTCTCCAAATGACTTTTTTCTGAGCCTGCTTCCCACATGATTGCTTTTGTAATCTTTTTCCAAAAAGCTCAACAGAAGGTTCAACAAACGACAGATTCATCGCAGTTCTTCTAAACCACTGCGTTAGTGCCAAACACAGACAATTACATTTTAGCACTTTTGATCTACAAAGCGGGATACCCTCTCTATACACCTGATAATTACATAGCACTTAAATAACCTGAAGCGCTCCGCAACCCAGGAGCGTGCTCTGCCTGGCACTTGCGTGAGCTTCCAAAGAAGTAGGATAATGTAAACACCAATGCTGGACCAGACGTAACGAAAAACACCACCTGATACATTATGCTCAGATTAACAGATATATTTGATTATTGTAAATATTCTTCAAGCTCAGGACTTGAAACACCATGGAGGTAAAAGGAAAAAAGGATAAAGGGGGAGAAAAAGTAAGATTTGGGTCCTCTTGGTTTTCTGCCTCTCTAGACCACACTCATTCCATGTTTTTGGATTCTTGCTCTCCCAAGAGCTAAAATACACCTTGTTTTTGCACTGAAAACAAACTGCCTTGTCATGCCTCAATCACTGCAGCAGTGACTTAAAAGGCAAACGGAAAAGTCACTCATGGAAGGCAGGGCTTCCCGCAGCGCCCCAGCAAGGACATCACTGCCCTGCACAGCCCTCCGGAGCACCTCGGTGTTCTGGCCTTGCAGCAGGTTTGACCTGCTTCAGTCTGCACCTGGTGCCACGAGAACACGCAGAGCTACCAGGCTGTGGAGGCTTGCACAGTGCTGCCTCTGTGCTCCACACACAGCTCTACACCGACCGTGGCAGCGGGGAGGAAGCAGCTCATGCCTTCCATCAATACTAAGGATATAATGCTTACCCAAGAAAAATAAAATAAAATAAAATAAGAGGTGGAAGTGTTGAACAGAAGCCACAGCATAACTTCCTCCAAAAAGGCAGAATCTCCTGATCCTAACAGCTTTGCAACCAAAGCAAGGAAAGATGCTTTTGGAGTTGTGTAAATCAGACCAAAAATGATGAATACTCGGAATTCTGTTTCTTAACAGGTAATCATCGTGCCCATATCTGTACAGGGTGGAAGGCCATTAGAGTGGATATTTCATTTATCCTGGAACCTAACCTTTCCCTGGGGAAGCTGTTTCCCTAAGTTGAATACAATACCCCTATTCATTCATCGCTTTTTCCATTAGTTGCTTTGCTTTAGGGGGTCTTTCTCTGCACAGCCCCTTCCTCCACTTCCCCCTCCTCTTCCCCGCGCTGTCACACAGTCACTTTGTGAGCGATGCTGCTTCGGCCACTCCGTTATCCCGGCAATGCATATTTGATGCGCTCGGCCTGCAGAACTGATGTCTGTTTAGATTAAAACCATGTTGTAATTTGGAAGAAAAACATACAAAGCCACGGCTGAGCATGATAGCAGGCAGGGCACCTCGGCGCGGGAAGCGGCCGCGTGTCCCCGCTGGGATTAGCCCAGTGCCGTGTTCATTACGTTAGGCAGGAGCAGGGGAAACGGCTGCAGTTCAGCCGCTCTTTCCGCTCTGCACTGCGCAGAGGCCACTGCTCCTTCCCCCAGGTACGCGGGGCGAGCGTTTTATACTCATTTCTACTCCATGGCTCCTCCATCCATCCTTTCAAATAACTCTCTTCACTTTGGCAAACACGAGATGTCGGGACCCACGGCACAAACGAGTGGATTCCACGGCTAATGAAGGAATCACACAAACTCGAGAGGCTAGATCATATGATCAGCTGAAGGGGGCAGACGCTTTCAAAACTGCACCTCGGCTACTTGCATCTTTGCTCTCGATTATGCCAAGGTTTCAAAGAGCCAGGCCCAGACAGATACTGCACTGATTAAAATACAGAATTGCTCAATATGGATCTGCCTTCATGGATCTGACACATGCATTTTTTCATCTTTTTTCCTAGCCTTTTGTTTTGTTTGAAAACCTCTTTAGCTTTATATTAAATGTAGTCAAAACGTAAATGGTGATTCCTACTTAACATTAAAACATTTTATTCAAATTTCAATTCGAAGTTTCTAAAGCTTTTCCAGCTTCTCTTCCTAGTTGTTAGGCCCATGTTATGAATTTGATAACACACACATCTTTAGCTAACCTGGAACTTTTGGAGAATAAACTGTTTAACAATATATTGCTCTGTGTTACTCAGTACTTCTTCCTTCATACCAAAGACAGGTCACCAGAGGAAGGGAAGTTTATTATTATAAATCTTTCAGGCTCTTCCAATGCAAAAGAGAATGACTATTGCAGAAACATAGGTTGTTTTATACATATAATTTGTTAATAGATTCTGTAGAACATGCCAAATATGACATTATAGTTTACTTAGTATATATAGAGCAACAGCTTATAAGCTTCCTTCCGCCCACTCCTTTGAACCTCCTTGACTTACTCCAACTGGATCATTCCTGCAGTCCTAGAACTCATTAAAGCAGTGGATTCTTTGTCAGGACTACTCAGAGAGAGAAACACAGTGCCACGAGTGCTGCCTCGTGCTGAAGGGAAGAGTGAGGTAATCGTACAATTTCATACAGGCTGCTACAGAATTTGCTTCATTAGACTTTACCATTCCGAGCTGAAAATCAACACAGCAACTTACAGGCAAATACTGATCCAGACTGCCCATTTTGGTGCTGCAGCACTAATCTTTTCCACCTAACAATTCTCATGTTAAAAATATCATCAACAGCAAAATCTTGAAGTACAGACTATACCTACCAGCACTGAAACCACAAAAAAAAGAACCTTCTATTCTTGGAGGCTAATATAATTTATTGAGTCCTGCTCTGTACTTTATGCCATGTGGAAAAGTAAGTGGCAAACAGTATTTCTCCCTTTCAATCCCCACAAAGGCTGATACTTCATTTCATCTTACCCTTTTTATTGACTTTCACATCTGGATTATATAAATTTAAAGCACAGTTTTCAATAACTGCGCTGCTTAAGGTTACAGTATTTGACAAATCCTATATGCCAGACCGTCAAATTAAATTAACATGGGCCACAGAGGCGGGAGGGACAAAAGAATAAAGAGGCTGAATTTTATGCCTTTGTGTTTGGAAAGTGAGATAAAAATAACCCCCGTGAAGGAGGAGCACAAGTCCCAACAGACAGCCCTGCTAGAGCGCTAACAGGCAGCATGTCATAACAAGTTCAGAAATTATGTTGGCCAGCAGCCCAGATTAACTGGCCCTTACGAGGCCATCAGATTCCTACAAACAGAAGCTATCTGCAACCGCTGGTGCTGCTTGTCTGAGGCAGTAATACTTACACAATCAACTGAAGTTTAACCACAGACAACAGTAAACACACCAGGCAAGATGCATCTAATGCTTCTTCCAAGGATCCCTACTTGCACACCGACAGACACTTCTGAAAGACATCATGAACTTACCAGTTTGCCCGAAAGATTAATTGGTCCCATGTTGGTTTGATGGATCAGGAAGTTTAAGTCTCAAGAGATGCTCTTTATATCACTTCTTTGAAGATTCCTCCTATGCAGTCGCCCACACAGGATCTTTTTTATCTTATCCTTCAGGGTGGCTTTTGTGCTGACACCACGCTTCAGCAGCCGTACGCTATACATGGCACTTACCACCAACACAGAGAAATGCATACTTACCAGAAAAACAATAATAACAGAAGGGAAAGGCAGGGCATTTGTCTGCATGAACCAGCTTAATTCATAACAGATGCTTAAAGCCAGTAGAGCGCTGACCAGACTTACAGGTTGAACGAATTCCTAACAGCAATGCAGCATGTGATCAGCTTCTCTTTTTTTTTTTTTTTTATCTGCTAGGAATGGACTATACATAGTCTGAGGCAAGATGGCATTTGCAGATCTCTGCAGGGAGCAGAGTAGCCTGGGGCTCTGCAATGGCTATTGCATTTCTGACAAGATGAGCTTGGGAAGTTCATGCAAATCCCCAAATCTGTGCTTGGAAGGCAGGCTGATCGCAGAGATCAGATCTAGCCTCATCACCACTCCATTCTGCCTCTAACTGAACCTCTACCCCTATGGACTTCCTCCATCCAGAATCTCTTCCATACGTGTGGAGGTACTTCATACACTTCTCTCTTCTTGGGTGGAATTCCACAATTCTTGCATCAGAACAAAGACTACAACTCATTCTCTTTACGTGCTGCTCACCTAAACCGAACCATCTGATCCCAGGACTCTCAATGAGTAAAGGGACAAAATAACCCTTTAGCTTTGGATGATGGCAGCAAAGCATTTTGACGTAAAGGACATAAAGGACTAAAAGCATACAGAGAAATACTTCCAATTTCTTCAGGTAGTGCAGCAGGTGAAGGCTGTCAGCCCAGCAGCACCTTGATAACTGTTTTGATATGAGATAGCAACAGCTATTTATTAGCAGTATATTTGACTGCCTGTCTCCCAGGCTGTCTCTCCATGGCTTAACATCCCTGTTCTGCATATAAAGGACTTCAGAGATATTATACGAACAGCAATTAAGGCATTTCCTCCTTACTATCTGCAAGTCATTTGGGGAGAGACTCATCTTCAAATAATCCCTCCTAAGATCTTTGTAAATCAGTATTAAACTTGAGTAATATCTTCGTATCTTAAAGATTTTCTTGATCGAGGTATATATTTTATTTATATCCACTACTGAGAAACCACACGCCCCCAGCACTTACATGTTCAGAAATGAAGGAAACCACATGGCACGGTTATCAGGTTACTATTTTGGCTATCAAAGAAGCAGATAAATGAACAATTTCTATTTCAACTAACGTCATGCAAAAAGTTAGAGGAAGTCATTGGGCATGTTATTGTCATTGTCAACTTAGCTGAAGAGAAGAAAACTGCCCAACAAGCTGCTGTTATGATCCATACTGTCACAGCAATGCCAACAGGCAATCATGATTACTCCAACTTATGGTCCAGGCTATTCATTTGCTTATCTCAATTATTTGCCAACAGGAAGCACACATAAAAGGGAGCATCTACACACAGGAACTCATGCATTTTTTGTTTTTAAATCATCTCTTTATGGCACGACTAAGGCACTAATAGGCAGTGGAACAGCAGAGAAAACATTGGAGCAGTGAAACAAACTGGCAAATTTATCAGAAAGATAAAGGATCACAAAAAAAAGTTTTAAATCTTTTAAAAAATACAAAAATATATATAAAGAGCGAAAGAGAAGCAAACCAGACAAACCAAGGAGCTCACTGTAGTGACAGCCTTGGTACGCGTTCTCACATACACTCATCATGAAGACAAAATAGTAACGAGGCTCCCTAGACGCTCTGTTTCCCAATGATCAAAGTCAACTCTCAGCCGAGATAAGTAAAGCTGCAACCACTCCTTATGTTTTTCTAGTCGGTAATAGTCACAGAAACTGGATGAATCACGCCTTTCGTCTTCTTAACTCATCAAGTCTCTGCTTTTAGAAACAGCCTAACGCACTCCCACTCCCCTGCGCCTGTGTGTTACACTGAGTCATCTGAAACCACCAGCGAACTAATACTCATTTAATCGCTTTAGTTATTTATTTTTGCAATTAAAATTCAGATAGCACACCCCTGGGCCTAGAGTCCAAATCCAAACACTGCCAATTGCAGCTCAAATTACACCTAATCTGGGTCTAATGCATTGCCTATATGCACAGGAGATGTCCCAGAAGCTTTCTTACAACAGGTAGGTCTCACACACATGCTGACCAAGTGCTCCTTCATTGGCAAAAGGCCATACCAGGGATGAGATAAAGGGCAAAAGAGCAACAGACCAAGAGACTCATATTTGCAAGTATGTGGAAAGAAGCTATTTGAAGGTGGAAAAGGCAGCAGTGAAGAAAGGAAGCCTAGAGGAAAGGAAAATAGTGTCCGAGTGACTCTTATGAATGGAAGGAGGAATTAGGGAAGGTCCGTGAGGTCGATTTTAAATCTAAGCGTGGTCCAAATATACGGTCCAAATATAACATGTTTGTAGTTGTGCTGAGAGAGAGAAGCCACTGAACGCTCCTAACTGTGGCAAGGAAGAGAGATTTACAGCTATCCTCAGAGGAGAGCAACCTCAGAAGCACAACAAGCGCGATTAAAGTAAAAGATTAGAAGCTAGTTCACATGTCAAGGAGAGGCTTTTGTGAAGTAGGTAGCATCAGTTGTGCTTCCTCAAACTCCGAGATAGAAACAGTGCAGGCAGCATCTTGGGACTAACATATCAGATTAGATTTTTTTCTCTCCCAAAGGAGGAGTAAGGGCAAAAAACAACTTCAAAAGAAGCAAAGACCCTGCTCATTTACTTATCAGTAGCTCGCTATCTCTGTGAGGGGGAGTGCCTCGGCGGGAGCTGTGCAGCTGAGCACCCGGCCGGCTCTCCAGCTGCCTCCGCGGGTGCTAAAGGGCGAGCTCCTCACTGCCAAGAGCTTCGCTGGGTGCACCAAGGAGCTGCCTACGTGCTCGCCTTTGCACCTCCCCTATTGCTGTAAACCTTTTGGGTAGGAAGGCATCACTCCACAGCTTACCCAGCCTGAGACCCCTAAGTGACAGCAGGATGAAGCAGGGGGATAAGTTCAGCATTTTCTTCTCTGAAGCACTGNCTCCCCTATTGCTGTAAACCTTTTGGGTAGGAAGGCATCACTCCACAGCTTACCCAGCCTGAGACCTAAGTAACAGTATGATGAAGCGGGGGATAAGTTCAACATTTTCTTCTCCGAAGCACTGTCCCTGTGCAAGAGTGTGAAGCAGAAACAGAAACATTTCCGTCCGAGCAAAACCAAGATTGCCACAAATACGCACACACGCAGCTGATCAGTTGGTATTTACAGTCACTGAGGATGTGAAACTTCATAGTGAATAAGGCAGATCATTCAAGCAAGATGCAATCACAAGTTACTCCTACGCTCCGGCATGACAGATAATACTACACCAGGCTTCCTGGGAGCACTCAAAGCTCAGCATAATGATCATTTGTCTCTTCAGATTAGTAATTCTTTAGGGGCACTACTTCCACTTGGCCAAAGGGATTCTCCATCTCCCTTAGGTCTAAAGGAACATAAAATAGTATGAAAAAAAAAAAAAAGGAAAATAAAAACAGTTAGGAACAGAAGTTATAAATAAGAAATAAACACAGTTGGGAACAGAGATTTATTTAGAAAGAAAGATTTACAGATGAGATCTTTATTCTAGGACAATTTATTTTTTCATTAATATCAGATTTATCCTAGACCTTTCAGAGAGAAAAATCAGCCTTTTCCAAAGCAACTGGAAAACGGAGGAGCATAGAAAGCATGACAGAACAAAATAGCACAATTATAGATTTATGTACTTCAGAAATTAGGAATGATAATGATCTTAAAAGTTAGTTAAATCTGAATTTAGAAAGTGGGGGGAAAACAAAAGCAAAAGATCAAACCACAAACCACCCAAGCCCACACGTGAAGTGGCACTCCCAGGCCCTGAGCCCCAGCACAAAGCTGGGCCGCACGACAGCCCAGCTCCTGCGTCTGCTCTGCCGTACCAGCACCCTCAACGTGTTCTGTCAGCCTAATTCTCATAGGATGACCAAGGGGAACAGACGAGATTTGTTCTTACGTGCCACCAATATCAAACTCTGCACATATGACAAAATATCATAAAGCCTTCATTCAAACAATCTTAATGTGGAATCTAAATTCCTTCCACACGTGTTTTTTGTGGTTTAGTCCAGTCCTAAAATAAAAATCAGGGAAAAGCACATCCTGGGTGTTAAAACAAACAAACAAACATAACCTCCACAAATGTACTTGAGATGGATTGAATCAGGAAAAAAGAGAAGAAGGGAAACACGAGGAAGGAGTAATAACAGAATCCTACCTTTGAAATGATCCGTGTATTAATTCTTTAAACTACAATGCACAGTTGTCATGAAATCTAAGTGCAACACCACTAGGTATTTCACATTTCTCCTAGACATTTATTACTTAGACATCATTTCTCTTTTATGGTTTCCCTGGAAGGTCAGGACAAATTTTCTCCTTTCACCTCCAAGGCCCAGGTTGGTAATGAAACACCTACCCAACAAAATAATTGCTGCATTATATGCTTTAATGCTCCCTTCGCAAAGGGGAACATGAAATAGCTCTATCCTTCAGGGAGCAGAGCCTCTTTGTGGAACACCAAAAGCCTGCGCATTTCTGTTTTCCTATTTTGCCTTATCACCCAAGTGTAGCTAAAGGTTATAGTGAAAGAAAGTTTTCCCCCATTTTATTTAATCAATAAAGAATCTCAGAACTGTATGATAAAAGGTTTATGAAATAAATGTGCAAGGGAAAAAGGGAGACAATAATTAATAAGATTTTGTGAATGTTACAATAAAATTCAGTACTGATAAGCAACACTGTCAATCTTCTCGCATGAAAAAGGTCAAAAATATTATCCATCTGAATTTCCTGATCTGTTCCAAAAGTAACAGACTGCAGACTCTGTTCTCGTTTATAGTGTTGTGACCCTTCTGAATTCTTCTCTATTTTCAATTATCATTAGAAATACTGGAATTTGACCTTTGTATTTCCATTGTGTCTGTCCCTTGTGTGTTAATAAAATAATATGTTAATACATACTAACATTAATGTGAAATTTAAAAAACGATGCCACGAAAGGCAGCTTACAACCGCAATCCTCCCGTGTTATAATAGTATGAAACGAAGGACATCAGCGCAAGGATTTTTACCTGGGCCATCACATCGTCTGGCAAAGACCTGCTTCTTACCCCAAGCTAGGGCCGTGTATTCTGATTCCCTCCAGATAGCTGGCTCGTATTTGATAGCGTAATTTTGACAGGCCGTTTTGCAAACATATGCTTAGGCTGGTCGACGCTAGTGCTTTGGTGCAGAAAGTTTGCAGCCTCCCTTGAAGGGCGAGGAGCAGATCCGCGCCGGAGGAGCTCTCCTCCCCGCGGCCGGGGCCGACTCCTGCCCATCGCTGGGACGCAGACAGCTCCGCGGCTGCACAGCCACCCCCCGGCCGAGCGCTGCGGTCCTCCTGCCGCAAATGGGAAACGCTTTACAGAGCAGATGCAAGAGCCAGCCATAAAGCAGGTAACTTGATAAAGCTCTTTTTATTAGCTACTGCAATAACGAGCGCGGATCTACTGAGCTACGGCTCTGGAACACGCTAAACCGGGTGAATTTCTGTAACAGCTCTGAGCGCTGAGCTGTGCTGCCCACAGCAACAGCAATTTGCCTGGGAAGGGAAGCACCAGAGCCAGCCCGGGGCCAGGCGAGCTCGGACAGCGGGTCGGCAAGAGACCCTGCAGGGCTGCTCCTCTCAAATGTGTAAAATGGGCTTCTCGATTCGACTTTCTGCTACAGAGGATGTTTATGGTAGGCCCCAATCTTAAGTAATATAACATCCTTGTAACTGCCTTTTTTTTTTTTTAAGTATCTGTTCTCAGCATAAATACAACTTTGGCCAAAAACCCCTAACTTTCACTGATTTAAGATTTGACTCTGCAGCCCAGAGACCTCTACCAGGTACTAGTCCCATGAATAAAGCTAAGCGATAAACACTATGAAAAAATAACACAATAAAATGCTGACGTTCTCCCTCCGCAGTAACAGGCTGGGTACTCCTCGCATCCCGTCCGCAGAGATCCACACAATAATTCCCAGAGGCGACGCAACGCGAGCACAGCCCTCCAGCCACCACAAGCATGGGCATACGAGAGCTTAGGAAGGAAGCAGTGGCACAGCCAAACGTTTGGTGCCTAAACTGTCCACAGAACTGTCTTTCGTAGTGCATCCCATGGTTTCCTTTAGCCTTGGTTTTCCAGTAAATTAAACAGCTATAATGAGAGCCTCCACTTCCCAAAGACTGCGAGACTCTCTAACAAACACCCACCCATGAAAGGCAATTTCCAGCTTTCAGAAATCACCACCTGCCAAAGACATCCATAATTCACGATTGCTGCAGAGGATGACCCACCTTTTCTCTAGTGTAACAACTGTCATTTGGAATAAAAGTCAGAAATGAAAGCATAACTCTAGTTTAAACCCAACTGTACTATACTGTGCTAAAACACTAACATGCTGAAGATCACATTAACAGCTACCAGCACTGCAGTGAATGTAAATATCTGCTACATAGGGACAAAGGAAATGACAAGATGTTAGAAGCGGGAGCTAGAAGGTAGGAGTGGACTGGCAAAGTCACATAGCTCCCTTTAAGTTGATGAAGGGAGACCTGATGCATACAACATAAAATAACAGCGAAGAACTAAAACCCTAAAACCATCATACAAAATACACCTGCATTGACTCCCTCGAGAACTCTAAGGGGGCAAGGGGAAGGCATAAAAGTCTCCTGTTAAAGTGTTTGCATCCTCTGCTGGGCAAAAGAGAACAAAAATCCCCTTTAAATCACCCACATGGGAAAGCAGCTCTTTACAAGGAGTGAGATCCATGAAAACGGATTCCGAAGGTCAGGTGTTCCTTTGAAAGGATTTCAGGGCTTTCCCTACTCAGAAGGATTTCTCATTACAACCTGTGTTTTAGTGAACTTCAAATCTAACTTGACTTTACACATACCNTTTTTTTTTTTTTTTTTTTAAATTTACAATGTCTAATAACCCAGTGCACTAAGATAACAATCATATTCTTTCCATACAGGCTCAGACCTTTGATGTTCTTGTCCCAAACTGACCAGAATTTACACTGCTGCCTGACCTCATGCATTGGACCACTTAGACCAGTACGTGGAGTTGAGTTATTCGCCATTTCTGGGAGCACAATGTGCGGAGGCACAGATGCTCCTTAGGTGGAAAAGGAGAACACATCCCACATTTTCAGTAGCTGAATAAATCTATAATGTAGCCTTGAGCTGTGTTGCTAAACCCACCAGGATAGCTGTGCAGAGATGGTGTCTCCCCATCCCAAGCATGCAGACCCGTTTGTGCTCCAGAGGAACAAGTGCATCAGGGCCTTCCACGAACATCTGCTGTAACCTTGTGTAAAGGGAGCACCGGGAAATTCCTGCCAACCAGAACTAGTCAGAGATAAGGCTGGCTCTTTGTCTTTTTTCAAACTTACTCTGATGAAAAATCTGGATGAAAAGTTCACAAGAGTTTGGAATGTCACTCAGGCTGAAAAATGGAGGAGTCACGCAGTCTAGTTAGGGCCTTGCAAGGTCCTTTTTCTTTTTTATTTATTTATTTTTTTCCACCCAAGATGTTTTATTTGGCTATTCAGATTCTACCCATTTCCCTGTTTTGACACATAGAGCCTTAATAGGGAGCAGTGCACATCCAATAATATAGAATCGGGATCTTAAGTAGTAGGCGTCAATACAGCTACAAATTAAGCATTCTGAACAGCTAAATGAGACTGAATCAGCATTTATAATCTAAGGGCACAGTTTTATTTTATGCCAGCTGCTGATGTAATTTGTAGCCCTGTTCCTTTTCCTCACGTATATATTCCTAGTCTTAGTTGCGTGTAGGATTATAGAGTCCCACGTCTCAGTCAGGTTGGCAATCTGATCCAATGGAAAACTGCTTTAGTTTTTTGAGAGCAAGTTTTCCACCAACCCAAAATGCCCATGAGCACAGAAGTGCCAGAGCAAACACAGCTACGGGAAGCACAGGACTGACCCAGGGAGAACAGCATTCCCTTTCTTTGGCAGCCTAAATTTAGGCTGAATTCAACATAACATAAAACTGCTCCCTGAATTTTTTAGCTGTGTTGTGTTCTCTAGAGAACTACACAGATGCAGCCGTTCACATGTTGCCGATTCTTCATCGTCACAGCTGAGAAAGCTAAATTATATGTTGAATATTTTCCTAGAATTGGTTTGTTATGTAAACCGTTGCAGTAGTTGGCGCAAGGCTTCCAGCAGAGGAATGATGTACGCAGAAAGCAATTGTGAAACTTTGAGGAAAAGTCTGGGCCCCATATGGCAAAAAGAGCATTTTGACCTCGACCGTTTTTGGAAGCGAAGCTAGAAGTTTCGTGTGAACTCTGCAGCAAGTGTTGCACGTCAGTCACTAGCACCAGCCTGACAGCTACAGCCTGAACGGCACGTTGTGCAGCCTGCTGACTGTGGCCGAGGGCCTGCTCAAGCCAAGCCGTACGGAGAACATCACCCTGCAGCAGATTGTCATTGCTTAAGTGTAAGGATCTGCTGTGAAACATTACTTNACGTCAGTCACTAGCACCAGCCTGACAGCTACAGTCTGAACGGCACGTTGTGCAGCCTGCTGACTGCGGCCGAGGGCCTGCTCAGCCGAGCCGTATGGAGAACATACACCTAAGCAATGATATCTGCTGTAGGGTACAGGATCTGCTGTGAGACATTACTTTAACTCAGTTTCCTAGAGCTGAACACTTTAACATAAAAACAAACTATCCAGTAAGACAGTCCAATCTGGGGTCCAAATCTAATAGAGGACATGCTTTTACAGATAGGCAAGTTTTACATGAGCACTTTGAACGTCTTTCACATTTATTTTCCACATATCACGGACAATACTATGCAAACGGCTTGAATTTAACATACATAATATCCACTACCAAGAGCCTTTCTAGAAGATGCTGTTTGGAATATCCACAGCCGATGAAATGTAACAGTCCAAGACAAATACTAAACTTTCATCAAATACCCTTTTTTTTTTTTCCCTCCTTATCCCAGTGACACTTCTTTCATGAATCTAGTTCCAACACTGTGCACATCAAATGCACGAAGCCATTTGTGGGAGAACCTTAAAGCTCACCCAGCAGGCCCCAGGAAGGAGCATAAACATTATTGTATATTCTAAAGCAATCCTGATTTAGTGAACAGTCCTTCTGATCTCCAGGCCAAGCGTATCAGGTTTCCTTATTTGCAGGAATGGCATATTTGGAAAACCACGACAATATTCCTCTGCAAAACAAGTGCAGGCAGTTGTTTGAAGAGCTGAGGCTGACCTGGCTTATCTGAGTGTCAGAGCAAGAACTTCAGCTGCTTGATGCAACTCTTACAAGGAGTCCGGACTAACACAGGGTATTTTGGAATAATAATTGCACAAACACTCTACTACGTTGCTTTTGAAAAATACCTACTTCAATGTAAGTATTTGTACAGACTATCCCATATTATTACGATGTCTCATTAGCACTGATAGTTAAATATGGATGATCCCTCATTCTGAGAGACGAATGACAAAATCCTGGGGACTTCAATACTGGTAGAATTAAACACAGATTGCACCTATAGGCAGCTGCGTACACACACAAAGCCCATCTCCTGTGCAGAGATCGGCTGTGGTTTTGATATTTCATTCTCAGTCATTTTTCTTCCCCTCCTCCACTCCCCTCCTCCGATTTTCTTAAGTGATATTTATTCAGCCTTTCACATTTGCATACTTGAAGCCTCTTCGTCTGGTTCCTACTATTAAATTACGTCCAGAGAACATGGTATCTGTTCTTCATACAAATACACAGAAATTAAAACCAGCTTAAACATTTAAGAAAAGTGGTTTGCCTTCTCTTGATCAATTTGAGTGGATTTAATTGCTTTTGCTAACAGCTATTTGATGCTCCTATGATAATTTATCTTCATTCAATATTAGTTCAGTAAGCCCTCTTCTTTAGCTGACTTCAAGCACAAGAAAAAAAATGCAAAACAAATCATGCTCCTGTTCTGCAAGTTCAAAGCTACTTAAAAAGAAATCCACTAAATCAGCTAAATCCACGATCTTAACTAAATTAACTTACATCAAGAATTTAATATTCATATTTCAATTAAGTTTAGAGTTAATTGATAACTGTTTTAACCTATAACCCATCGGGACATTAAAAAAAAAGGAAAAAAAGGAAAAAAAAAAAAAAAAAAAAAGAGACCAGCCTTTGATGCTAATAGGAACGCTGCTGAGCTATTAATCAGTAGTTATCAGTTTGCCTTAGATGACTAAAACTCATTAATATAAACGAGAAGCCTGAAAGGCTTCACATTAGTGTGCTGTTTCATAATTTACAACAATGAAATAGCTAAAATAGTTAAGCTATCATATTCTGCATGCAAGGAAAATCTAGCATCATTAATTCCATGCTGCCATTTGCCAAATAAAATTGGACATGATAGGGGCTCATAAATCTCAGTTCCAGTAGCTTTCCCCCATGTCCCCCATTATTTTTGCTGCAGTGTCCTGGCATTTAATAAATTAAACAGCATCAAAAACATTCACATATTTTACTAAGGTGAACTCTGGCTATCCACCAGAGATATCGCTCATATCTGTCCTCATTTTGCTCTTTCCCAAAGGCCACATTATTCCATGTTTAAGTCTCTCATCTATGAATACTCACGCTGAACCTACCCTGCTTTCCCCTAAGGCCAGCAGTCGATAAGGGAGCTTGAGAACAGTCGAAGCCGCAGAGCCCTCGGCACAGACGACAGAAGCAGTTTAGCCCGAGGAAAGTTTTACATTCCTTTTGGTTTCAGTGTACATGCTCTTCACAAAAGCATAGTGCTGTAGCAATTATTTCCAAAGTTTGCTTTCTATTTCCATTGTATTGCTACGTTTAGGGTTAAAATAAAAAAAAAAAAAAAAAAAAAAAAAAAGGTCTATCTTCATTTTTTAAAACATACCACTTGCTGAATGCATACCTGCTTATTAATGACCATTACTAACCAGTATGCAACCTAGGCATTCATCAATTGTATTTAATACTGCCCACCAGGCAAATCATTCATTTTCAAAAGGAATTACCTCCTTAACTTCAGCACACAACAAAATATTATGAAATAGAAACAGCCTCTCCCTTGCATGTCTAAAAAAAAAAATCTATTAAAATCTCCACTCTTTAATTATCTTTCAGTTTCTCAATACAAAGTTTAACACCCTATAATTAATTCCTGAAAAACAGAAACATATATAGGCACCTAGCCATTAAGGGGTTAATGGACTTCCTTTTGAAAGCAGTAAATTCATTTATCTTCTCTGTTAGATACACTCTCAGCTTAGAGCACACAGCTAATAGTGAGAAAACCCCCATCCTCTCCTCAGGCTCACTACAAAATCACCCGGAGATCACTGGAATCTTTGCCTTGGAATAAGATTTTACCCTTTATCTAGTTTCTGAATGAAGGGTTAAGCACTGGTATATCTATTAGCAAATTAAATATGCAGATCCCATCTACTTCTACTTTTAGACTCGTCAGCAGTGGGTTTGTTCAGGGAGAGCTATTCCTGTCAAAGGTGCACATGGACATGATGCTCCCAGTCTGGGCTTTGCTCCAGCTCACTGTTAACTTACCCGAGAGAGAAAAAAAGTGAAGCTAAAGGAAAGAAATAATTCCAACTCCAGAGGCAGGCAATTATATACTGAATCTTTAACTTATTTACACTTGAGATCTACATTCAACCTGAAACGGAACTGATCATCAAGTGAAGATCTCTTGACCGCCCTGTTTATTTTAGGACCTGTCTTGATTTGAACCAGCACTGAGAACATACAACTCATGCTCATGCCTTCTGCAGAGTTATTATGTGGTACAAAGAAGGGAAACATTCATCTTTACTCATCACAGTTTGTTCCTTCACCGATAATCCCTTCAACTGTCACACTTTAGAGAAATTCAAAGCAACCGTCAGCTAGACTTACTTAATGCTGCATTCTTTTATAAAGCTTTTCAAAGCACATTCTTACTGCAATGAGATAAGAGTGGTTCTTCTGTCACACAGACATCTAGAGCTTATTATCCTTTAATGGAAACTTCATCACCAGAAGTAGTTTTGAACCTGAGGGGTTTGCGCTATTAGACACAACAGGCATGCTACTTTTAACTGTAAAAGTTCAGGGATTTGAACAGTTGTTTCTGCTGTTCTTGGAATATCATGATGTTACAGAAGATGTTTGCTCTTTTCTTGCACATATCTTAGATCACAGGAATAACCCAAATAAAGCCCTCATGTAAAAAAAAAAAAAAAAAAATGCAGTTTCTAAAGACAGGAAAAAAGACAACAGCTTTTTAAGCCATCCATCCTGAAACTCTCATGTTTTAGCTCCATTTTATACAACTCATAAATTCATATCTGGAGACAATGAAGAATAAAGTCTAAAATAGAAACTCCTCTAAAGAATAATTTAGCACATGGAGCTGATGGGAAATAATTCCCTAAGTTAAAATTTGCATTTGTGAATAATATTCCCTTTAAGCCCCAGGTCAGTGTTCTCTATCCATTAAGAAATAGCACATAATAAAAAATTGCTTTTCACTACAAATCAGCTTAAGATTTTTAAGTGCTGATAAATTAAAGCTCACTGTTTTAGTCGTGCAGGTGAGTAAAATGAGGCAAATTGTTGCTTTTAGTGAGTTCTCCGAAGTCACAAAGGCAGGCATTTGAGAACAAATTCAAGTCTCCCGAGTGAAGGCAGTATTTCATTTAACTGAATGAACACACTTATCTCTTTCTGCCCCAACCATATAAATTATCAGTTGTATAAACCACTCCAGACATGAAGGTTAAGTACAGTCAATTTTCAGATGAATGCTAGATCAAATTTTGGCCTGAAAGTTCAACTAAACTTTTTAGATGAAGTCTAGAATTTTGATTACTGGGGCAACATTCACCATAATTTCCGAGTGACATCCCTAATTCAGACAACATTGAAAAGCGCCAATCTAAAACAAGCACAGCTTTACAGGCTCCCTTTTCTCTCTGCAGTGCTGGTGGAAACACATCACACGCTATTGCTACTATTGCTTTCAGATGAGTTCATATAGCCATAAATGAAAGAATACATGATTTCTGGCATTTAAGAAGAAAATCCTCCATCTCCTAAATCAAGATATATCCACATACTTCTAACTCTAAAATAAATCTACAAAACCTGAATGATATTTCCTACAGCTTCTGGGAATAACTACAGTCAGTAATCATCTGTTCCAAAAGGCTGTTTTGTGTATTTGCTCACTATGTCATGCATAAAGAAAAGCAAAGTCTTTTGCTTCTTACCCAGCCAAAAAGCCAGGGAGGAAAGTGAACATACATTTTGTCCAGAAAGACACTTTCACAGATCTGCAGAAGCGCCCTGACGCGGCAGCAAAACCAGGCTCAGCACTAGCCCCCAGCACAGGCAAGGCGAGGGCACGCGGCCTCCCTACCTTTGACACAAGGGCTCAAGCTGCAGACGGTGCAGGAAGGAGGTCTTCGGAGGAGGCCCAACCTCCCGCACCTGCCCATGATCAAGCAGGCCACTAACTAGCTGCTTCACCACCTTACAATAGAGTTCTCAGATATTCCTTCAGAAAACATTTTTTTTGTCTTTGCGCAATAAATTAACAATCCAGATTCCTCAATCCGCATAGCTACACTTCCCACCACATGAGCAACCCAAGCCCTGCAGAGGTAAAATAGGATGAAATACAAGATTGAATCCTAACCATGCCTATGCAAATACGCTTTTTTTTAATATAAAAGGGGCAAGTAAGAAGCAAATAGGCAGAAAAATCAGAAGATGGAGATCTGGAAACTGAGCTTCCAGAAACAGCAATCTCTGCTGCTTGTAGGTTAACTATAACCTCTGTGCAAGCAAGCCGGGGCTTCAAAGCACAGCACATAATAGTTTAATACATGGATAGTCATCTAGGTTTCACTAGAACTTAAGCTAGACCCTGAGGTAAGCTTACTACTCAAACATACAATTAAAAGTCTTTGTCCAAAGACTAAATGATGTTTGGGACGCGCAAAACATTCAAGGAAGGAACGCGACCGAGATGAAAGGGGTACATACTTCCTTGCTGAGGAAGAATGAAGTACTTAGGTTCCAGATATCAGTCATTAAAAAGTGTCCCATTTTTAGAAAATGAAAGATGTACAACGATGATTCCACTACCACGTTCCCCGGTGGTGCCAGGGGACGCCGTGTCGCCCATACGGCCCCAGTGGGTCTCTCAAACGCATCGGCTCAGCAGGTACGCTCCGGAGATGGCACTTAGCAATCACTCGCTCGATACGCCTCGCCTGCCTCGACTTCTACTCTGCTCACGTAAAACTCTGTTTGGAGAACGAACCCACTTGGAAACCTACCTGATTATAAAAGATAACAGCATCTAGTTGAAATGCAATTGCTATTTGAAAGGTACTCATTACTGCTAAATGATTCTCCTTTGATAGCACTAGTACCTGCAGCACACGCAGCACTTGCAGGAGTGAATGAGTCCCTCAACTGCTAATTAATGTGATAAGGCAACTGCTCCACTCAGCTCCTCTGTAATTACATTTAGGGTCTATTAAGAACAAGCTCTGCATATGTGGAGGGGGAAGTGCTTTATTTGGATGGTGGTTGGGATTTCTGCTCTTTATCCTAAGAGGGGAACCCTCTCACGTGGGATTGCTTGCTGAGAACTTGAACCCAACACATTTTTGCTGATATTGTGCTATTCCCAGTCATGCCTAATGGGAAGTCTGTCAAGCTTTGTTTGCAATAGTAACAGCAGAGGGTTTTTTAAGCATTTGTGCCACTGTTCCCGCCACCCCCCGAGCAGTTCTGAATAATTGATGTGTTTTTACAAATTTTGTAATTAAAAGACCTGCTAGAGTTACTATAGTAACAGGGGCCTTTAGAAATCAATTGAATTAAAAAAAAAAAAAAAAAAAAAAAAAAAAAAAAAAAAAAAAAAAAAGGGTTGATTGGTTGGCTTTGATCTTTTCTCTTTGTTCAATGCATTAAGAATATCCTGAAAGATAATCTTTTTTCCCCTCAACTGCATCAGTGTTCAGTTATATTTCAGGGCTTACACTGCATAAACATTAGTATTCACCAGCAAGCCATGGTGTAAATGTAGAGCAGACAACTTCCTGAATACTATATTCTTTCTGGGAACAACCAACCCTAATACATGCAGAGCAGCTCCACTTACACTGTTTTAAGCTAACCTAACGTGATCCAAATTCTTACCGCAGCTTATTTAGCACTGAAATTCCCACATGGAAAAATTCTCAATTAGTCAATAAGAGATTCCACCAAAAATGAAATGTAATTTAAGTTATAGGAATAAAATCCAGTGTTCATTACTTTTAGAACAAGTTTCAACTTGATGGCAGTTAACTTCTTGGTTTTGCAAGCAACTTTATTCAGTTTTGGTTCCACTAGCATCTGACTCTTCAAGTTTCAGTCTGAGGAGTGTTTGCAGTTTGCAAAATTATTACGGAGAAATGATAACCTCTTACTCAAGAGCTCTGTTCCTTTCCCTACAGCATACAGGCAGAACCAGACTAGCTGCAGGACACAGATCAAGCACCTCCTGCCTTTCTGTTCTGCCAGCAGTTCAAGAACCAACCCATCTGCAAATGTGTTAATGCTAATCACTCCACCACTTCAACTCTGCTGACATGCAATATAACCCTAACGTCATGGTGTGTTACCTCAGAATAACTATTTCAATACAGAAGAGGAATGGTGGTACCTGCACAGGTCACCCGTATTCCATTATTTCAGCTTCACAAGGGTTTTTAGTCGCATAGGTTATATCCACTGAAAAGAAATCACACTTCATATGTTCAGTAGGAAGAATATTCTACCAAATACAGACTACAAATCACAGAGAGACAGCAGTACTCTCAACAATGAATATGTAAGGAGAATGAGATTGGTTTTACCAACTTCTAGCCTATTCCACCTAAACACAGGTGTTGCCCTTATTGCTTTGGGACTACAAACACATCCACACCACCACAAATGCAACACACTGCGGTTGCCACCCACATTAGAAGGGCTTAATTTGCACTCCAGAATCTTTACCTGGAAAAGAATGAACCCAGCTCAGTTCTTAGAGCCAAGATGTGGAGCCAAGTTTGGACTCTGTTGCAAGCAACCACCTACACTGAGGTTTCCATTTGCAGTGATGAAAATGAAAGTTTTGCCCCCCACAAGAGACAATTACCTTCTATTAAGCTCTTCATGTTTTTATTGGCCTCTGCTTGAAAATGTCTTTATGAAAAATTCTCTTATTTCCTTGCAAAACTAAAATGGAACTACATATCTGAAATTCAAAACATTGTGCTATCCAAAGATAAGGAAAGTCTTGCACATCTCTGAGGTAACCACTACCCCATTGTGGCACAGCACCACTATTTGGTCCAAAAAAAAAAAAAAAAAAAAAAAGCCACCACACAAACATGTCAAACCAACACATCTGGCCTACTGTCTTAACTCCCCAATTATGTAGCCATAAATTTCCTGGAAGCTGCTCTTTTCCTTAGAAGGAAATGTAGGTGCTTGGGCAATTAGGCATACAAGGAGGAGGTGGAAAGATGCATGCTCAAGTCTTGTCCTGCCTGGTGGTAAGAACGGCAGTAAGGTGCTGGGCTAAACCTGCAAGGCACACGAGAGTAAATCTACCCTTTTCTTTTTCCCTTTTCTTTTTTGGGGGGCTTTTAAAAGGATGAAGATGCTCTGCTGTCCCTCTAACCTCTCTCACCACTGTCTGGGGGCTTTTCTTCCAGTTTCACCACTGTGTTTTTGTGCAACTAAACAAATCGCTTGGCTGCAAATGTTCCATATTTTCCATTTTTATTTTAATTTAGTAAAATTTTTCTGCCTTTCCTCTATTACAGGACTTAGTTATTAGACACTAACACAAGATAGCTCAGAAGAAATTAAAAATTACTTATTACTACTACAAGTAAGCTTTGGGGCTCTTGCCTTAGGTCCTTCTCACAGTACTTTGTAAGCAGGGTGTGAAGCAGCAGCAGTGTACCCAAACTCTGCATGTCATCTTCTTCACGAGTTCTCTACCTCTTATTACACTACCTACAATGCTAAAGGATCTTTGCAAACACACAGTGGACTAATATGTTTCTTCAGTGCAGCTGAAATGGAAAAGAGAGAAGGTTTCCTTATGTAAACAGTAGGCTCTAATGCTACTCAGCTGGGTAGCATTAAAAAAAGATGACGACAAGCCTCTTGATATACCCAGCAAGAGTCATTATGAGCATGATACAAAGCAAATCCATAAATAGATGTCTCTGCGTTTCAAAAAGACCTTCCCGTAATTTGCAATAAGGAAGTCACCTTCGTTTACCGTGAAGCAGAAGTCAGAGCGCTGCTGCAATGAGCAGGCATTCGTCACCCGACGGGCGGGCGCGGGTTGTTGCTGGATGTGGTCTGCGCCGAGCTGCACAAACACGTTTCTGGAATGAGTGTGCACAGCGGCTTGCTTCTTACAACACGGAAACGTAACCCAACTGCCACCGCTGGGCAGGCGACAAGCTCTCCTCAGGTCGTCACTCCTCCCTCCGTGGCTGTCCCAACCTGCAAAGCACCTCAGAAACCAGGAGCTACAAGTCGTGCTACCCTCCGCGGTTGTAAGCCCTGCTGTTACAGCTGGGAAGGTGGGACCTGCGGGAGCACAAAAGATCAAAACTTGTAATCAGCACATCTAGGAGTTAGTCCCAACTCTAACCAGAAGCGTGGCCTTGGACAACTCCGTTGCATTTCCTGTGCCATACCTATGCAATGAGTAGGACGCTGGGCCACTAGCAGCAATATTGAAATTAAATGAAACTGAAGCCTCATTAGAAAAAGCTGATGACTCCAACAGAGGTGAAACTCCCAGAAAGCGCTTTTATTTTCACTTCCTTTTCCTTTCAGTTAGCTTCTTTGCACCTCTCAAAAAGGGATTTTTTTCCCTCCCTTTTTCCCCCTCCTTTGCTGCCAGACCTGGCTGCAAATGCAGGTCTGGTGCTCTTGAGTTTTGGATGTAGCTTATCATGTTTATTACCACACACAGTCTTCCACGCCATGAGATCAGCATAGGAAAAACAGGGTCAAATGGAGAGGGAGGGAGAGGGAGGGAGAAAGTATTTTGGTTGTGTCCAAAGCTTAAGAATAACCAAGGGGCCATTCAGACACATGCAACCTAATGTCAAAAAAAGAAAAAGGAAAAAAAAAGTCTTCTCAGCCCTTGCTGGACCAGGAAATTCTTTCAGTTCAAAGTTCATTACAATTTTCTCAATGAATGATGATAGTAACTCTCATTCTTATTCATATTTCCCCTTTTTAGGGAGGATTGTAAAGGAGGGAAAGAATTTTGAAGCAGTTTTCTACAATCTGTAACTCTTATGTATTTTCAAACTCAAGTTCACACAGCAGCTCTTCCAAAACATTTAAAGATCTTTCAAAACAGTTTACCTCTCCATTTAATAACCATAGAACAAAAATATGCTTAAGCATATGGGAGTTTCTATGTGTGTACAGTAAGCATAGGTTGCTGCTGCTGCTAGTAGACTCTTACTGGTACCAGTTAAACAGGTTTCTTACCATTCATTACAACATGCTTTGCTATTAAAACTATTTAAAGCGCACTTCATTACTGATTTCTTAATTTATTTATGATAAAGTTGTAAAGATGAAACCCTTCATTTTCAAATTTAGGGCTGAAGTTCCCAGATGCATGAACAGTTATGATCAAGAACAGCTGAGATGCAAATAAAAAGTGACAACAAAATAAAGGAGGAGAGTGCCTACCCAGATCAAAGCAGCAAGTGAACAAACCCGAAAAGGCCTATTTAGCTAGGAACCTAAAGAGTTTCTCAGATAAATAAGAGATTACACTACAGTCAGTGCAACATACCTTCATTCCAACATTTCTACAACAAGGGCATTTTCATGATTCCCAAGAGCTCTGCTTAAGACAGGACTGACCGTGTCCTGTCCTGCTAAGCCCTGTACGCCCTGCAGACAGGCAGGCCCTGGTTTCAGAGCCTCACAGTTAGCAAGCAGCGCTCATGTACCAGGTGGCCCAGACCGACCACTTCCCATCCCGACCCCCAAATCACTCTGGCTATTGACCTACATTTATTTGCAATCAAAATACTCAATACCCGCAGATTACTTTAATCTGAGGGGTAGCAGCTGTGCACAAGGCACGATACAAGGGAATATGCTGCTCGTGTGAACCAAAAAGGCTCAAATAAATACAGTTAAGGCATACTCGACCTCTCCCTCTACTCTAGTGGGAAAGCGTTTTGATTTTTCTACTTGGAAAAAGGCACTGGCACCAGAGGCCCCAGTGAAGCATATTTCTGCTTTGATATTAGTAGTTGTAAATGGATGATGGGGTAGAGGGAAGAGTTCCCCCTTAATGCTTACGAAGGAAGAGGCACTAGCAGCAAGACCCAGTTCGACAGCAACAGAGCCCCTGCTGTAACACAAGGGTGATTTCTCCACAATCCCAGGTGAATCCAGGGACCACAAAAAAATGGGAGAAGCCTTCTCCTCCTGCCTGGCTTTACCAGCAGTACACCTGTATAAACCAGCACACCTGTATAGACCAGCAACCACCACTCCCCAGGCACAAACATGCCACTGGTGACACCCCAGAGACAGGTGATTGGTAATGCAGGGAGGCTGCATCTTCCTNTGCCACTGGTGACACCCCAGAGACAGGTAATGCAGGGAGGCTGCATCTTCCCGTATTGCCTTATAAAAGATTTTTTGCTAAGACACATTTGGGAGGACTTAAACTCAGTAACGGCTTCCTCGGTAATGTGGCTGGCCCAAACTCCTATCAGTAACACTTCCGTATTGAACCAAACTGATATCTAGAATTTTAATGTCCCATAGTACCAGGGAAGCTCTCTAAAGAACTTTATACACTACACATTGATTCTGTTTCCACAGGTCTCCAATGATGCCATAACTATCGGCAACAAATGATACTTGGTTAGACAGAGACCCAAATATGAATATTTCACAGGTCACTTTTATAAAGCTGCGAAGACGAGAAGCCTGGTGGGACCTCTTTTCCACTGACACGCTCCATTTGGCCAGCACAAGCAACAGGCCATTTCCAGACCCGTGCGGGGCTTCTGCACGGTGGGGCTAACTTACAGCCTGCCCCATTCCAGGTCTGCACAGCGGTATCCAGAAGCCTTCAGCAGAGCTCCCGGCCCTTCCAGTTCTGAATCCTTGTTTGTGGCCAGGAATTAAAAAACATGGTCATTTCCACAGGATGGAATGGATTAGCTACTTGAAAAAAAGAGCATTTTCCTTACAGCATCCGAAAGTACTAAAAAAAGAAAAAAACTCTGCATTTTTTTTGCAATGGGACTGTGTGTTTTAAGAGTCCCCTCTGAATGATCTGTGTGTCAATAGGCAACATTAGTTGCAAGCATCTCTGGAAACTTAAACTGGCTACACATTCTGAAACCTAAGTAAAACCAGAACCATGGGAAAGAGCCCCTAATTACCACATAGCGGGAGCACTGATTAAAACCATCAGGGCAGGGTTCCTCTGTTTCATTAAACAAATATACCCAGTTCAGCTTTACTGTTATTTTAGCTGATGAAGGAAAAAAAAAAAGTCTACCTCTGCACACATGAAATTACCTGAATTCAAAGGCCCACTGGCAAGAGACTTAAAACAGTACTGAATTTTTTCCTAATGTTTGTATTTAAGCAGCCTACTAGAGTTGCATGGGTTAATAGGAAATACTGAAATACAGTTAACCTGTTAGTATTTTACCATTCTATATGGAGCCATTGGATGTTAGAGGGTTGGGTGTAATGAATAAGCACAACATTAAAATACCGTTTTAAGCATTTTTGAATCAAAATCTGAGAAGCACTAGAGATCATTATATAATGAATAAAACCACATCATTTAGTCTCTAGTTTTTTGTTTTCTTGTTGCTCTCCAACTACTGCATTCAGTGTTTAAAACTGATTGCCAAGTCCTTGAGCAAACAACCTCAGTGAGGTCATTTCTGGGTAGCAATTTTACAGAGGGTTTACTCCAATTAGAAGACAGAAAAGAATTTGTGTAGGGGGCAAATTTGCTCTTGCTAGCAGCAAATGCAATTTAATCGTGCTACAGGTTATTCCTCAAGACCCAGCAGGGAAAAAAAAAAAAAAAAAAAAAAAATCACTTTCTTGGGTGTATCAAAATTGCAGCCTGTTTTTCACTGATAAATAAAATGTATCAGTCAGAAGAATTTCTCCAAACATTTCCAGAGCTCCTAAGTGTATTGGAAGGATAGTCTCCTTTTCACCCGGCCTGCCAGCCCTCAGAGCCCTCTGCATCCACAGCTGATATGGCTGGCTAATGAGATCCAGCCTCTAAGGAACAGCTTTCAAGATAATCTCTACAATTTCAAGGAAGAGAAACTGAAAAGAGTTTACGTAGCCTAGAAGCAAAATACCTCAAAGAGGGAAGACAGACAGATAGGCACACTGAAATTTACAGTTACCAGAATTGTTATTTTAACTGGTATAAAACCTTCTTCAGCTAGCTACCTATATTAATCCTATAATTTTTCTTGGCCACGCTCCATTTTTAAGGGTACACATAAGTCGGTACCTGTTTTCCTGGGCAATCAGTGCAAGTAGGGAGAGCCAGCTGGGGAACAGTGCCACGTTTTCCAAAGAAGTATTGAAGGAGGTTTATGAATGCTCTTCAGCACAATGCATTAAGCTGAAAAACTAAAATATTTGCCTCACAATAACCCAGCTGCATAGAACAGAGCTACGCCGTTCTCAAAATGCATACAAGCAATACTACGGTAAATGATAGCAACTTTGCATAGGTCACTCATTGCTAAAAAGTGGAGACAACACTCAGTCCACAGCNACGTCGTTCTCAAAATGCATACAAGCAATACTATGGTAAATGATAGCAACTTTGCATTGCTAAAAAGTGGAGATAACACTCAGTCCACAGTTCTAACCAGAACACACTTCCCCATCTCTTGAGCTTCAAGTGACCAGTCAGGTTTTGCTTTTAAACTGGCTGTGGGAGAGATGGAAGGGAAGGAAGAAAGGAGGAGTGCGTGTGGCGGCAGAGTGGGGAACAACCACCACGACCGAAACCAGAGACAAGATCTCAGGAAGAGGACATCTCCATGGCCTTCAAACTCACACCTCTGAAAAGGTGCCTGGGCAGTGAAAATGCTGATGTTCTCATACTTTGCACTGATATTGACACCATGCCTATTTAGCTGAGGGTTAAAGTAGTGTGCAAAATCAAGTGCGTAGTAATACTGTAATATTTAAAGGTCACGCAGGAGACTTTTTGTTGTTGTTAGAGGGGAGCATTTCTAACTGCACAAATTGGTAAAAGGGAACTCGAGGAAGACTGCCTGTAGAAGCAGCAAGCTAATGCTCTAATGATGCTTTCATTTCTCTTAGGAGACTTCTTAGAGCAACTGATGCCTCAGTTTTTGTGCTCTGGCAGACACAAAATTTTGCATTTTAAACCTATCTTTCTCTACATTTGTTTACTATGCAGAAAGCTGCAATCTGGCCCACTACAAACATTTACATTAAATGCCATCTATCAGGAGCAATATATTTGCATTACAGATACACTTGAGTTTTGGAAAGCACCCAAACAATTCTCACTTTGCAGTCCTGTGGTATCACTCCTGCTGTGGATGCACAGGAGATTCTTTTTCCTCAGCACTCAGCTCAATAAAATTGGGTGAGTATTTCTTCCACTACACACAGTCTGTGAAGACTAGGAACGCAATAACACTAGAACATGCTGTTATATCACTCTCCAGTGGAGAGCAAGCAACAGAAATGAAAGCAGTAAGCCTGGACCCAATCAGTCTGGGCTCATTCTTGCCTTTGCCACAGCTGCATCATGCAACACTATCCTCCCACACTTATTTCTGTCTGACTGCATGGGAAGCTCTCCGAGCCAAGGATGATGTCTTATAAAATNTGAACTCACCAAGATTCAGAGACTCTACAAAATGTTAGAGGCCTCACTCACTAGCTTCACTCAATACTTGAATTATATATAGAGAGATAAATTGCATGGCTGAAGAGTCGTGCACAAGTTTAGTGGAACACCTTCACAGAAAAAACAAGTCTTTAGAATCCACACAGGAGTTAAGAAACTTACAATCATTGACCACTTTGAAGCAAGTCTCTTTACTGCTGTCTCCTCTTTGCCACATTTCTTCATCTTCTGGAGCTCTGCCACTTCTTCTTTGCGCTCTGACTGGACAGCGTTTGAGAGCAGCTTCTAAGCAGTAAGGACTTCCCACACTCAAGGGGGGCAGACCACGTGCTAGAGCACTACGGGGCACACTTGTCCTGCACTGAATTAGTTAGTTTAGAACAACAGAGACATTTTTTCACACAGTCAAGCAGTATAGAAGAAAATCTTCCAGTTGTCTCAGATGAAAACAGTGCAGAAAGCCGAAATTGTAGCTGAAGAAAAAACATGGC
>VWPW01028069.1:55655-107671 GCA_013389825.1 Crypturellus undulatus | reverse complement strand
TTTCATGCAACTCTGGTTTGGAACAAAGTTTGCTTAGTGTACCCTGTCTAGAAGTAAAAATACTGGCTAATAAATATCAGCAAAGAAGTCCTTGCAGATAACTTAGGCCTCATCAGGATGAAGTGTTGCAAGTGATGGATCTCGTGGGCAATATGCTGCCTTCACACTGTGGGTTGGACGTGACTGGTCTAAAACGTTGGGCAGGGAGTGTGATTCCTACCTTTCTGTTTCCTGAATGGAACTGTTTGAGGAGCTTCTGCCTCATTATGGTAAACATAAAAACACTGTCCCCCAGCAGCGGCACATCAGTATGTAAATAAGTGGCTAATCACTTCTCCATGACTCAGGTGTTAAAAAGGGGAATTAGAAAGTTAGTGCAGCAGGGATTATGGTGCTATTGGGGATGAGTTTACCCTGCTGACAGGCACTTGTGGCCTTTTATCACGACGGTTGCATCAGCAGCTTTGCCTGTTTATGCCAGCAGAAAGTATGGCCGCTGGCTCCCAGGTTCCGTGTGTGGTTTCATGGAGCAGACGTGCCTGTCTGGACTAGACCCGTGCACTGCAAGGGATCCCAGTAACTGCACAGGAGCAACTGCATCAGGAGCAGCTCTGAGGACTGGTTCCTGCTTTGGATTTGGGAGTGCTAGTCCACTAGTGCTGTCTAACCTCGCTGTTGTGAGCCTGTAACCGACAGTGTGTGGATGCCCTGTATGGCAACCACAGTAATGATCCATCTTAGTCGTCATTTGTCCTTCTCTTGACTTTATATGCTGGAGCAGTTTTCAGAATCTAGCCAGGTATCTGTAAGAAGTGGTCTAAGTAGACCACGGTTCCGCTGCTGCAACTTCTCTCCATTTCTCCAAGCTTGTCTGTGCAGCAGTCTCCAGGCACTTATTAAATGTTCTCGAGGATTATCAAAGCTCATTTGAACTAGGAGAGTTTATGTAGACTTTTCGTACACAGTTAAAATGAAAACCATTCAGAAATGGCTTGCTAGAATATGTAAGCTAACATCTTCCACTTTATGTCTTGAGAAAGCTCTAAAGCTGGGGATGTCCTGTAGCCTCTGCCATGCACTGAGTGCTGGAGTGGTAGCCTTTCTGCAGCACAATTAGGCTAATGTGTGGCTAAGCCAGCAGTGGTTGGAGTTTGGAGTGCATTAGCTTACACTTTCTAATCAGAGCCTTTAAATATGACTCTTGAGAAGCTGTTCAAGAGCAAATTACCTGTCCAAGCCAAGGCTGAGTGAATACTCAGTTCTGGATTCCTGTCCCACTTTCATCACAATCTTGAGAGTGTTCACACAAGGTGGTGTTTTTCAGCTAAAAAGAAACATATTCTGCTGTCAAACCAAAGAATATCCAGGAAGAGAAACTGTTCCCCTTCCCACTTCCTTTTCTCCCAGTACACATGGTATTGAGATGTTTGAGGTTTGAGATGAAAACATGAACTCAGTTAATCTGTTAATATCTTTAAAAATATGTTTAATGCACCCTTATGCACACGTCATGTTTTCCAGCATCTGGTGGATGTCCTTGGGTTGGAATGGTATATGGGGGACTCAGCCTGATATTTCAGAGGTCCTGAACACTGTAGTTTCAGTGAGCATCAGCTAGTGCCTTAGATGCCCCTGAAAACCAGACCCTCTCTCTTGGAGGAGCTGTTGATGTCTAATTCTGTGCTTTCTGCCGATGGAACAGGGTTACAAGCCTCCCCTTCGAAGCATGCTGGGTACTCGGTTCGGATGGAGAACGCTGTTCCCATCGTCACTCAGGCTCCTGGGGCCCAGCCTCTCCAGATCCAGCCAGGACTCCTCGCACAGGTAACAGCTCTGAAGAGACCAAGCGGAGCAGGTGCTTTTCGTTATCTAGCTGGAGGGTGAGAATTTGTTGAGGTGCAGTTTGGAGATTAGAACAGCCATATAAAGGTCTCCAGTTTTGTGTGAAATGTCCAGCCCTCTCCCAGCTTGACATTAAGTTCAGGGTCTGGATGAGTAGATGCATGAGTAGAAAAAATGTCTAAAATGTGTCTAAAAAGACCTTCTTTCCTCCTACTCCTCCACTGAAATCAGTGGCACGCCTCAGAGGAAGTTGTGTCAAGCCTCTGTGGACAGGAGAGCAGGAATCAGCAGGAACCTTGCTGAATCCTCATGAACTCATGATCTCTTCAGCAGTTTGTGTCCAGGAACTGTAGTCAGTTGTATGCTGCTGGAAAGCATCTCTCATACAAGATGTGAGATAGTTATTATGAGAGAGAGAGAGAGAGAGAGAGGTGTAAAGGGATAGAGGCAAGGAACAGGCAGTCAAGGAACTCACCTTGGCAGTCGCACTTTTTGGCGCAGTTGCCAAAAAGATCCTAACAGGAAGCGCATCATTCTTCCTCAGGAGAGGGAAAAAAAAAAAGATACAATCGCTTATCTCCCTTAAGGGGACTTCCAGCTTCTCAGAAGGGAGGAGTAGTTTATTCCTCGTGCTGGCTTCAATGAATCTACCCCTCTTGGATTTTAGTTTCTGTTTTTAAACAGTTGGTGCCTTAGTAGTTCTGCCAGTATCAGGGATGTCTCTGACAGCAAACTGAGCAATATTAAGTTGTGCAGCCAGGAGAGGTGATGTGGAAGTCAGAAATGCATGCCTCCAACTCGGGGTTAGTTTTCATCTACCATGCTCTCATTAATGCCAGAGATGTATGTTGGATTGCGAGGCTAAGATTTTGCCAGGGTAAGATGTACCATTGACAGTTGGTGCAATTGCTTTCCTGTGCCAGCTTATCAGTGAAGGCAGAGCAAAACACAACTTGCAGCTTGTCCACATGATTTCCATTAGCTAATGCGGCCTGCCCATTCCTAATAGGAGTCTTTGTTAGAGCGCTGTTGCTTGACATCAGCCTGCTGCAGCACTAAATCAGGCTCTGTTGAAGCCTGTCATGACATCTTACAGGGACCATCTCTCTTGTTTGGTAAGAAAAGAGAGTCTAAGAGGCAAGGGAAACACAAACAATTTAAAAGTAAGGAACTGTCTGGGCAGGCACAATTGCAAGGACCTACCTGTGCAAAATCCAGTCTGGGGTTGGGTGAAGTAGGTGTCGTATCTTGACATGCACCTACCGTTTAGAAAGTCAGGCCTACTGAGGCCCACAGAAATATGGCCTGTGCATTTTTGACATGCTGTGCAACGTGGGTTAAAGGGATGAGGGTTGGATCAGAAGTATCTTGAAGACAGCAAGATCTTGGAACCTACAATTCATTTTTTTATTCTCAAGGTGGCCTTATCTAGGCTGGGCAAGCTGGGTGGAGTAAGTGTTCAAGAGAAGCTTTGCTGCCATTTTCTGCAATATTCCTCTTACCTGGACTCCAGTTTCATGGGCTGCTTCTCTAGTGCTTTCTATTGACGTTTTATTTGTTGCCAGTTAGACCAGGGAATTTAAGCTGTTTCTGAGAAATGCTCCTCACTTGAATAGATTTTTTATTTTTGATTTAATAAAAGAGAGGCTGTCTGTCTGCTGATATATCAGTCTGTCTCGCGCAGTGAGGAGCGCTGACTTCTGCTCTGGTGGTAACGCACGCTGATTGATGCCGGTGGCATCTGGTGCCCGCAGGCCTCCCTTGGTTAGGGCCGAGCAGCTGATCCGATAAACAAATCTGCACCCAATTCCAGTTTCCTGGATGGAAAAACACAGCTCCTTTGTAATGCATTGTAGTCTCATCCGATCTCTGAGCAGCTCTGTGTCTCCCTTTCAGCAGAGAGCTATTCCTCTCGTGCACAGCTGCTTATCTAACACTGTTCAGCCTGAGTTATGCCATTGCCTTAACTGCGAGAGGGACTGTCCCTGACGAAGAAGGTAGCCTCTCCAGAGCCGGCTTCTCCCCCTCCCAGCCGCCTTCCTTGTGTCCCCAAACGAGGGCAGGTGTGATGCTGCTCATGGTGCTCCCAGTCCAGCGCGGTGCCATCGGTCTCCTCTCCTCCAGCCGGTCCACGACGTGGGTCCTTGTGCTTGCCCACATGAGGACAGCTCTTGTGGCTGGCAAAGTCTTCCTGCAGCTGAGGGAGGAAAGTGGACGGATGCCAGAGTCTGGCTCTCCCTGTGTATTTGATATGTATTTTATATGGGACTCCCACTTCCAGGGAGTGGGAAGGAGTTCCAGGTAGCAGGTGGAGTGTACCCAAGGCAAAGGCTCTGCTTGTGTTTTGGGCATCTCTGTCACCTGCGTATTGCACACTGGGATGTGGAGATTTAGACAAAATGAGCAACCTGCAAGGTGCAAAGCAAGTGGCAAAAATAAATTCTCTGGATCCATTTTCACTCTCTCAAACAAGTATATCCACATACTGTATGCACAGAGACAGGGGAAAGGAGTCCGATTCCTGTTTTTCCTAAAACCTCTGTTACTCCAGATCTCAAAAGGGTCAAAGAAGTTCTACATTTTTCTGGCCTGCTTCTATGGCACGGCAAAGAACAGCTCCCTCTGCTCGAATAGTGCCCTAACCTGCCCTCACTGTAAGTCCTTTCCCACAATACTTCCACCAGTTTTCAGAACGAAGACCCCTGTTGCGTGAGTTGTTCTTGCTTTGCAGCAGGGTGGGAGCTCCATCATGGCAAGGACGCTGCCCCCACGCTCGGCTGCGGCGGCGCAATTCCCCAGTAATGCGATAACTGAGAGCAGATTGAGGCTGCAGGCACGAGCCTCCCGTGTGCAAGCAGTGTGCCCGGTGCTAGTGGATCAGCTTAGACGAGCCTTATCTGCAGATTAAATGATTCAGTGGTCCTTACCTAATAAGTGAGGAATTTGTGCCTGGACCCTGGCGCTGAATCAAGATTTGTGGTAAGGAAAGGAGCTTAGGTTTGTTCAGTTCCCTTCCTGAAAAGGGAGGAAGCAGTTTTCTGCACAAGTAAATCTAGGTAGTCTCCTGGGGCCGACAGCAACAATAATTTAGTTGCCTCTTTTAAATCAAAGCTGGATTTGTTTTTTTATTATTTTTTTCTTAAAAAAAAAGTCTTTTTTCTTTCTTTCATCTCTTTTCCTCCTGCTTCTCACTGCTTTGACCAGCAGCAGCCTATGGTTATAGCTCCTGCTGTGAACAGCTCTCGGGGGCCCTGTGACTGTCCATCCTTTGCAGCTTTCCTTCGGCAGGTGTTGCCGAGAGGCCTCACCAGAGCAGCCTTTTCATCTGACTCAGCAATGCAGAAAATTACAAGGCAATCAAAACTTGGAGCCCATCTGGGAAGAGTTTATTTTTTAATTGGGGGACTGCAGAGGGCCCACAGGTTAGGGAAGTGGTTTCCAGGATTTATGTGGTGGTGGAGATGGCGACAAATGCATGTGTAGAAGGAGAGTCTGTCTTTAAAACTTAGCCTCTTTACAGGGATTATGCAACTTTCAAGGACCCAGTATAGTGGGGCCAACCGGGCCTAAGGAGGGTTGTCACTGGTGCTGCTGTGTTCCCTGGCCCAGGTAGCAAGAAGCTGCCGGGGCTACTTCAGGCATCAGGTAGGAGCCAGGGCTTTCTTCTGAAGGAATCAGAACGTCTTCAGGTTGCAAAAGATTTTCTGACTCCTGCATGGAGCCACCAGCACAGGATGACCCACGTTATCCAAATTACAAGGTGCAAATGCGTTTGTTGCTTGGATTGAAATGCAGACCATTTTCATTTTCAATGCCTCTCATTCCCTGAAAACACAGGGCTGCTGTTTTGGAAGGCAGGGACTTTTTATCTGCCTTTATCCTCTCCACGNTTCCCTGAAAACACAGGGCTGCTGTTTTTATCTGCCTTTATCCTCTCCACACTAATAACTTCTACTGGATTTGCTATGATTTCCTGGAAGTATTAGTGATCTAGGAATGAAAAGCGTTAGCTGAGAGCTAGATATTCCTGCTGTCATCCTCGTGATCACTATTAGGCATGTGGCCTGGGCGCGGGCCACCTCAGAGGCTTGGCATGGAGGATTCTTGTTGAGACCCAGTGTTTCCTCTGCTCCGCAGCAAGCGTGGCCCAGCGGCACGCAGCAGATCCTGCTCCCTCCTGCCTGGCAGCAGCTCACTGGTGTCGCCACCCACACGTCTGTCCAGCACGCGACCGTCATCCCCGAGTCCATGGCCGGGACACAGCCCCTCGCAGACTGGAGGTAAACGGGGAGCTCGCAGAGGTGCCTGTGTGTCTGTGAGACACCTGTCCATGTGTGTATCTGAGGTGGCCTCCAAACTGGGGCAGTTTCTGATAGGGTTTGTGTAGCAGAAGTCATTCCAGGATCATGGTCATGGCCATGGGGATCCAGCAGCTTGCTGGTTTTCAGGAAGCACTTCCAGATATCCTGTGTGGGCACAGGAGGCTGCTCTGTAAACCCAAATCTTCTCCCTAGTGAAAAGATGAGCAGCTTCCTCTCAACCGTAGCACCATCCGAGTGGGATTTCAGAGCTCCCTGAAGTACTCCCCAGTTCTGGGGAAGATGGGAGAAGAGCAGGGGACTTTGGGCAGAGTGGGCCAAGGGCCAGCATCTCACAGTGGTCAATGCTGTGGATCAAGGGGAGAAGGGGTGGAGGTGGCAGCCCCTGGCATGCTCCTCAGGTCACCAGAGCTTCTTGGTTGACTGTCCTTGCAGCAGAGCATGGTGCTCTAAGCACTCCCTTAATTCACTTCCAGGGGGAAGGTTTTGTCCTGGGACAGACCCCATCAGCGTGAGGTGGTGGCGGGGCTGGAGATGAGATGCCAGAGACCCCTGGAGGGAGGGAGGCACCTTGGCGAGGCTGGTGGGAGCGTGTCAGGGAGCCGAGCAAAAGCCGCCGGTTGCATTTCCAACGTGTGCCTGTCTCCCGCCTTTGCAGAAACACGCACGCTCACGGCAGCCACTATAACCCCATCATGCAGCAGCCCGCGCTGTTAGCTAGCCATGTGACTCTCCCCGCAGCCCAGCCCGTGAACGTGGGTGTCGCGCACGTCATGCGCCAGCCGCCCGCCACCGCCACCTCCGCCAGGAAGAGTAAGCAGCACCAGTCGGCGCCCCGGTGAGTGCCCGGCCCTGCCCGAGCGGCCCCTGGGGACAGCGCGCGCGCCGGGGAGCCTTCCTTGGCTCGCTCGATCCGCTGGCACGGCAATGAGCGGCGTAAAGAGTATGCGGTGGTGTGGGCGGCGGGCGGTTTTGGGGCTCTCTCTTTGGGGTGGCCGCAGCACTGGTGAGCGATAGGGCCCCTGCTAAAATCGTAGGCTGATTACAGCGCCTATCACAGATGTTTAAGAAGTATGCATGGCAGAAGTCCTGTCAGTTGTGAAGCTAGGCCCTCTCTGAGCTGCCTTAAATAAATAAGTAAATAAATAAAAAAGAGCAGAGGAGGGATCCAGAATGGGCCACCACTTGTGCAGTGATGAAAGCAAAAGAGCTTGTGGTTTTCCTGGGTCACTGGATAGAGGCCAGAGGAGCTCTGAGTTTGCAACAAATTTGACTCTGGTTAAGAGGCCACTATTTAAATCCTTCCCATTTATCTGCTCTCTAATGTTGCATTACTTTGAGTAGGCTCCAGCTGCCTTAGTCCATTCATGGTGCAGGGCAGAGGCAGCTATGTCCCCAGCAAGCTAATGCCTGTTGCCACAAAAGGGCCTGTGCAAGGTCTCTTCCCTTGCTCTCCCCATCCTGAGCAGGGTGTCTGTGTCAAGGAGCAATCAGGCACTTTCAGAACAACTGGTTTCTGCAGTTCTACATTTTCATTAATGGTGACGCTCTTGTATCCAAATGAGGAATGTGCTGCTTTTGCGGGAAGGATACTCCATGCTGCTCATTGGTATTCAAAGAGCACTGCAAATGCTACTGTGCAGTCATTTGTTATGCAAAAGACCCGTGTAAGTTGGAATAGTGCGATATGTCCATAATGACTTCCTTCTGATAGATGTCACCTATTCTTTTTGTTAGCTTTTTGTTCCAGGCCAAACTGGAAATGCAGCCCAGGCCCCACTGTAGAACAAAAACAGAGCTTTGCTTTTTATTTTTGAATCTGTGAAGGTTCTGCAATGGGAAGAATAAATACAAGAAATAAAGAAGGAAAAAAAAGAAAACTTGGAGAATTAGTGAAATGAGGGTTAATCAATGTGCTTTGATAAATTCTTGCACCTGCAGACCTGTGTGTGCTGCACTCTTTGGGTCATAGATTGCTTAGCCCTCTGCTCCAAGTGAGCCCTCTTGTATTTCATGCAGAGAAACTGAAGTAGGAAAAGTGGAAAAAAAACAGAGCTCGAGAATTTCTTTCCATTGCATGATAAGGATTGTTCCTTTCCTTCTGATTTATATCTGCTGCCTCACATGGAAATGGAATGGACTGGAACCGGGTTTCTACCTTCCTGCCTGAGTGCTGTAGTGCATGGGACACCACTGTCCTAGAGTGAGAAGCATTGGCTTATAAATTAAAAAAAACATCTTAAACATAAAATTGAATTTTCAACTAAAAACAGCAACAACTACAACACAACAGTTTTCATCATAAGTACTTGTTGATTTCCACAACAAATTCTAAAACTACGTTTAACTTTTTCTGCCCAAGCAAACAAATAGACATTTAAACTAATATCTGGTCTTGGTGCATCATGCAACTCCTCCGGTGGCTGAGAAGGGGGTTATCCCTGGAGTACTGTTTCTTTCTGTGCCAGCCTGTGTGTCCCTGGTGTGTCTGGGCTCTGTGAGCAGCCTCTGCCTCCCAGCGCAAGCCATCCCGAGGAGCTCCCCAGGGGCAACAGCATTTCTGATTTGGCAAGTTCTGGAGGGGTAAAAAACAAGTCTTGATTTATTTTTCCTGAAAGAAGCTATTCAGTCCATTCTGATATTGGCACACGAGGCATTCTGTCCTTCGAAGGGGTGACCGTGCCAGTTCTGCAGTTTCTCCCGAGCCTGTAAATCAGCGTGGCAGAACCCGAGGCCATGGCGACGGGGCCCGTGTTGTAACCAGCTAACGGCCTTTCCCGTTTCCAGAAACGCGTCCACCTACGAAGTGTCGTCCTCGCAGTCCCTCAGCTCGCCGCAGCGCTCGAAGCGGGTCAAGGAGAACACGCCGCCGCGCTGCGCCATGCTGCACGCCAGCCCCGCGTGCAGCAGCGCCGTCACGTGCGGCTGGGGTGATGTGGCCGGCGGCGGCAGCGGCGGCGCGCGCGATCGGCAGCGCCAGACCATCGTCATCCCCGACACGCCGAGCCCCGCCGTGAGCGTCATCACCATCAGCAGCGACACGGACGAAGAGGAGGAGCAGAAGCACGCGCCCACCAGGTGAGCCGCCGCCGCGGTGCTGCCCTCCGCGCGCTGCCTCCCCGCACCCTTCCCTGCCTCTCCAGGAAACAGCAGCTTTCCCTGTCTCTGCTGCAGGGACGCTTTAGGGATGTGGTGGTGATGGTAGTGGTGGTGATGATGGTGATGAGCCTCTTCAACTCAGCTGCTTTAAACAAAGACACAAATGCAGGCTTGGAGGGAAGGTGGCTCAAAACGGCCTTTTCTCTTTCTAAGCGATCCAAGCATCTGCAAGGAGCATTAAATGACACCCGTCTATGGCATTTTCCATGAAAAGGTTCTGAAAACCCTTAATGGTTCCAGTAAACACCCAATAATAGTAAATATGTTGCAAGGGGGTTGTTCAGTTCTGGTTGTATTGACAAAACATCCATCAACTGTTGTCATAAGGGGGGTCAGTTGATGGGTTTTGACTGGCTCTGCAGAGAGGGTGGATGAGGATGTAAATACTGTGGCGCTGAGATTGCTCCTAAGAGCAGTAACTCACCCAATGCGGAGTGAAGAGCAAGGCACGGGGCAGCTGCCTTCGCTGATCGGGTGCCGTGGATGAGGGAGGACTTCCTTCTCCCAGACTGTCTTTTCAGCACCTTTCATCACATACGTGCGCTCTAGGTTTCCCATCTGATGTCAGTCACAAGATATCACTCTCTTTTGTAAGTTGCGGGAGAAGCAGCCTTGCAAACAACTGAGTAATTATGGCACCTTTAAGTTGGTAACTGAGCTGGGAATTTTCTAACCTTACACTTCTAGTACTGTCAAGAGAGAATACTGTCAAGAGAGAATTAGGCTTCTTTTTTTTGTCTATTTAGGACGTGTTCCACGGCAGATTTTCCTTTAATCATTAGAAATATCTCTCTGTATCTCTGCACTATGGTGATAAGTGGAACACTGAAAATGTGCACAGATGAGATGCATTTGGCCTCAAGGAACTACAAATCTGTAAAGAGGAACCATACGAGTCAGGCATCTATGGCTGTAATATCCAAATTCCTCCTGCCAGCGAGGCAGTTTTTCATTCCCCTTTTCCCTACCTCAAATTTGAGGTGGTAAGAGCTCAGTGCCCCTCAGAGTCAAGCTTGCCTTGCAAGGAATCATTCATTATAAGGTGCATTGATCACAGGACAATGCAACATACTTTATATATACATGTATATGTATATGTAGGTTGCAGTATTCCTTTGGTAGTCATATGTTACCTCAGACCCCAGAGGCAGAAAGTTTATTTCCAGGAAGGGCTAAATAAAGGTCAAGTGGGAGTCAGATGAATTAGAAATGAGGACCTGCACCTATCAGGGTTCTTACGGGAAAAGAAGGACAAAAGAGACATTGAAAACTAAGGTTGTGAGGTCGGGCAGCGAGAGGGCAGCAGGTATCCCAAGGGTAAGGGGAGCTATTTGCAAGCGTGTTTACCCACCCCCGGTGCCAAGTTCAGGCTTCGGGAAAACTACGTGCGAGTGCTTTTGCTTGCAGCCTGCGTATGGTTTTGGCCTGCAGAGGGGTGAGGGGAAGAGCTGTGATCCCGCAACCACTTTAGCTGACAGTCAACTCTGCCGCCGTCTGACCAGTTTCTTCACTTAGCACCTCTCCAGAGAGACAGAGCGAAGTTCTGGAAAATGTCTGGAAATGAAGTTGGGAGTTGGGGGTGTTTAGATGTTTGAGCAAAGTTTGCAGAGGGGTTAGCAAAGTAGTCCCAGGAGCCCAACTTAGATAAACAAACTGTCTTTCGTATGACTAGAGTGTATTCAGGACACGTTCCTGCCTGGGATCAGATCCCTGGCTACTTTTTATATCCATATGGCATATCTATACGGAGTGCCAGGACTACAGCATTCCTGGAAGGCCAAAGCTTAAGTGCTAGATTTAATTTCTAAGCAATGCAGAGAGATTTTGCATGGACGCAGCCTGTTTGAAGGCACATTTTGGAATTCCAGAATGAGTTAAATTGTCTGTGTGTATATAACCAGAGTGAGGGGAGAATTAGAGAAACACATGGAAAACAGCATGTCCCACAGGAGAATTTCTGGTTGAAGTCTCAGGGAGAGTGAAATCAATTTGTTCAGAGCCTTTTGACCTGGACAGGCTTAAGGCCAGATTCTCAGCTGGTGTAAGAGAGTGTAGCTTTCACCCAAAGCAGCCGTAGCCGCATTTAATACTGACCAACTTGGCCCCTGCCAAACAAGAGGGGTTTTCAACTGAAAGCGTGTCACATTTAGGAAAATACCTCATAGTTTTCTTACTCATAGGTTTCTTTGCCTCCAATAAAAATAGGAGTGACAGTAAAGTATACGCTTCATGTAACCAGTACCCATATGTTCAGGATCTGCTACTGAGGTTATAAACGAGACTGCAAAGAATGCAGTCTCACCCATACTTATGCAAGTATTGCCCTCTTGGGCAATAGCTGTGGTGTGGGGACGAAAAATAAAGAAAAACTTGAAACTCCCTCCTGGTGAGGTCCTAGCAGCGTTAGCTTTTTCTAGGTCAGACCGCAGAAATAATATTGTTGGTGACAGATCAGTTAAAACGTACTGCCTGATCCCAGCCGATTGATACCGGTGGTGTCTTTGCGTTGGCTTCCTTAAGTCGGCTCAACCCCTGGGTTTGCTACAAAACTCCGTTCTATTACTTTCAGCAGGGCTAGGCTTCTGTCTTTGACCCGCAAGAGGGGATTTTTTTTGTTGCGCTCATTGCTCAGGTAAGAGAGATTAGAGCTACCCATGTCTGGGAGAGGTCGATCCTTCGGTAGGGTTGGAGTTCATAAATCTCACTTTGAAAAAGACAGGTAACACTGATACAGGAGATAGTTTTAGAGCACTGAAGGAGCCCTGCAGTTTGGATTTGCTCTGACAGAAAAGCCTTTTTTTGTGTAATACCAGCGCAGCAGAGAGAGCTTTTCTAGTGCAACATTTTTACAGGTGAAAGAAAAATCTGAAGAATCCTGCGTGATATGGGCCGAGTTTCCCTTCAGCTAATGGCAAACGCAGCTGTGAGATGCAAAGGGATTGGATTGGCCTTGCTTAAAATCGGTCCCTGTCTGAAACCCGTCGAGCTCTGCCGGGGATCCCCAGCGGACCGGAGCCTTGTCCGAGGGGGCCACCTGCTGGGCCCCCGGCCGGGGACCGGGGCAGGAGCGGCCACCGCGGCTGCCTCTGGGAAGGGTTCGTGCCTCCCGGGCCCGGATTTTCCATTAGGTCCATTGGCTTGTCCAAACACAGGCTTTTTTCAGGATCCGTGGAGGTCTGAAAGTAACAGCTCCAACATGGCGAAATATAGAGAAGTTTCAAAATTGCAGACAGGTCTGTTTTGACTCTTTGTTTTCAGGGAGGAAAGTATTTTTAAGTATTTTCCGACTTTTTTTTTCTTTCATAATGAAAAAAAAAATAGAAACACGCATTTTAAATAAAATAAAAGTGAAGTAAATATAAATATATCAGAATAAAAAAAGGGAGTATCTCGACTGAATGAAGCCATTCGTACCTTGGTTCTGATGACCTCAAAACTTTCCATCTGACTTTTTGCCCTATAGAAAGTAGAAAAAAATGTGCATATACAAAGCATTAAATGGACAGGAAGCCATTTCATGACCCCATTTGCTTATCAGCAGTGGGTTATTCGACTCTCAGTTCAGGCTCCTTTACGGATTGATCCTGTAGGCCAAGGATATGTTCACTGCTGTGCTATGAAGTAATATCCCGAGTGTTATTTATTCAGGAAAACAGACTTCGGGTCTAAATGTTATCCCTGAAATTCTTAAGGGGGTAAAAACAGAGCACAGACCTGACAGTTTTGTTATAAATATATTCCATTTTTCTTATAAAAATTATAAATATTTGGTGGGAGCGTTTCCACCCAAGTGCTGTAGCAAGAAGGTCAAGCAGATAGACAGACTGACCGAGAGTGCAACTGCAGTCTCAATAGTCAGAACAAATATCCACAACCGTCTGCCCAGTAAAGTGCTCCCCAGCCCGCACCTTCGCATGGTGCAGTGGTTTAAATATAAACCTTCCCTTGATTAAATATTTCTGAAGCTAACAAGTGGGGAAAAATAAAGCAGCAACTTAAATATAGACTGGAGAGACACAAGTGCATCTCGGGATGACTAAACTATGGATAAAGGGAGGGAGGGAGGGAGAGGACGCGTGTGCCGGCAGCAGGAGGATATTTCCAGGTGTGGGCAAGAAAGACTGACCATAGCTCAGTTTGGGCATACTGAGCATCTGCTCATTGGCCATGCCCCGTGGCACAAAATTCTTGTTTTTTTTTTTAACTTAAGATGGTAAAATATACAGTGACGTTGCTGTGTGAGTCTTACCTTTACTAAAGCACGAGCTGATGCAGGTCGTTGTTCACCTCCTTCACGTCGTGCTGCAGTTGGTGGTGGAGGCTACGTCAGAGGACGTTCCTCTCGCACAGACCAGGTGTTTGCTGGAAGTCTGCCCGTTTGCAGATACGCGCTTGGGGGAAGGGGCTAAAAATACCATTTGTAGTTCTCCGTTGACATCCAGCCTATTGTGGCAACGTTGCGCTGCACGTAATGCGCTCCCCGTGCATAGCAATGCGTTGAGTAACCACAGCCAGCTGATAGCAAGGGTAAGAGTGCCGTCCTGCATCTGCCAGATGCACCAGCGTGCCACTAACGCTTAAAATAACAGAGGTGGACGGCAGCTCTGTCAGCAAACTTCAGCAGCAGGACCTTTACCACCTGCTAAGCGGGTCTCTCCCTTTACGGATTGATCCTGTAGGCCAAGGATATGTTCACTGCTGTGCTGTGAAGTAATATCCCAAGTGTTATGTATTCAGGAAAGCAGACCAGGTCTAAATGTTATCCCTGAAGGTCTTAGGGATGTAAAAAAACACAGCACAGACCTGATGATAGTTTTTTTATAAATATATCCCATTTTTCTTATAAAAATTATAAATATTTGGCGGGAGCGTTTCCACCCAAGTGCCTCAGACCCCACCAGCATGTGCTTACAGCCAAATAGAGCAGCCCTGGCATAGTATTTGATGAGTTTTTATGAGTTTCGGTGCGAAGAGAGGGATTGCAGTCATGGCTGTCGGCTGGCTCTGTGCTTTCTCTGATGGCTTATTCTGAAGCCGCAGCCTCAAAGGTGTGCGTGTTTTGTGTTTTGAGAGAGCCGGGACCCACAAGTGCCGAGGTGAGCGGTGACACTCGCTTGTGGGGCAGCTGCGCTCCTTCTCCGTGATGATGTAGTGACCTTGAGCAGTGAAAGCTGGTGTTGCTGCAGCTTTAGCCACCTGGACAAGGTCTGTGTTTCTGCGGGCGAAGAGTGCGCTGAGATCTGTGCCCACTTGACTCCATTTGTTTTTTGTGGGCCTCTGGTGGAGCTAAGGATATGTAGGGGAAAAAAGATCCTTTTAGTGAAATGCTCTCACACCGCAAGCTTGAGGGATGGGCCTTCAGCAAGTAGAAGTTATCTCCTCTGAAGGCGCTTTGTTTTACAAGTGCTGTTGTCCCTGTCCTTGTCCTTGGTTGTAGAGATGGTTTCAAAGTTGCTTCCACAGCCAATTCTAAGCGTCTGCTTTTCGTTAGTGTCTTCACTGTGCTCCTCCATGCCTGTCTTCCACACCTTCCCCTTAATAGTACCTCGGATGCCCACCTCAGTTTCCTGCCTTGTGCCCATGCCTTTCCCCCTGCAGATTTCCCATGGAAACCTTGCCTTGCCACGGGGCATGGGCACCCTTTTTCCTCTACAGTTTCACACGGCCGATAAAACTGTCTCGGAGAGCTGCCTGTTCCAGGGCCTGGCTGCGCGACGCGTCGCCGTGTTGGATGGGCATGAGTTGTTTGGGGTCTGAGCTTGGGAACAAGCTCTTCAGGGCAGGGTGGGAATGGGCTGCAGCTCATAAGTAAATAACACGCCTACAAAGCTGCGCTTATTTTTGCAGCTGCTATTCTGGAAGGGAGGCCGCAGCTCCAGTCACTGAGGGTTAAAAAGCCTTCCTGACCCAGCGCTTTTCGGTTTGCGTAGATGGATTTGATGCCACTTTGGCAACGTGCCCGGTTCCCTCCCCAGGGGCATTGAGATGCACCTGCCCACGCATAGCACCCGACATGCATGCCCACTCACCCCACACCGCAGCAGCCCCACTGCTGCTGCGGAGCGTGCGGGAGGCAAAGCCATTACCAAGGCTGCAGAAGACTTAGGGGGACAGGGGCAAGGCTTCGGAATAGCGTTTTCCTGTGGAAGCGCAAACATCCCCAAGAGCTGTGGCTGGGCTGCAGGAACGCGTAGCCCTGCTGAGGAGGCAGGCACGGAGTCAACGGGTGAAACTCTCAGGCACCTCATGTGTCTCTCAGTCCTGGTGTTTTGTGAGCAGGGAAGCCCATGGTCCCGTGCTGGACCCCCCCCACACACAACTCTGCTGCTGCAAAGCAGGGAGAGCAGCTGAGCCCTCAGAGGGAGGTGGAATGAGGGCATGGGCCGCCTGGCTAGAAGCATGGAGAAGGGGGAACGCTGGCTCCTCTGGCTCGAATTTTCAAAAGCCCCTGTTTCAGCACAACGTGTCGCTTCAAGCCTGTGAATCAACTGATTTTCAGCATGAGTTGGGCCTTTGATGCTTTTGAAATCCCCACCCTTAATCTCTCGGGCAGGCTGTGGTACAGCAGGTGCCTCGCTCCGAGCATGTGAATAGTCCCAATTGACTTCTCTGTGTTCTCCAACATTAACTGCGGTTGTTACCTTTCCTAAAGGGGAAAAAAAAAAATCCATCTGCTTTCAATGGGGCTGCTCATGCGCTTGAAATGATGGAGGCTGCTGAATCAAGAGGCTAATCACTGAGGCCCTAATCCTGCAAATATTTACCCACGTGCTCTAGTTCTGTTGCTGGGTGTAGTCCAGCTGACTTCAGTGGAACAACACTTGTTAGTAGTGCTAAGCTCTTACATAAGGCCTAGGAGGACCACAGCTCTCGTCCTTCTCCGTTTCCCATCTATAAAATGAGTTTAATATCCTGCCTGTATCCCCCTCTCCTGAAGGGCTTGGGAGTTGAGTCATTTATTTGTTTAAGCTAACAAATTTGTTTGGTTTTCTTTTTGTAACCAGTGAGCTATAACATTTTGAACAAGGCTCCGCATGATCCCTGCTTTGACAATCCTTCAACCAAATTGGTGAAAAATGCACCCATTCTAAAACAATAATAAGTAGCTCAGATCTCACAGGAAAATAACCATCCAGCCTTTCCTGTGTCAAGTATCAGGCAAGAGCAAGTATTTCCAGTTCCGCAGCTAAGCCCCTTATGTAAGGGGCTGTAAAAGAAACAGCTAGACCTTATCAGCTGTCAGAAAACTGTTCAGTGACTTGCATTTTCCGTACAAAATGCAATAACTGTCAGAGGTAGAGAATATATAACTCCTCCCAACCAGCAGCCAAGGGGAGTTGCAAAGGGCAAGCAATGTGGATATTCATAAATGGGTGATTACAGACATTTCTATTGAAGGAGAGAGGAACACTGACACAATATTAGTCATTTTTATTGGCTCAATATTACGTTTTTTTTATCACCATACCCAAACTGCTACATCTTTCATCAAATAGATTGTCCTTTTGAAGATACGCTGCTGTTGTTCTCGTTGTTGCAGTCCAGCGCTCCGTGCCTGCTTGTGGAATGCCACAGTACTGCCCTACACCCTGTCCCCATTGGAAAGACCCCAGCTCCTGCGAGGGTCGCGCTCAACCTCCATGCTCCTGTGCAGTAACTTCACCCCTAACTTCTTCAACTCCTTCTCCTTCTCAGTGTGTGTTTTTCACAGTGCCCAGAGCCACAAGGGCTTGTGTCTTCCTTGGGGCACCCACCGTCCTGTTATTCACCCGAGGAGAAGTCTGGGAACTTGCCCCCGATGCATTATTTAGTGGAAAAGGTAACTTGCCGGTCCCAAGTCCTCGGAGGGAGCTGCCAGCTCCCCTCTGGGCTGGCCGTGCCAGAGAGGGGTGACGGAGACGAGGCTCCTCAGGAAGGGGATCTCCCTCCTGCAGAAGTGTGCACTCGAGAAGTTAAGAGATGAATTCCTTCCTCTCCATGGTGTTTCTGCTCCTGTTGGGGCTGTTTCTACCATTAAGCCTAATTACTTAGCTTTTTATGTGCTATCCATTTCTTTTCATCATTTTAAAAACTTCAGTTGCCATAACAACATAATGCAATCAGTGAAACATAGCAGCTATTTTCTGTAGTCAAGGTCTGTGCACTGTCAAGGATGTGAGACATTTAAGCAAATCTCCACCATCCCCCTTCCTCCCTCCTCTTTTTTGCTCTCTCTTTTTCTCTCCAAACAAGCTCATAACAGGAAGGAGAAACCATCAGGAATAATTAGACACAATAGCGGAGCAAATCCCAATTGTGCTCACGCAGTCTAGTCTAATGAACTTCTAGCACTAATCTTGGAAGTGTTGATGTTCCTTTTTAATCACTTCTTTGATGTCATAGATAGATTAACTGCAGCAGGACCTTGATAATTCACGCTAGAGTTGGGAGACCCATTGCTCATTCAGAGGAAAGAGAGCAACCCAAAAGATTCTGTCTGGCAATGTGTACTTTGCTCATTTTTGCTTCATTCCTTCCTCAGTTTCAAATGCGTATTGAAAATACATGCCCATTGTACTATATTAGTAAATAGAATGGAGTATATTTTGTAAATTCATGGGATATAATCATGAAAATTCATGGCATCTATTATTAAACCATTGCTGGAAGGTTGGGAGAAACCGCCACATTTTTATGTGGGTGGTGAGACTTGCAACAAAGCATAGTATAACTGCTGGGCCCCTACTGCACATATATATAAAAAGCAGTCTGAAAATAGATCTGGCAGTCTGGTTCAGTGCTATTCTCAGCAGTGTGAATGTAAAATCTATCCACAATGTCTTACTCACTCCTTGACCTCCAGGAAGGCTTTCCTGGAATAGCAGCGAGTGAGTTTTTAAACCTAGGATTTGGCTTAAACAGCCTTTATCTGGCCAAGAACTGAATGTTATGTTACGCTCTACTTTAGAAAGCTAGCCGGTCGGGAACAGAGTCTTCTGGTGGCTTCTCAAGTGGTCATTGCCCATTCACCCTTTCCTGTTGTGTGCTTGTGTTTCAGCACCTTGTCCAAGCAAAGGAAGAACGTCATCAGCTGCGTCACTGTGCATGATTCCCCCTACTCCGATTCCTCCAGCAACAACAGCCCTTACTCAGTGCAGCATCGCGCAGGGCAGAACAACGGGAACACCTACGACACCAAAGGGGTTCCAGAGACTCACTGCAGTGGGAACCCCCGGACGATCATCGTGCCACCACTGAAAACCCAGGCCAGTGAGGTGTTGGTAGAGTGCGATAGCCTGGCGCCAGGTAAATTGCACCTCTTCCGTCAAGAGAATTAGTAAGAAATAAATGATTTATCTTGGAAGAATCTCATTGTTCGGTTTCATTTTGTTTGTTTGTTTGTTTTGTTTTCCAAAGAAACCGTGCTCCTGCCCTCCTCTCAAGTGACACATCTGTTCTTGGGAGCCGTATTGCATTATTAATGTACTCTAGTACAGGCAGGAGTCACGGGGGCAAGTGTCATTCCCAGTTACCTCTGTAATAATCCAGGAACAGAGTGAAGCCTCTAGTTCAGCGTATGACATAAAATGCTCCCAAATGCAAGTGTGACTCTTTCCTGCTGTGCCTTTCCGTAGGTTTACTTTAATATGGGTAAAAGATTGAAAACGCAGGTGCATTTTCATCCAAAGCTTATTTTTTTCATTTCTGGGGAGAACCCTTCCCCAGGATCTTCCTGACTGGGCAGAGGAGGTTTGCTCCTCCAGAGCCTCTGCAATTAGAGGTAGTATCCTGTGTGGAAAAGGGGCTCCTGGTAGGAGTTTGGCCTGGCGCAATAAGCTTTGAGCTGCTTGGCACTGCCATCGTTTGACGCACTCTTGGTGAGCGCAAAGGCTCCAGGGGTGAGCTCCCTGCTAGCTCCCTCCCTGCCTATCACGGTGAGGTTGGCTAAACCAGGACCTTTTTGGGCTGTGCACACTATACTTTCCTGCCTCTCTTTGGGATTTGTGCCTGTATCTGACAGTTCTCCTGGCAGAACAGCTCCTGGCGCTTCTGAAGGATCTGTAGAGCCTTCTCCTGGCCCAGTTTGGGATCCAGATGTAGGGCTTGTGTGGCTGCCTCTAGGATAACAGGCTGGGCTGTGTTTACGAGACACTGTTGTGGTATTCTGCTAATTAAGAGAGAACATTTGCTTATCCTACTTCTGTTGTATGTCTCCTCCCAAAAGGCACACTGGAGGAGATTCAGTGAGAAGGTAGGGTGATCAATTAAAGAAAATGATGTAAGCTACAAATGTGTTTCCTTTCCTGGCACAGTCACCACCAGTCACCACTCATCCTCCTACAAGTCCAAGTCCTCCAGCACCGTGACCTCCACCAGCGGTCACTCTTCAGGGAGCTCGTCTGGAGCCGTTGCCTATAGGCAGCAGCGACCAGGAGCACATTTCCAGCAGCAGCAGCCTCTTAATCTAAGCCAGGTAAGTAAACCTAGATAGAGAGATTCTGGCAGCGCATCACCAGGACATAACCCACTGCTGCACCAGCGTGGGCTGCCCTGTCCCAGCCTAGTAATAGTTGGGCCCCATGTTGAGTTAACTTCACTGCAAATCCTGGTCTTCTAGCTCAGGCAGTGCCGATCCCACTCCTGAGTGGGCTGGCAGTGAACTGACAGTGTATTCTGAAGCTAGGCTATCCAACAGTATGAGTGGGAATAATGAAAAAGATGCCACAGCTCGAACCACGCAGGAAGGTCTGAATTCTCCCTAGTTAGGGGTGACTGTGGGGAGAATGTCTTCAAGATGAGGGGACCGCGTCAGTCTGCCTGCAAGCCGGGGAGAGGCCCCAGGTCAGATGTGACAAGGAGAAGCTGAACCTCTATGCATATACATGACCTGTTGTCAAGTAATGGCAGTCTGATCTATTCCATGGTAAATCTGCGCTGAGATTGAGGCAAATCCCACTGCTCGACAGCATGCAGTTCTCAAGATGTTTCCTAGTCTGTGATTGAAGCACCCAGGGGGCTCCCTAAGAGCTTCAGTAAATAACGTCCTTTCCGTACGCTGCACCTGGGGCCCATCTCTCTCTGAGGTGAGGTAACGGGAGTAGGGAAGTTATAGCAGAGCGATCAACATTGCAGGAGCAGAAAGTCCGGAAAGCTCAGAGAACAAAGTGGGTTTGAATACAGAGCTGAACATAAGCAGAACTCATAAAAAATAAAAGCCTTGGTGCGTTGTGGAGAGGGGAAAGGAGACCCCTTCTTCCTCAAAATTCAGTTGAAATAGAAAAAACAAAGAATAATTTGACATAACAGTGAGTGAAAATGGAGGAAGCAGGTGAGAGATGTTCTTCCTAATAGTGCTGCTCCTGCAGTTTAGACCGCAGTGACAGCATAGGGAGTACCCAGGAGAAGGATGAAAAGGTTTGGAAAATAGAAGGAAATAATATGGACTGTTGTCCTTCTTGTTTTCTAATTCCTGTTTTAGTGATTATTTAATATGCTGACATCATCATAATTACAAATGATGGGGAAAACTCTTTGACACTATAGGGCAGTGCAAAAGGAAAAAAAACCCACAACCTTAGAAAATCTCTGAGAAGAGCATTATTCCTCTCCTGCGGCAAGGAGTTACCTTTGCTCAAGTAATCAGATCTGAGTACGTGAAGGTACCGGGCACCTTCAGAATCTGATCAGTTTGAGGGTTTTTTCCTCTAGAAAATAACAAAGTTACCTTATTAACCGAGGAGGACCAAAACTGATCAATAATACTTTGCCCATCCCAGGAGCAATTAGTTGGCTTCCTTCCCTGGATTTCCTCAGCAGTGAGCTCACTAACAAAAGCCGTGCGTTGTCTTGAGCGCCTGGACTTGTGGCAGACGATCTCGGGGCATCTGCAGTTGGGTCCTTCGTGGTAGCGATGTCAGCAGATCACGGTTCCACGTGGGAGACTCCACTGTCCTCCCGGGGGCCATTTTGGTGGATGCGTGAGGCTACAGGGCCACCCTATGCCTGGGAGGGAGCCTCTGCCATGCCCCATTCCCAAGGGGAAACATCACCAGGATCGCGGTGATGCTAAGGGAGTCAGGAGGAGTGTGGGGAAGCTTCCTGAGGCCGCCAGCTTGGTTTCAGAGGGAGGCTCCCAGGTCTTGACTTGTAACTGCCTTTGACTGTCGCTGTCTTTATCCAGGCCCAGCAGCACATCGCGACCGATCGCACAGGGAGTCACCGGAGACAGCAAGCCTACATCACTCCAACGATAGCTCAGGCCCCGTACTCTTTCCCGCACAATAGTCCCAGCCACGGTACAGTTCATCCTCACTTGGCCGCGGCGGCCGCTGCTCACCTGCCCACCCAACCCCACCTCTACACATACACGGCCCCCGCCGCGCTGGGCTCCACGGGCACCGTTGCTCACCTGGTGGCCTCGCAAGGGTCCGCGCGGCACGCCGTGCAGCACACCACCTACCCCGCCAGCATCGTCCACCAGGTCCCGGTCAGCATGGGCCCGCGCGTGTTGCCCTCGCCCACCATCCACCCGAGTCAATACCAGGCTCAGTTTGCCCATCAGACCTATATCAGTGCTTCTCCAGCCTCCACAGTCTACACTGGATACCCACTGAGCCCCACCAAGGTCAACCAGTACCCTTACATCTAAACACTGGAATAAGGAGCGAGAGACGCACCCGTCACGAGGGAGTGAGGCGGCTGCTTTTGTACGGAAGGACGTGACAAACTAACAATGCAATGGGAGGCTCGCGCGAAACTTGAACGAAGGAGACTTTAAGGAAGAGACGAGAAAGAGGAGAGAAGGGGGAGAACCAATTCTACACTTTTTATTTAAAAAAAAAAAAAAGAAAATGGAAAAAAAGAACAGAAAAAAAACACAAAACCACAAAAAAAAAACAACCATTCTGCACCAAACTAGAGAGAGAGAGAGAGAGAAGCAGAAGGACCCTCCAGTGGGGTCTTGTGTTTTGAAGAACTTCACCAATAGACTTTTAAAGGTTATTTTCATCCAATAGTGAGCTACATTTAGAAGCTGGTTGTCCAGAACACCTAAAATGAAATCCATTAGGTTTTTAATTCAATAGGTGTGTGGATTAGGGATTTATCCAGAATTTCAAAGGGTTTATGCCCCATCTTTGCAGTGATCTCTGTATCTTAAAACATATATGAGATTTTGGGTCTTTTATGGAAGTAGGAAACGGGTAAGGGAGGTTGGTGGAGGAGAGGAAGATGTTGTCCCAGCTCTCTAAATTCTGATCTAACGTTAATATGCCTAAACGTATGTGGGCAGAACAGAACATACATCACTGGTCAAGATCAGAAGCAATGGGGTTGTTTTCCCTTTCCTTGAATATACTGGATAAATCCCTGAGAAATGCTATTCCTAAACAGGATCTCTAAAAATGTATGTTGGTTTTCAGTTTCATTTTATTTTATTTGGGAATTTTCCTTTTAATCCCTAGCCGTTTTAGTATAGGAGGAGACATTTTAGCTGCCCCCCCGGTAGAATGTAGCACTATACAGGTCATATACCCTTTTTACTATTTTATGTTGAACTTCAACAATACCAATAGACTATTCCTCAATGTGATTGCACAAAGAAAAGTGATATAACATAGGCATGTAACAAATGTGATTGTCCAGGTATGTATGTGTGTGTGTGTGTGCAGATGCTGCCTTCTCTCTGTGGTGTGTTCCTCAGCACAGCCATTACAACTGTCACAGTCTTAGTTTTACATCATTCCCTCGTAGTGCCTTACCGAACTACAGACGCAGTTTAAGGGTTTACTTCCACTGGTACTCCTAGAAACTGATTGAGGCTAGTCGGAATTTAATCTCAGCTCGTTTTCTTTTGGGGTTGTTATTGCTGATTTTCTTCTTCTGGTGGTGGTTTCTTTTTTCTTTTTTTTCCCCCATGTTATCAATCTTAGCTCCCTTGGCAAGGTGTTGGGGAGGCTGGTAGGGGTTGGAAGTGCATATATCTGGGTCTAGCGCTGTATGGGCTGGAAGTGACCGGGCTGGTTGTGAGACCCAGCGTGACTTCCATAGGGTCTTAGGATTTGCTTGAAGCTCCGTCTGTTTCTTTCCTATTGAAATACCAGGTTTCCTTCTGGGAAATGCTCATTCTGCTGTTTGCTAACATCTTCATGCAGTTGAAGGATAGATTCCTTCCATCTTTGCTTTAGAAATATCCAACTTGTCAAGTAGTCCGGATTGTATGTCCCAAATGGGAACAACAATTTATCCCATGAAAGGGGAAAACACTAGTCATTGCCAACATCTCTCACTGCTTCCATCAATGGGAGTGGGTAGAGAAGGAGATGAATTGAGAAAATCCACGTGAGAGAGTCAAACTCAGGTTTCTTAAGTGAAATGACAATATTGTAAGACATCGGGCCATACCCACTTTAACATAGTTGTGGCAATTTCCCCTCCTCCTTTCTTGACTACTTTAGAAAAGATTTCCTGCCGTAGTTCTGTGGCTCCTCCACGGCAAATGAAAGCTACACACTCCGGCTTTCAACAGGTTTCTGACAGGAGCCTTCTTCTAGAATTGGGCTTGGTTGGGAGGAGAGTTCTGCTGGTAACAGCAGTTGCACTCCTGCATCGGTGTTCAGAAGTGTCTCTAGAGTACCCATGTGTGTGGATGGGCTTGGAAGGAAGCAGAGAAGAAGAGTTTGATGGAAAGTTTCTGTGAAAACTGAAGTCTACATGGCTACTCAGTTCCACTCTACGTTTCTCTGCAACTAGAGCATGAAGTATTTAAGTATTTTACCGGATGCTGGAAAATAGCAGGTTCATTGGCAGAGTGACGAGGGATGCATTCCCTGGTGGCAGTAAGGAGGAGGGTTCGCTCAGGTGGGAAGAGCGACAAAAAGACAAGCACAAGTGCATGGCCTTGTGCTGAGTGCTTGGCTGGTCTGGGAGAAGAAGGGATTCTGCTATGGATAGATGGTTCAGCAAGATTATTGTCTCCTGGCAGATCACTCAGTAGCCTCTCTGGTTGCCCACTCTGATTCCTGGGCTATCATTGCACAGTTTTCTTTTCCTGCCTGCCCTTCATTCCAGCTCAATATACTGTAGATGAGGATGTGACCTCCCAGCGGTCTATGCACCTTAACTCCCTTCCTTTGGACAGACAACACTTCCCCTTTAAGCTAAGGCAGGAAAATATTTTCCCATTTTCTTGATGAAGTTCTGTTGCATTCCTCTCCTGTCCCATCAGTTCAGGAATGAGAGCATCATGCTGCTTGTGTCATGAAAAGGAAAGATAATGTTATTTTATTGTATGGTTGTTACGATTATGATTATTATTATTTTATTATTATTATATTTTACTCTGGGTTTTAATTGCACACGCATTCCTTAATCTTTGTGGTTTTTTTTTCTCTTAGTATTGTTGTTACTGTTAATTTTATTACTCTTCATCAGTGGCATCAGACGGGTTGCTGTGTTTGTGAAATCTGCAGGAGGAAGGGAAAACAAGACTGTCCTGAAAATGAAAATTCTGCCTACAACCTAGGAGAAGTGGGGCTGCTATGTGAGCGCAGTCACAGCTGAGAGGGGTCAGAAGTTACCCTCCGTGTCACATCTGCATTTCAGGACAAATTCAGAAATATTTATTCAGAGGTCAAAACCAAACATCTGATAACACGGTTCTCTCTCAGGAGGGCTGAATTAAAGGCAGGTAAGGACCTTGGCGCTCTAGGATCCAGCTCACCACCATTTTGCGTGATAGGTCATTCCCATGAGATCAAGACCTATTTGTGCTCCAGGCCAGGATCGTTTGACCCTTTTCATTAACCCAAGAGCACACTAAGTACTAGGGGCTCCGTTTTCCTAAAGGTGAAAGCAAGTAGATGGTTCTCCAAAGACAGGACTATCTATCTGAGGAGCCCCGCGGAGGACTCGCAGTCTGGTCACTGGATTATCAGCACTGACACGTAGGGAAGGCACTAGCTGGTTAAAATACAGCCACAGGAAGAGCAGGGTACCTCTTGTTCTTCCACTCTCACTAGGGATTAGTGTGTCCATAGGGCTGGGTTTCTGGGCTTGCATCTTTTTGCCCTTGATGTAGATTCTCCCTTCCTCTGTTACTATTTATCATGGAATTTTTTTAAGCTAGTTTCTAGAATTTAGGTATTTATGTTTTCATTTTTATCATCTGCTCTGTTAGAATGAGGGGAGCAATGACTAAATTTAAACTCCATAAAAAAATGACAGGACTTCAGAAGAGACTTAGCCATGCACGTCAGTACTTTGGTAAAGAAGAATAGATTTAAACCCTTCAAGTTAATTACTTGTTTGTGTGCTTCTCTGGCTTAGGAGCATCAAAGCATGGAAAGTTGTAATCTCAATTACAGTAATATTTGAGCTGAATTTGTTGCGTTTTCTCCATGTATCCCTCTGAGCGGCTCTTCCACTAAGACTCGATTCTGATTTTGGGGAAGGTTTGCCAGTGGAGCGGGGAGAGGGGCACGCACTGGCCCTGTGAGAGGATGCGTGGCGGTCAGAGGAGGCAGCTGCTGGCGTTGTCCGTGCTGGAGTCTCTCCTTTGCCAGCGCTAGCTCTGGCCGAGGTAGGTGACTGTGGCAATGGGATGCTGCAGCTGCAAGTGGTGGGCAGCGCAGCCCCTGAGCTGCTTTGGTGCTGCAGTACTGAGTGACAGCAGAGTTTTCTGGTTGGCATGGGGGAAGTGAGCACCGCCTCCTCCCTCACCTGCACAAAGACATAGTATGGAAAAGGGGGATCCTGTTAGCCACTGGGGGAACTGGACCATATTGGCAGAAGTAGTAAAAGTGTAACGTGCTTTTGGTGCCACCTATATAACTCCAGCTTGATGTTTGCCAAGGCTTTTGGATAAGGAATGGGATAGGCGTGTTTGGGCTGGGTTTGTGTTCTTCATGTGCATGGGGTAAACTGCATGGAAACCTGAAATAAGTGAATGTTCAGGGGCTGGAAGTCTTCTGGATGGCTTATGTGAAGAAGTGGTCCCTTTCCTCATCATCTTCTCTCGCATTCCTCTCACGTGGGAAGCGGAAAGATGTATGGACATCACCACTCCTTAGAGCTGGATGTTCAAACTACTGCTGTGAAACCAGAATGTAAAAAGGAGTAGAAAAAAATAAGTAACCCAAGTAGAATGGGAGAATTGAATGGAAGTATTTCTCACTGGAGTGTGGGTCAGATCCAGCTATCTGAGAAAGCAAATACAATTCCATTCCCCTCAGCAGAGCTGCCCCTGCTTGTGCCCAGTGAATTGTCTTGTTTTTCTCTCTCTCTTTCTCTAGTAAATTTGTCGTAATACAGAAAACATTCCAGGAAAGGGACACTTCGAACACTGCCGTTCTTTCTTTTTTATACTTTCAAGGGGTTATGTCTCACAATTTGGCTTGAAAGCAATTCCATTAGCAAACTTGAAGGGAAGATAAACCAATGTTTTTATTTAACTAAAGAAAAAAAATTAAAGAGAGAAAGAAACCCTCCAACCATGTCAGGTATAGAGCTAAATCACAGGTTGCAAGAGTCAGGCAGTAGTGCTAAGCTATGGAATTCCCTCCTCTGTTTGCCTTCTTTTTCTTTTTCTCTCTCACGTTTCTATAATTGTTTTGAGTAGCTAGTTTGATGAGCAGAGAAATTCACACTAAATATTGCTGCTATTCTAAACTTTAGGGGATGTCAAAAACTTTATTATTCTCTCATTATTGTTCATGTTGATTAAAATGTGCCAGTGGCAACAATGCAGTGTTGAAATTGTGAGTTGCGTGGTGGGGATAAGCTTCTGGATCGCATGCAGACACTGTCTGGATTTAGGGTGCTGGTTTTGTTCTGTGGTTAGTCGGAGGACAGGGCTGCGGTGGGCAGATCACGTGTTTTTCCATGCCTTGGTAATTAGCCCAACGGAGAGATTGGCAGCGCTACCTGTGGGCCAAATTCTGGATATCTCTTTGCAAGGTCTGAGTGAACAATTCTTGTTCAGGGCAAGCGGCACGTTAGGGAAAACGTTGGGAAGGGAACTATTTCCTTCTTCTTGCTGACGTGGCTGTGACTGCCAGGATCCCATTTCTCATGGGAGCTTTGGAGCAGTGGGTCTGCAGCCCTGGACATTTGCTCACGTCGTCACCCTGTCCCCAGGTGTCCCAGGCGCTTCGGTGAGCAGCGCCGGTGCCCGGCACACGTGGCCGGCCCCCAGCACGCCTCTCGGGGCCTGCTGCCGGACACACACATCGTTTTCCTCCCTCCCTCCGTCCTCACCAAGGAGCGGATGGGTCTCCGTTCCCGGGTTCTTCGTGCTCCAGCAAAGCTGCCTTTGAAGACAATGAGCATCTCGCTGAAGGGCAGCCCTGGCCCCCGTCACGGGCCTGGGCTCTAGGCACTGAGCGAAGTACAATATTTCAGAGCAGCGGCGCAGGCCGTTGCGGTAGCCCCATGCCAACCTGTAGCATCTGGGCTCCTTGCTGGAGTAGTGGTTCTGGAAGCTGCGTTCCCGGTGCTGGCCCCTGTCCCGGTGATACCTCCTTCCCGCGGCCCAGCAGTGTCACTGCTGCACGTCAGGACCAGGGGCTCTGTACGGGACACGCTCTGGCCCATGGCCACGTCCATCCAGGAGTGACCTCCCTCTCCAGTGGAGTAGTGCCCTGTGCCAGGCTGCGGGGCATGCAGAGGCTTTGCAGAACGGGGCTCTAGGTGAGCCAGGCTGAGCTCTGCACGTGCCGGGTGCGTTTGGTGGAAAGGCGCATTTCACACAAATCAAGAGTGAAATTGGAATGATAATCTAGCTTGGTTCTTCAGCAGTCTTACGAAGCATACTATGAGGTTTTGCTTTCTGCGTTCATAGTTTGAAACTCCTGTCCCTCGTTTACGGGTTAGCTTTGTCCTTCCACTTTTAGCAGTGCTGCTATAACAGACTATTCATGTGTGTTTGAAGATGAATTTTTTGTTTTTAATCTTTTGCTTGTCATAATTAATCTAAAAAGGCAATACTAAAGGTATATTTTTTTCCAAAAATGATATTTTTTACTGCACTGATAAATATTGTGACATCTCTGTTCTTAACTCTTTAGCTGTGAGGGGAATTGTGTGCAGATTCACACAAACCTTGTAAATACTTGTGTGTGCTTCTGACAGCCAGGGATTTCTTTTTCTTTCTCTAAAACAAGGTTTCCTCTTTGAAACAAAAAGCAATGGGCAAAATGCTCAGAGCAAAAGAAAAGCTTATCCCACTTTCAGAACATAGCCAAGGAGTTTTTGCAGTGCTGGCAGAGTTAATATTTAATGCAGATGTGTTTTGATTTTCTTTTTTTCAGGAAATTGTTTGGAAAGGAATAAGAAAGCTAGGAAAGCTTTGGTCTGGAATTCTGATCAGCAATGTTACTCTTCTATATATGGCACCTCTGATTTTTGTTTTCATTTCGTTTTGTTTTCTTTTAAACATTGGCCTGCTCTAGGCTCGCTTGCCTGAGTTCTAGGTTAGTCCGTAGGTGTTCTGGGCTCACCTGCTGCTCTAGAACCGCTGACTCCTTTGGAAGCAAACCCTCCTGATCAGGATTCTGGATTCTGATTGCTATAAAGGGTGTTCCCAAATATTGTGGGATACCTTCTGTTTTTTTAAAGAAGGATTTAGATACACTTATATTAACACAAACTGTGACCTAATGGCAATAATTACCTCAAACGTGGGCATTCATCCTGGTTTTAGCCTTTCTGAAAACATGTAGCCAGCTTGAACTTTGATTCAAAGACTATAAACCCTGCACGGGCGGAATAATGATAAATGCCCACCCTGGTCATTGTTGCTTGAGTGAATTCTGAAGACAGTGAATCTTTAAAAAGAAAAAAAAGAAATTAAACCAAGGAATAGATTACTCTTTTATGTATTTTAATCAATTGTGATGTTAAAATGCACATGTAAGTATATATGTTTATAGCTACTGTAAAATGCTTTGGCCTTCTAGAAGATATTTAATGAGTCACATTTTAAACCAATATGAACTGAATAATAGACTGTGGCTACTTAAACAGTTTTCTGGCTACATTTTATAGTTATTACAGTGTTTTATAGTTTACATTTAAACTGGTACTTTTTTAGGGAAATCTTGTGTTTGTAAGTGACACCTTCAAAAACTCAATACAGCTGCCTCCTTTTAATTTTGCCCTTTAAAGTGGAAAAGTACAAGTGCGTCTTTAATATGTATATTCTGTTCTGAGATATAACATAGTGTGGGAAAGTCAATCCAGATCAAGTAACCCACTGTATTCTAAAATCTGGTTTAAAAAAAGCACTCCACCCACTTGGAAGTTTTAGCACGTATAGTCCATCAGATGAGCTTCTTGCTTGCTTGTTTGGATGACGTCCCCCATGAGAGTTCCTTGGGCTGAAGCAGGGAACGCAGGACCTCTAGATCCGCTGTTCTGTGTAGGATCCTCATCTGGATGAAGAGACCCGTTAAGGAGAATGAAGGATATTCACAGGAAGGAATGTGTTGTACTGTTGATAACTCATCAGGTGACTCATTGATCCCTGAGGTAGTGAAATGTCTGGTTTATTTTATTTGTGTGCGTGTGTGTGTTATGTGTGTGACAGCCACTCAGAGGCAATGCTGTAATTTGGCTTTCATCTGTTCACCCCTTTGCTACAAACAATGCTTACCACCCCAAAAGTGTTTTGAACCAGTAAATGAAATGCAAAGTTCAGTGACCATCTCCTTGTCAGCTTTGTTTTCTCAGCCAGTGTCAATTCCCATTAATGCTGTTTCCTCGCTCTTATAAGTTACCGTGTATTTTGCGTTTTGATATATTACGTTATCCCCCTCTCCGGTCTCGCTTAGCCATGAGTACCTGTCTGGTTTTGTCTTCACTTTCTTTCACTTGGGTAACCAATGAACAAGATATACAAGTCCGCTGGGCGAAATGGTAGCTCACGAAAATGCAGGAATTGGCATTCAAAAGGGAAGAAACCAAAGCTCTGTCTGAAGAGCCGAGCGCCCGTTGCGGAGGCGGGCGCTGTCGGGAAGGCTCCTCGCGCGTCCCCGTGGCGCCTGGCGCGTGGCGCGAGCGCCCTTGGGAGCGCCGCGGGCGGAAGCGAGCGCTCGCGGCCGCTCCCGAGCTGCCCCCGGCGCGGCACGTTGGGCCAGGGCGATGCGCCGGCTCCCGCCTCAGCGGCTGCCCTTATGTGCAGTACCAAAGCGATGACTATCACAGGAGAGCGGAGCAGCGCTGGGGCAGCCTGCAAAGCGTCCGCCCGCCCGTAGCGCCCAGCCCCTCACTCCCACCTCGGGGTGGAGGTCAGGCGTGGAAACGCTGGCACCCACCAAGGACCAAGCACCAGAGTCTTTCTGAGCGCTTTGGCTTGGGCCTTGCCAAGCGAGCCGGGTTCCCAGCCCCGCGACGCACGTCGCGTAGGGTCCGAGTGATCACCCAGAGCCCGGCTGCGCGCAGAACGGAAAGCGAGCGCTTCTGCAGGGCTTCCGCGTGACGGGGCTACGTACGACACTTCTGGCTTTTCTTTAGTTCGCCCACCCGCCTTTATTTCCTACGCGTTCAGGTCGGTTTTGTTTCATTCCGTCCTGTACCCTCCTTGCAATGAAACTCCCATGGGTATTCCAGGGCACAGCCATTTCAGGTGTAAAAAGGATCTCCTCGTCCCATGCTTCACCAACAACGCAGCCAAGGCGCCCGGGGCACCGGACTCTACATGGGCAGAACCAGAATGTAGCCTGTATCTTTTATACCAAATCCGATTTCTGAAAGGAGAGGAAGTGGAGTTAATAGCTTTATTAAAGGAGTGCGTGAGAGAGAGAGAGAGTCAGAGAGGGAGCGAGAAAGGGAGAAGGAAGAGGGGTATCCGGGAAGTGGAAGGGTCTAGACTCGGGGTAGTTAAAAACGAACCAACTGGTGAAACTTCTTTTTGTTTTTTTTTTTTTTCATTATTTTATTTTATTTTATTTTATTTTATTTTATTTTATTTTATTTTATTTTATTTTATGAATCGCAAAATCCTTTTAGAAACAAAAGAGGGGGAACAGAGGGAATGTTTTATGCCTTTTGACTGCCCACGACCCCAGGGTACTCTGGACGGAAAGTGGAAGTTAACAAACACTGCACCAAAACCTTGAAGGGGAACAGGGGGAGGAAAAAAGCTGTGAACTGCTATCGCAAGCGCAAGGGAAACGATGCCCCTGCCCCAGCTCTGTGTCTTGAACGGATCTTTCTCTACAGCTTCATCTCAGCCCAGTGACCCCACGAAAGCCCTGAGCCGTTGTGTTCCTTCACTGTGCGGTTTCTGTAATAAGAGTGTTAATCCATGTTAATCCTTGTGAAAATTATTGTGTGCAACAGTATTTTCTTGTGTACTGCTTTTTTCCTATGTGACTTGTCCCTTTCTTTTTTTTCTTTTTTTTTTGTTTCTTTCTTTTTTCTTTTCTTTTTTTTTTTCTTTTGGTAAATACGTCTTCTTTTAAAAAGAAAAACAAAACAAACTGATGTGTTGTAGACCTATATGTAACCTATTCCTTAGTCTCATATTATAGGTATGTTATAAGAATGGATATTTTACTTGGCTTTAGAATGTTTTACAAGAAAACTAATTCTTAACCAATCAAGTTCTTGCTACTAAAAAAAAAATGCTTGTGTTTTTCATCATGACGTTGTGTGCTTCTAATTAATAATCATTTTCGTTGTAGAAAAATGGAGTGAATTTATATTAGTCTTGGAAACTAATAATAGCATTGTAAATTTATGAGATGATTTTAACAGAAAATACATTATAGAAGAATATAGTTATTTTAATTGTAATATTACTAACTGTAGGGTGAGAAAGGAGGTCCCGTTGTGGTGAACTATGTTATAGCTTGTTATTCACAGTTTCTTTTTGATCATTTTTTCGGTCTCTGAGGTGAAACGAGTTATTAATCAGAATTTGTAAACTCACATATGCATATTGTATATGTGTAGAAATGTAATCACACTTTGTCTTGGAATTACATTAAACTGTTTTAAGTCACTGCAAAGCTTGTGTGTCAGTGTGTCTTCTAACTAGTTAAAGTTTGGTCGGTTTTCAATTATTATTGTTTAATCTCCTGAGTCTATTTGAAAAACACCAGTAATAGGGTCATTAATAATAAATAAACCGCTTTCCTTTGAGGTGACATTTTTAGATTCTGAGCCTAGTGATTTTTTTCCAATACAGAAGAGCATCGGTGTTCAGATCTGAGCTTCACAAAGGTACAGAAGGGTACTCAGAGCCGCAATTTTAGTTTAGATCCCTCCGGAGTTCCCTGAGGCTGCCTGTTACGCTGACTGAAGCGTGGGGATCCGTCGCAAATATTAAGCCGTTTCTTCTTGGTTATTACGCCAGAGCCCCTGCTCCACTTGCTGCCTTTCATTTCTTCGGTAAGTCCCAGCTGACCTTTGGAAAGTTTGGACATCAAAATGCTGAAACAACCACTTGTTGCTGATGGCCATAGGTAGCCTTTAGGCTGTGCTTGGTTTTCAGTGCTCAGGAGCCAGGTGCAGAGGGCTGTAAAGGATGTCCTCCTACATGGTCCTACCTTGGAGAAGACAAGTGGCTCTTAACGGAAGGGGAACAAGACCTGCCTGTTTTCATTGCTGACTTTCCTCCATGCAGTGCCTCAAGCTACTGGGTTTCCTGGACTACACAATTCATCTCGTGTTTAACTCAGGCTCTCTATTCCAGTGGATGGTCGGAGGATTTTTGATGGTTGGTACTGTAGCAACTACAATATGAGGCTACTGTGCATTATACAGCCAATGGAGGGGTTACGCGAACGTGGTAGCTGCGTGAGGGAACTGCACCGCACCACCACGCGGTGCACCTGCATTGGTAAGGAAACCCTGAGGTGAAATGGGAAGTGTATTTTAACAGGTATTCTCCATAATGAAGCAAAAACCCTGATTTCCATGGCTGGCAGCCCTGGGCTTGGTTGCCAGCATCCTGTTTCAAGAATTTCTAGAATGTCTAATGAGTGTGGCAGCTGGTTTTGCTGTGAATTTCTAGGTACACATTGACATTTCTGGTAACAAGAGGTCAGGGCACCATTCTCCTGGCTGGCTCACACTGCCTAAGACCCGACCTCAATTAAGGCTCTAATGTCTGTGCCTATGCAGCCCACCAATTAAGTCTGTGTTTAATTTGATGCTTTTGCAACACAGGCTAACAGGTAATGTATGCTCAAGTACTCTGCTGGAAAGGGAGAGCTTACTGGTTCATCATACAAGGAAGAGACTTTAATGAATGATCTCATCTCAGAAACAGCTGTAAATCCTGCAGAGCGAGATTAACTAGAGTTTCTCCATGTCTGCATTGTGTTACGCTATCTTTCTTTCTTTCTTTTTTGAAAATGTAGCTATAAAACTGTAAAAAAATATATCTTTCTGTTGTTCAAGCAAGAGGCAGATTAAAAATAAATTGAAGTTGAAGAATGTGATTTCTTACCATTTTTTCCCAGGTGAGGAAAATTGTTTCTCAATTTAAGCAGGGCTGTTTCTAATGGAATGCTTGATGACTCCCGAGAGGAAACAGTGGGATTTTTCAGCCGCCAGATAAAAGGGTGAAGATGTTCCTAGAGGCTCAGACACCATCAGTGGCCTAAGTCTTGCCCATAGGCATCCTAGCACCAAGGGGCAGTGTGTGAGTACAGTGATTTCTCAGGAGTTGCTAATCACAACCCATCCTGCATCGCTGGGACCTTGCTCGGGAACTGCCGACGCGTCCGGAAAGCTGAAATCAGGTATGTGCCTGTGCTAGCACAGAATGAGTAAACATGGGGGTGATCGTGGGAGCGCAGATGGGCTGAGGATAGCTGCTGCCCTGCAGTGTGGTAACTTTGCGTTACTTGAGCCCTTTGTAGAGGCTAAAAGGGATCTCTGCTGCTCTTCCTCTGAAAATGTTTCCCTGAGCAAAACCTGTTTGCTCAAGGTGGTAGTTGCCATCACCCAAAAGCAGGAGTCGGGGAGTAGGGGCACAGGCATGTGAGCAGGACACACATGTGCCCATATGTCTCATCCTGGTGTGTGGTGCTTTCCAGTGCGGAGGCTGTGTTCTAGTACTTGCATGTCTAAAGCTTGGCTTTTGTGTCTAAGTGTACCAAGAGACCTTAGGTGACTTGCTGAGCTCCTTGGCACTGATAGTTCCCATTCCCTCCCAGTGATGTCGGATCAGGGATAGGAGGTGACACAGTCCTGTCCCTTGAGGCTCGGGCTGTTGCTCTCGGTCACCTCCGTACCCTTGTCAGCGTTTCCCAGGAAACCCATGCTGAATCCATGAGTCTGAAGCTCATCGATTCTTGGTCCTGCGCTCTCTTATTTTTGCGAGCCGCTCCGCGTTACTATTCCAGCCCACCCAGGGCGAACCTGCCTGTGTCAGCGTTTTCTGTAATGCAGTTTTCCTTTATGCTTTCTGCCGCGAGACTGCGGCGTAAAGCCTGAGGAAGGGAGACTGTTATTCCCGGCGCTGCACTGCTTCAGGCTGTGCTGCTCCCCCGTGCATGAGGGGTTTGGTCACAGCTCCACCATGCTGCTCCTCCGCTGCCCTGGAAACTCTCACCCCAGACCGCTGAGCCTGCTGGTCCCCAACCAGACACCTTTGTGCTGCCCTTCCAACTCGGGCGGCAAGAAGCAGCCCTTTCCTGGGTTACCATAGGAATAACAATAATAAAAAGAGAGACTGGAAAGAATCCCATCAGACATGGATGAAATTTTAACAGTCCTTTTTTTTTAATATGCCAGATATAATATAGATATAATCTATTCTTAAAAACTGTCTGTGAGGATGAGTCTGCGGACTGCAGAGCCCTGCTTTTTTACAGGGAGTCCTGGTTGCTTTGCTTTTCAGGTCTCTTTCTTCCCACCTTTCCTTGTCTCAGTACATATCCAGCTTCTTTCTTCAATGCCCCTTGTCCTGCACCCTCAAAGCAAATACCGTTTTATTTTTTTTTTCTTAAGGCTTTAAATAATATCATAAATGGCTGTGTTTGCTTATGGTAAGGCCTGGAGACTCTGAAAGAACTGGCTTGCTGTTCAGTGTGGTGATAGTTACATCTTGCACCGCGTTTGTATGAAAGCTCTGCATGCCCAAGCCCCGCTGGCAATAAAATGTTGGTGAGCAGAGCCAAAGCACCCAACCTGCCTCTGCCCACGTTCATGCAGCCACCCCTAAACCTGCATCCCTGCTCTGGTCCATGTCATCCTGTCCACCCCTGCTTGCCAGGGCCTGGATGCAATATGGAAGTAAGTGAGGGGTACAACCTGGACAACAAAGCAAGGGCATAAGGATGGTGCAAAGGAAGGACCCCATGTGATGCGAGAGGCTCTGGCATTGCTGAAAAAGATGTATAAGGAAGGGAGGGAATGTTCCAACACAAGACAAGAAAGGAAATAAGAGAACTAAGCAGAAACCACATACTGGCTTGAGAAGAGTAAATGAAGAGTGGCACAGACAGGAAGAGGGGAAGAGGATTTTTCAGCAGTATTGACTTCCCACTGAACTGAGGAAGAGCAGCGAGTGCTCAACACTTAATAATAACCCAAGTTCCCTCTGAATGAGCTTTTTCCCTCCCTTTGCCCACGGAGCCCCTGTTGCAGCAGCCGCTGCCGCGGGAGCAGGGAAGGGGCAGCTGTTTTCTTTAACCCGCCCCCCGGGTTTGCCTGAGCCGCCGTGGCCGCACCACGTCGGGGCGCCGCAGCGCGAGCACGAAGCCCCCGAGGGCGAGGGGGGCCGGGCTCGCCCGGGTTAATGTATATCACCACCCTATAGGCGCTGCGGGGGGGGGGGGTTAAAGTATATCACCGCCCTATAGGCGCTGCGGGGGCGGCGCAGCNCGCGGAGGGCGGCGGCGGCTCCGGGGCGCCCGCGCGCGGCGGGACGAGCAGGCCCGGAGCGGCCCCGAGCGACACGTAACGGCGAGGGCCGGGACGAAGGCAGCGTTCAAGAGCTCGTTTAGCACAAAACAGGGTGGACCAGAGGTGATGTAAGTGCTGCCACCAGTATATTCGCCCGCGTGAAGGGTATCGCGGGTGCTTGGCTCTGTGAGGAGGCACAGGGGCCGAAATACCTGCCTTTTATCACAGGGCTTGCCCTGGATCACCGGGACTGGCGCTGCGCCGAGGGTTTCGTAATAGCCCGTCTGGATACCACATGGGTAACGGGTCTGATGCGCCCCGTGTCCAACACAACCATCCATTGCAGCTTCCCACCAAGCAGATGGTGCTGCTGGTGGTGTGCAAAATCCCAAGGCGAAAGGTCTTGGTGGCCCTTCACCCATCCCGGTTGTCCGTTAAACAAAATCAGGAATCATCCGGCTCCCTAAATCCATTGCTTCCCAGAGATTCCTGGCAGCGCATGAAGAATATCATCTATCAGGAAGGTGAGGAATGCTTTCAGTTGTTTCTCCCCACATATTTCACCTCAAGCACAAAAATGGCATCGTGATACTCAACTCAGAAGAAACCAAGGTGCGGAAGGGTCTCATTTTGCCTTTCCTCCTTACCACTGTCAGAGTTTTCAAAGGTGTCAGGGCTCCCACCATGAAACACAACAAGGTTTGGAGTCATGTGCAGACATGGGAAGAGCCACAGAAGGAATAACCCATAAGTAAACTGTGAGAAATAGTGTGCTGCTTGCAATATAGCCAATGGGTGCTGCTTGCAATATAGCTGGGTGCTTTCATGGTCTCACTACCCCTTATATTTAATGAAATCGTTGAGAGAACTCTCCTGTCACCAGCCTTGTCATTTGTGACCTTTCCTAACTGGAGCAGAGGTCCCAGAGCGAGGACTGTTTTAAAGGGTGTCAGTGGGGACACGTGCTTCTCTGCCCTCTCAGCGGGCAACGTGCGCGTCCCCTTTCTCCCTGGGACCTGTAGCAAACGCTCTCCGCTGGGACTCATGTGGCCAGTTACCCTGGCAGGACAACCTTACGGTGTTGAATGTGCCTGTTTGCTGGTGAGCAAGCGGTGGTTTCTTCCATGACTTGCTGGAGAATCTGTTTTGGCTCCCTGGGAATCGTGCAGCAGGAGAATAACAGGACTAACGCGAGGGAGCCGCAGCAGTCGCTTCGGAGCGGCACGCCGTGCCCAAGGGTCCTGCCATGCTGTAAGGATCCCTGTGGCTGCTCTGAAGACGCGATTGCACTGCTGCTGCTCTCCTGCAGAGGAGACCCTCTGATCACACTGAGCATCTCCTCCCAGAGGTGAGGAGAATGAGTGTGGCACCTTGGGGAAATGCAGTCATAAACTCTGGCCTGATGCTAACTGGTGCTAATGAAAAGACTACGGCAGACGTTGGAGCAGACCTGCAGGTAAGGACAAATGACGCTCCTTGAACCTGGCTGCCACTAGCCACGGAGGTATCTGTGGTATCCCCAGCCATGGAAGTGCTGTTAAGCCGTTTAGACAAAGGTTAAGAGAATTGCAAGTAGGGACAAGAAAATGGTCTACCTTTGTGTCTCCTTCACTTCTTGGACAGTCTGGTCTTTCCTGGGGCCAGCATCTGTCCCTGTGGGACAGGGTAACACTCAGTGGAGGTACCAAAGTGCCACTCTGGGCTGACAGCTTCTCACAGCTCGCTCTCTGGTCCTCTGCCCTCCCAGGAACCAGGTTGGTGGTGCATGTCGTAGTTCTACAGCGCTCTGCAAGGGCAGAAAGAAGCTCGTCTAAGGAGAGAAGGGGCTACAGCTTGTCCCATCCCTTCCGCTGAGTCTCTCGGAGAAGCAGAAGAGGTTGTGCTGCTCTAAGGAGGAGATCAGAGCAGAGTCACTGAGGGAAGAGTAGGGTCAGGAGGCAACACAGGCAGTACAGAGCAGAGCAAAAGATTACTACTAATTTTGCCCAAAAGAATGAGCCAAGTAATTGCAGGCTGGCTAGCCTATGTATTTCCAGGGAAAATAAAGGAAATGTTTGTATGGCATTCACTTGAGAAAATTAAAGAATATGATTAATGCCATTGACATAATTTTGAGGTAACTATAAGCAGATTTGTCAAACCAACCTGATTTTGTGCCTTGATGGGACTATATTTTTGGATGACAAATGTAACTGCATAATGATAATGTACCAAGACAGTTAAACACATGAGTCAGTACTGCATTTTGATTTTAAAAGTTAACACTAAGTAGCTTCAATAAAGCTTTTGTGAACTGCAGTGAAGATCGGCCACGTGACAGATCTCAGGAAGCCAGTGCAGCTTGTTGAGATTAGAACTACCTCTGAAACTGGTTAACAATTTAATCCATGATCAAGACGAGTATAAGATCACTATTGATAACAACACAGTTAGGGATGATTACCAGACCACAGAAGAGTCATGCAGAGTGGTGCGTAAAGACGGTAAAGGGCTCACTCGTCTTGGAAAGACACTTGTAAGTGGTAAGAATAGGTTGGAAGTTTGAGCTTAGTGGATGGCGCTGGCAAGTTTGAAGCATCCAGTGTCTTCTGAGGAGGTTGCCTTTCATTCTGAGGGCCTTTCTCAGATCAAGGGGCAGGCAGCAGAGGTTGTCTAGGACACAAGCCTAGTAAGACCAGCACATTCCTTGATTCCCTTTTAGGCTTCATAGGCAGCAGAGAGCCTTTGCTTCCAGAGCAAAACCATGGAGTAGCCTTTCCAGCTGCTGGCATGGAGGGAACTCAGCTGCCTGCGCCCACTGCCATCAGTGCCAATGTGAACAGGAGCTGGGTGGGTTAAAGCCCTGGTGAGGAGCAGATAGATAACCTTTCGCTTCTGTCTCCAGGTGTCATTTGCCAGATTAATATACTTAGACCTGCTGCAAGGAAAGCTGGAGCTGTTTGTGCACAGAGCAGGATCACTCTCTTTCTGCAAACCGATAGCCCGATAGCCTCGGTGCAAGCCTGGGGCGCACAGGCAGCAGCAGGGAGGCAGTTGCTTGGGAACCACTCAGCGCGCCCTCAGGAGGGACAGACAGCAGGGTCAAGTGACAGCTTCGCTCTCAGGTTTACTGAGCGTTCACTGTTGCTGCTATGGCTGTTGGTTGTCACTGCTTTTGTTACCTGGGGGTGATGAGGCCTCGCACTTGTGTGGAGCAGTGGATGGGAGGAAGCACAGGCTTGCGAGGCTGCTGGTCCAGCACATCGTCTGGTCTAAAACCAGGGCTTTTAGTTTCTCCTCCATGCAATTTTCCCTAGGATTATGGAGACTGTTGCAAATGAAAAAGCACTCAACATGTGAAAACACCCCATTAGAAGGATCAGTTTTCCTAGCACCCTGGCTATATATAGGCAGTGACCTGAACGCATGGTGTGTCCTAGAGGCAAAGTGCCTTTGTGAGCAGCTCCCTGGTGACAAATTTCTCTTTTTGTCTTCCTGCCCTCAAAAAGCAGCAGCTCCTGCCCTACACTGTGCTGACCCTACAAGCTTTTGGCCAGCAGCTAGTCAAGTACACTCAAGAACAGTGCTTTTGAAAGAAAATGTGTTTTTTTCAGTCTGAGTAAAGCCAGTCAGCAGGTAAAAATTGAGGTAGAGCAGGAAAGAGCATTTGTACGCATGCCACTAGAAAACACTGTTTTGGATAACCTCCATTTAACATAAACTCATTGCTGGAGGTGCAGCGCACCAGCTCTGGCAAAGTTCGCTCCAAGGAAGGTTGGCTTTTTTGGACTTATCCCAATAATCAGCTGCTCGTCTTTGTGCAGCTGAGGTTTCCCGCAGTTCAGTGCCTTTGGGTTCTCACCGGATTTAGGAGAAATTAACACCTGTGCTAAGGTATGTGGGTGGGTATTCCCTCACGTACTTCTTTAATGTCTCTGTGATATTTCAAAATCTCCTAGGATCTTCTCTGTTTAGACTGTTCTTTTCCATTTTTCTTCCCTCTAACATCTTTCTGTCTGTACAGCCAAGTGGGAAAATAGCCAACAAGAAAACTGAGATATTGATGAGCTTCATAAAAAATAACTTGTTCTCTCATCATTCTTTGAACCACCCTAAGCTGCCAGCAAGTGAGTTTTCTGAAAAATTACCAGAGGTCCCAAGATCCTTCAAGACTATATTTGGGTGTAGCATTTTAAAAATAAGACCATGATGGTCAAAAGGTCCAGATTTTGCTGTGCTTGAGGTAAACTGCGGCCTTGTCCTCTGGCATGGGAGAATTTCCACAGAGGTGAGTATGTAATGTATATGACCTCCTGCGCATACATGCATCATCCAATCATTCTTAAAACCATCATGTTATGTCATACATGCAGAACCAAAAACTCAGTAAGCTCCAAAACTGGGTGTCTGAGAGAGGGCAATCCAAGGGATCGATCGCTGATCGTAAACAGAGAGTGCCTTATTAATGTGGGCTACCTCATGCCTCAGTCTGTGGTGTCTTACACTGAGGAATGTTTCAATTTCCATCTATCTCTGACCTTTTTTTCACTTACCTACTATTCCTTAGGTTGGCGAGTAAGTCCACTTACCGTTGAGCGAGCTATTGTGTTGAGGTACTTCTGAAATGGGACAGTGGCCCTACCTGGTGAGCCTTCAAACCACGCCGAATGGCAGCCAGCCTACCCTAAAGCTTTGTGTGAGTGTGTGGTGCTTTTGTCCCCTGTAGCTTCTTTTCCGTCCTGTGCAGGCTGACTAACTAATTACACTGACTTTGGGAGGATTAATTTAGGAATTATATTGATTAAACAACCTTCAGTCCTTCAATTGGTTGTCCTGGTCAGAGTTGTATTTAAGGGTATAAAGTCAGCGCAGTTGTCAGAAGCTATGAACTATGAAGATAGGACTCATTAGACCTAAGAAAATCATGCAAGTCTCTCCTTTCTTGCCTGAAGGTATCTCCTGAGACTCCAAAATTTTATCTCTGGCTCTGCAACTAATTTACTTGGTAGGTCTTGGGATTTTTTTTGTGTCCTATCTTCCCTTTGCACATTTCCCCATTTCTTTGCATTTTCCTTTCTCATTATTGGTTTTGCTCTTGAGCTGTGTGCTACTGTGAAGTGTGCAACTCCAGAGTCTTTGTATATGAGCCTGTAATGGAGCTAAGGCTGAGGTGAGAGGAAAGATACCAGAGCATATGAAGAGGCATGCTGTTGGGCAATTTAAAAACTAATGTCTGGCTTTAGGCAAACAATGTGTAGCATTTGATAAATTAGCTGCAGCCCGAGAGGACCATTTTCAAAGGATCATCCACCTGCAGCACAAAACCCATGTTTAAGAGGTATGCTCAGCTCCAGTCTGAACTGCCGTCAAAAAAAAAAAAAAAAAAAAAAAAAAATTCTCCACCCTTTCCCACTCTTTCTTCAGGGTAGACATGAGGATGCTCAAAACTGAGGACTGGGATCTTTGAAAACATTTTCTACTGTACTGGATGACAAAATGGAAAGGAGGATGGGGATGGTGAGAGATAGGAAAGATTGATAATTGTTTCCTTGGCAACGGAAACTCTGGAGCTCCATGCAGAAATTACTGAAGAAAAATGATAGAGGAAGGCAGCCTGGGTGATCGTTAGGGTCTTTTCTGCCCTCAGGCTCTCGATCTTGGGCTAAGTTCGTATGTGGTAGCGTGATGCTGCATAAAGAGACTGAGTTAGTACTAAATGGAGCCAAGAAGCTGTATAACTTTTGTATGGCTGCATAGTAAGAAACCCTCGGGTAGAAGAGAAGCACTCTTTCTCCCCTTTCATAAAATGGGGAACAGTCTATGAAAAGAATTGAATGACTTGCCAGGGATTATTAACATGTATTTTGCAACACAGAGGGCAGACCCAAGTCCCAGGCTCTCGCTAGACCCTCATCTCTGCAAGGGGAACATGTTCCCCTTCAGCTGAGGTGCTCTGAAGATGTTCCAGGCTTCCGGCTCAGGAGGCGGTAAGCAGGGGAAGCAGCCACTCTTTTGGGCATGCATTTTGGCTGCGTGAAGGTCTGTGCTTCTCATGGTGTTGCCAGCACAAAAAGGTCCCAGTCCTGCGTACTGCTCTACTGCAGTAGATCTTCACTAGCAGTTTTATATCCAGGAACTAGGGCAGATATATGAATATTAATGAAAGATTGACTAAATTTATGCTATTAAAAGATTTCTAGTCCCAAAGAGTAGGCGAGGTCCTTTTAAAAATGCATAATTAAATATAATATTTGATATCTAACTTTAAGGGCAGTAAGATAGTGAATTTTGATTTTAGTTTTCCATTTATGTAATGCTTTGCAAGTTTGAGATGGAAATATGCCTCATTTGAACATTTTCTTTTTGTCCCTTCTGTGTCTCATGTACCAATCTTTGTTAATGCTAAATTTCATCACCATGAATTCTGGTGTGCCACTAGGCAGCTAGTATTGATTTCCACTCCAAAAATAGAGCATCAAATGTTTTGTGTATTTATAACTGTGTATGTGCCTGCATGGATATAAAAGACAGATGAAGGTGAAATCAGAATTGTAATTAATGACCTTGTCACTTTGAAGTTAAACTTTTCTGACACTAGTGCATATAGCACGTAAGTGTTGGAGACTAGACACCACCTCACCACGCTTGTGAAAGGCATCCCCAAGCAAACTGCTTTGCATTCCTATACATCCCCTATGAACTGCAGATTCAGGGTAGCAAAATTGCTAGTAGTCATGTGAGAAATGTCACACTGCACCGTTAGGGCAGCCAGTTCACTTATTTCTGTCTGACCATGATACTAAAGAGTTGCCAACGCCTTCTGTCATCATCAGTTACCTCTCAGCTTAGATTAATGATAACCAGCTTTGCACAGTGATTCCCTGTACAAGTGAGTACAGCAGTTGCATGTGTGTCCTGATCCCCTGCAAGGAGCTAGTGACCATGTCAGTGATATAAGGTTCAAATATCAGGATAAGAAAATGAATGGATTCTTCTATTTACTTTTTATTCTTTGGTTTCTATAACAGAGACTGTTGGCTTTCTGAATGTCACAAAACAAGTTATTTTGAAAAATACAGTGGAAAAAAAATGGTATTTTTGCTCCCTGAGAGCCTTCTTCTGGGCTAGCAGTAAATCCATGAGTAAAATACTATGTATTATCAGTATGATCATGTTCTTAGAATGGGAGAATCCTGCCTGGCTGTTGGAAGTAATACCTCAAGGCAATTAGCACCAGGGCATATAAATGTATGTATTTGGGTGTGATTAGGATGTAAAGGTAAAAAGTAAAGCTAAAATGAGCAAGTATGTTTTTTTTATTGTTCTTCTGTTTTAAAAACTTGCTTGCTTTTTCCCTCTTCTGCTTATTTTCATCTTGTCAATATCTAAATAGCACATCTTCAGTTCCTTTGTTGAAGAACATTTGGAGATCTGAATAACGATTTCAGTAAAATGTGTCATTTTATAAGGAACAGTAATTTCACTACTTAGCTATTCCTGTAGGGCAAAAAAAAAAAAAAAAAAAAAAAGATGAAAGATATTTAAGGAAGAGGAAATGAAAAAGAAATAAAATTTTATTACTTTGATTCATAGGTAACTAAAGTAAGACATCAAAGTTGGGATTCATTTCATCTAACTTTATCCCTCTAAAAGGGAGGGCCTAGTTATCAAAGCCTTCCTCTATAGGCAAAGGGTAGAGATAGACAAAGCCAGAGGCTGACGTGTCTGACCTATCTTATCATGAAATGTGTATTATTTCTCTCCATTTACAACAAACTAGTTTGTTGTAACTAGTTTGGAGACTGTAAACAGTTTGGAGACTGAATTTCAAAGAAGTCAATGCATATAACTTCATCTAAAAAGAAAAGATCTATCACACGTGTCCTGGTTGAAGTAAGGAATGCAAGTTTTCCTGTTCTGAAGTGGAAGTAGGAATGGTTTCATCCTGCCGAAAATGAGAGGGGTCAAAGGATGCAGTACATGAAGCCAAAACGAGGAAACACACAGGATAGGTATTTCAGAGAAATAGAAAGAGCGAGGAAGGTACCATAGTACCATAGTCCAGCCTTCCAGAGCTTCAAGGAAGTATGCTTCATGGTGTGGAATTTATCCAGCTTTTTCAAGCAGTACAAAATGTGCTTCCTTCCAGAAAGACGAGCCATTTGGCAAGGCTAGTACATTAGCTTGATTTGGGGAAATTAACACGTTGTCACCAAATCTTGTAAGTCTCAAAAGCATTGGCATTTTTCAGTCCCAGAACCTGGAGTCGTGCGATTTAAGAACTCAGATTTCACTTCAAACAAAGTTTTTCTAGATTGTTAAATAAAGCTTGAAGAGGTGAATTTTAAGGACTCAGAGTAAGGAGGAGCAACTGCAAAAGTAGAGATTTCTGATCTGTTAGCCCTGCTGATGATTTCTGAACACTCGGACTTAACCACCAAGCTGGTATTAACATAGTAGTAACATCACACATTGCCTCTGATCCAAAACTGTTACCTATGTTGCATGTGGAAGCAAAAAAAACGAGGTAATTCTGTATGGCATTCCTCTCTTCTTCCACTTACCCTGTGTACCCATAAGACCACAATTTGCCCCATATGTGCAGCTCAGGAGGCATTTAGAGATACAGTTACAGTGCAACTATAGCTGGGTCTTTACCATGATAGTAAAAATAAAGCACTCTAGTGAAAATGTATGTATTGGAGGCCTATGATGATAAATTAGGTTTGCTTAAAGTACCTTTGGTTGCAGACACTAATAATAATAATAAAAACCCTGTGTGTTAAAAGTTCACTGCAGATAACTTTTGAAGAAGGGGTCCATTTTTAAAATAGAAGCATTTCATCTGACTTAAAGACATTGGAGCATAATTGAAAGTGACACAGCCAAGAAAACTAGTGGGGTTAAGCTATGGGAATTCAACCGAACAATGTTTTGCATTCAGATGATTGCATGAAATTGGACCATTAGTGTAATTTTTTTGCAAATTGTAATAACATAAAACAACGTGAAAAAATCCCAGTGTATATATTCAACTAATGTGCTAAAAGGGAGCCACAACTGGTTTCAGGCAGAGCACTTTCATTAACTATTCAGAGCTGTGTCCAAATACTGATTTGAATCTCATCAGTGACTCAAATGGACTTTCAAAGGGAAACTTTTTTTTTTTTATAAAATAGTAAGTAAATAAATATAATTTAATAGTTAACTTGTGGCTTTCACTGGCAGGAATATTATTAACATGTCCTTTATCTGACCTTAATTTAATGTTGCATAAAATATCAGTGAAAAGAACAGGAGAAGGAAAGACTTTTGGCTCAAATTGTCGCTGCTCGCTCCAGTAGTTGTCCTGGCTGAACAGAGCAGCAGGGGCAACTGGTGCCTTTTTAGGTCCCTCCATGAGATGGAATTGCTCTGTTCTGCGGCTTTCCCCTAGCTAAGCAGAGGGTTGTAAGGAGAGATTTCCCAGGACCTCCTTCGTCTGAATTTCTTCCTCTTTGTTTCTCACCCTGGATTCACTCCTGTGGCTCACCCCCAGTATTTGTAAAGTGAAGCTGTAAAGGGCAGTATTAGAAGTGGCTTCTGTCGGTGCAGCCTCAGCCCATTCAAGCCATCGAGGCAGACAGGCGCTTTCCTTAGGCCCACCACCGACTTGGGCCAATTATTCTAATGCTCCGAGTCTCCTGCTGTGGCACCTGGAAAGGGCTACTGCAATTTGTTCTGCTTTCATCTTTACTGAGCACTTGCATGCTTAGGAGCGTGTGCCAGCCACATGAATAGCTGGACTACTGAGGACACTGTCTATAGGACTCGGTTAATCCTCGATTTGCCTGTTTTTTTTTTCCCCATTTCTGAAGGAAACTAAATATTTGAATTGTATTTATGTTGAACTTGGAATATCATTATAACAAATAACCATTTCATGTATCTGTGCTCAGTAGTTCAACCCATTTACTAGCATCCATATCAGAGGACAGAAGCAGACACCTTGTGAGCATCATGTACTGAATGTAAACATAAAACACAGTTGAGCTGTAAGGAGGAGGAGGTGCCTTAGGAACTCTATTTAGCAATGGAATATGCCTGTTATCTCATCTTGTTCCCTGGACTGCTTTGTGCCCAGTTTATACTAGTCTTAAATATGGAGATATGAGATTTTTTTGTTGCTTTCCTTGGAAGGCTATTCCCATGCTGGTATATCCCACTGCCAGAAGTTTTATCCCAAGATTCTGAATCACATTTTTTTTTCTTTTTGGGAGTAACTCATTTCTGTTTCAAGCATTGCCCTTAACAAGCTCCTCTTTTTCTTGTCAGTTAAGGCTTTTTGAGTGTTTTATGTCCTTTTATTATGTCTGCCTGTCACAAGTCTGTACAATGGTCTTTTAAAGTTTACACAGGGGACAGCTGCACTGTGAGACACCATGGCACAAACACCCCCGAGGCAGAGCTGAATGAGCTGGCTCCAAAACTGGAATTTGTGCTTGGGCTATTTAGTGCAGAGAGGCAAGGACCGTCTTTTCTGGTTTTCTTTGTTCGGAGACTGTTCAGTTCAATACAAAGGGATCCTGGTTTGTGAGCAGGGTTTGCAAGCACTGCTTGCAGAAAAGGAAAAGTGATGAAGGTAACTATAGGCTCTACATGGCTGTAGTGCTCAGTGCTGCACAGGGGTGTTGTGGCGGAGGGGATTGCTGTTGGAAGAAAACATTGCGCAATGTGTGTGATTGGGACTTGAAATTCAGTAATACAAAATAAGTTCCTTGCTTCATAGAGGTCTGTGCTGGGACATCTCCCTGAGAGATGGGGAAGCAGTCGAGGGAGGAAAGGTCTGCACAGCAACATACAGGCAGAAAGACTGTAAAGAAGAATGTAAATGAAGAAAAATGTAGACAACAGGCATTCAGATATTTTGTGACAGATAATTAATGGGAGGGAGAGTGGGTCTGAAACTCCTAGAAGGAGCAGGAAAAAAGGCTATTAAAGTATTTCTCTCATTTGTCAGCAAAAGTGAACGTTATGGGCTGGATTTTAAAAGCGTTCATTCCAGCTGCTCATGCTAAAACCTGGCAAAACATGTACTGATTGACAGTGTGTTTAATTACTACAAAAACAGTGATCCTTGAATTCACAAAACCTATTGATCCAACTTGCCCATTATGCAAATTAAGAGAGCACTGGATGAATCTTTGGTGTAACTTCTGTCTGGGCCTGACAGGAGGAAGGCTTATCTTTTTACATGGCATTCAGGTGGTTGCCAGAGTGGTAGATGTACCCGGAGTTATGAAGTAAACTTTGAAAACTAATGAGGGGAAGGATTTTGCAAGCTCATGATGTTTTTGAAAGTATTTATTGACATTGCATAGAGCAGCAGGAGAGTTTTGTGATTTTGTTTTGTGGAATGAGTTTGAATGAATGTGTAAGTGACAAGGAGGCCCTTTTAGTGAGCACTCCCTTTAGGATAGAATTACTGAAGATATTTTATATTAAATTTCCTGTACCTGAAACTTCTGTTAATTTCCATGGTTACTACAGACAAAATTTTGCTCTCCTAGCTTTGCTTCTTGTTCCATAAGGCAGAAGATTGACCTCAGTGCTGTTATGCTCAATGCTGTAGTAGTTTTAAGGCCTGTGAGGCATTAGCCTGCCTCTGCATACAGACATAACCTCAGGCTGCTTTTCCCAAGGTATGTATTCCACGTATTTTTCCAACTCAGAAACACAGAATATGTGAATTTCTTGCCTTATTTCTTTACCTCAGAAGAACAATCTGATATTCATGCAAGCATTCCTGGTGCCAGTTTGCAGCATCTCTGTTTTATACAGTTGCAAGACCATCTAGGACTGTCTTGATGAGTTATGCAGGTACAAAAATGTATATCCTAATGAAGCTTTTCTTTTTTTTTTTTTTTCCCTTTCATTTTATAACCTAGAAGTAGCACTTTCCAGCACCTTCTTTGCCCACAGCAAAGCCGATTTGTTTTCTCAGGCTGGCTTTCTGAGGACGGCTCTTTTCTGGAGCCAGCAGCTGCTGCTGCAGTACTTCACCAGCTAGTTAAAAGGGGCAGGGTACAAGTAGCCTGGAGCACAACTTTGCACGCAGCAAGGCAAGCATGGAAGTGCACAAGAGAACTTGTATTGTTGTATTGGTTTGTGAATTGCTTGAATCGTTTTATGTCACTTAAACTTGTCCACACTTGGCATGATCCACAGCCAACAGTTTCATGGACAGTAAGAGAAGAACTATCATGACAGAGAACTCCCTCTGCCCCCTTACACACAAATGTTGATGAGGAAACATTTGTCTGAGAGCTCATGCTTGGAGGTCTTCACAAAGCTAAGTCATATCTTTCATCATTTTTCTCCAAAAGGTTGTTCAACAAATTGGAAACATTCACATTTCTTCACACATTTTAGCAACAGCAACTAAGGAGAAATAATTGCTTTTCACGTAAATATTGTCCACAAAAGGAAAAATATTTTCAGCAGCGTGGGTCATTGAAGACTAATAATAGCTGCAAGTTAAATAACTGAGTAGTTGTCTGATTCCAAGAGAAATAATGTTGGAAGTCTGTGATTCACTCCTGTGTTTCTGAACAGGCATTTTGATATGCAGTTCTGAGAAATAGAAGGTTTCTGGATTTGGGTGTTATTTATAACACAAACAGAAAGATGGTTAGAAAGTACTTTTACTTTTGTAATAATGTCTCATCCTCCAGCTTCCCTTCCAGCAAAACCTAAAAAACAGTAACAAGCAAGAGCACAGCATTTCCATGGAGAGCTTTTTGGAGACTTTCTCGTTTCTGCATTCACCTTGTAGGTGCTCAATTCCACTTCTGAAATTCCAGCTTCCAAATGGCCCTGTGTATGTATGCTCTGGGTGCAATTTCTACCCAAAGTGTTAACTTTTTTTTCCTTAACATTCTTCACAAAACAAGTAAGCTCCAAGTTTCCATGTGAAGCCTGTCATCGTTAATCTAATCATACTTTGCAAAGCTGTTTCTTGCATCCTCAATCTTGTCCCAGCAATAAACCAGAGTGGCCATCCCTGTACCAGAAAGCTCAGTAATGTCAAAAACTTCTGTGTGTTTATGCAATGGGAAGCCATTCAGCAGTAAGTAAATAACCACTTTCAGGCAAAGTTTTCTTCTCTCTCCCTTTAAGCAGAATAGCTAATATCTTGATCCATACTTTAAGAGGCCAGCGAAAGGTATCATAGGAAAGGAAATTCCCCATCTTCCTGCTAACTTGCTTCTTATAATGGGCACATTTGCAGGCTCTAGGTTAAAATTTAGTTAAAATTATAGTAAGTTTTACTTAGTGGGTTTACAAGTGATAACGTGAGGAAGCCTAGGAGAGACCCAGGTGTCTGTCCTGAATTAATGTGCCACAGATTTGGTCTCCCAGTTGCTTATGAGCATATGTTTTCATTTTTCTCTTAGGTTTTTGCTTCAGTGGAATCTGAAGTCTCTTATACATCTTGGCTTTGTAAGTAACTTCCACCCCTCACTTAAATGTTAAAAGCAGGTAAGTTGTTTTGTTGTTGTTGTAGTTGTATGAAAAGGAAAGGAAAATAATAATGTCCACTGCAGAGCCCAGCACGTCATCTCTTCAAGGGAGATCTGCATGGAGGCGTTTTTAGGCATCCTGCAGCACTGCCTATTTGTGTACCTGCAGGTGGTGGAGAGGGACCAGAGAGACAAGGTGGCAATGAAGGAGGGCTGGAAAAATGGCCTGCAGTCAATGACAGAATGTTTTGGAGCTGGTTGCTGAGAGATGACAAATAAATATAAATACCTGGCTATGAAACTCCTGGCCTGGTTCACCAAGACAAATGGAGGAAGTCAGTCAGCCTGCCACATGCTACAAGACTTTCCAGGACATTGGGGAGACTAGGGAAATTGGAACAAAAATTAAAGGAAACAACAGTAAAAGGCACAACTATTGGAAAAACAACCCCCCGGAGTATGGCTCCAGTGAAAGTTTGTGGTAAATAGAAGGCTAAGTAGGAAAGATTGTCACGTATGACTAGTGAAAGCCCTTCGTATGCGCTGGGAAACAGCAGGCACCGGAATACAGGGCAAAATGTAATGTAGCCAGTAGCTGCCTCACAGTTCTTGCTTGGATATGGGTATTTAACAGTAGAAATTTAATTTGGAGGTGTCTGATGGAATGTGTGAAATGGCAAGGGAGTAGTGAACATGCAATTGAATGCGACAGTTCTTAAATTAGCTTAGGAAGCTGAGAAACAACATAAACACAAGTTTGGTCTCAGTGGACATAGGAACTGGGGAATGTGAACCTAACCGTGCGGCATTGGATTTTTCAGGAACTAGGGAAAGAAAACTTGCTAGCTGAGATAGTGGAGTTAGCAGTTGCTGTGGATTTCACTATGGGTAACATATCATAAATGTGAGAAGAGTTATCTTATGCTTTCCCTGCTCGGGAAGTTGCCTTTTGTGGTTCGGCCTCAGTGAAACACATGATCCATAGGTGATCCGAAATCCGCAATGGCAGCTGTGCGTGTTTTGCCACTAGAGACACTATTAGGACAGCTGCATGATGTGATATCTTTCAGCAAAGGTGATGGACGGTGTTTTGAAGCTAAGCATTTCAGGAGTCCTCACTGCCAAAGCCGTTACAGAATCTGAGGCAGAGATGGACGGACTCCTGTTCACCCGCCCAGTATCCTGGGAGGTGGCTTATTAAGAAGGAAGGAAAAGCACGTTTTGGAAGTGGAGTGAGTAAGAGTATGCTCTGTGGCCAACAGGGGTACGAGCCGCTGCTCGCAGCGAGGACGTGCTGGAGCTCAGAGAGTTCTCTAGCTCGTGGTGACGAGCATTTAGACTGCGCTAAACCTGCGAAAGCTGGGTGGGAAAGACCAGAGAAACCGAAACGATGGCAGTGGACTGCACAAACCGTGAAACTCAGCTAAAGGCTAAAGAGTGAGGTGAGCTCTATGTGTTCTGGAGGCTTTTGCCCAGCAAACAGAACAAAAAGCGTACAGTGCTTCTGCAGTTTGGTTCCCAATGGGGAACACAGAAAAATCTCTCTCTTTTTTTTTTTTTTAGTATATTAAAAGGAGTATTGAAGGAATACTTCTATCATCAATTTAATATAACAGGAACAATTCACAGACTCTGAAATTTTGATGATTTGTTCAGGTTAAAAAAAATAAAAGTAGCTTTTTTTTCCATTATTTTTGTTAGATGCTTCAAAAGCCTTTTGTCCCGCTCTGATTATTATTTTTGCAACATCTAACATCTTTGCATATGCTATAGCCTAGACTGTTATTTAAAGATATAGGCTGTAATCACCCATGAAATTTCCAGTGAAACATCCCTTGGTGGTAGAAACAAAATTGTATCATACGGACCGGGATTTTCAGAATGAAAGTATAGGTCTGGCGCTAGCAGCTCTTAAGTACTCATCATCGCGATTGCCTTTGATATCTTGCCAAAGACAGGCCGCTCTCGGACTTCTTGACCCTGAAAGTGCCTAACCCAAAAACAGTGGTGATGTTTATTTCATTTATTTATTTTTGGCCAGTTTTCACGTTTATTCGCTGTGTCCTATTGGGTTAGATCTTCAGCTGTCCCTCCCGTGCGCAGGGACAAAGGAGGAGAAGGGGGCGGCCGGGCCGCGGCGCCGCGGCCGTTACGGGAGGGCGTCGCGGCCGTTACGCGGGGGCGCCGAGGGGAGCGGCCGTTGGGCGCCCCCTCCCCGCCTCCTGGCGCTGCGAGCTCTGCCGTGACAGAGCGGGGGGCGGGCGCGGAAGGGAGCCAGCGGGAAGGCGGCGAAGGGAATGACGGAGGGCGGCTGGGCGGGAGGAGGCGCCGCCGCCGCCGCCGCCCCGCGAGCAACAGGCGGGGCGGGCTCGGCTGG